>JAVJIF010031763.1:0-140599 GCA_038442645.1 Agave tequilana
ATAGTTCTTCATTTAAAGCATGGGGATCAACAAAATCATTGAAGAACTAGCACAATCATTACTATCTAGTTGAGTTTCCGATTGTATCTCAAGGGAGTCATTCCTTGGACCATGAAGCATTGAGAATCGGATTCTCCATTAAATTCCTCGGTTGATTTGGCACTTGAAGCTTGGAGTTGGTGGTTGTTGTCAATTTGTTCCACACTGCAAAAGCGGAATCAAAGTTAGAAACACATAAAAGATATTCTTTAGGCAAAGTGCTTCTCATAGCCTCTAGGGCTTGTACATTGGCCCCTATATGATTGCAATCACCAAGAAACATCTCTTGGTGGCCGCAAGGAAAAACATGCAAACCTAGGGTCTTTAGGTACATGGACATCCTATACTTCCAAACATCAATGTTGGAAGGGTCAAAGCTAGGAGGGGTCATGAAGTCCATGGTAAACTATATATGAATGTGCAAACAAACAAATGCAAATGAGATTAGCAAGCAAAAGGATCACTCCTAGGATGTAAAGCCTAAGTATCAGAAGCACTAGCTCTGATACCAATTGAAAAAACCACCTAGAGGGGTGGGGGTGAATAGGTATAAGTGCTAATCTAAGAAACTTAATGCAAACTAAGTGCGCTAAATGCGGAAGCTAATGCAAATTATGCACAAACTAATACAATACAACAAGTGTACCGAATTCCCCTTGCGAGGCTCTGGACTAACTCCCCTGATTCCCCTTGAAATGGGTTGAGGCGCTATGTGAAGCTCTTGTTGGATGAGTATAAGTTAGGCACACACACACAAGAAATCCAAGCAATATGAAATATGTGCACACACAATCAAGCCAAGCAATCAGGATAAATTACAATATGAAAGATGCAGGCAAACAAGCAATGTATATAAATGAATGCTATGAAAGTATGATGCTTGTATGATATGATGCTTTGCACAAATGTAAAGAGAGAGAGTTAGAGAGACAATGGGAGCAATCGCAAACAACGAGATGTTTCGAGGTTCGAGCACCTTGCTCACATCCCCGCCTACACCACCGTGTAGGATTTCCACTATCTCAACTCCCACGAGGGAACCTCTACCAAAGAGGATTTCTTACAACTCTAGGAGTACCAACTCCTCTCTCAACAACAACCTCCACCGGGCCCAACAACAACAACAATAACAACACACTCTACCGAAGTTTTACAACCAAGCTCAATCACCTCTACCGAAGAGGGATCCAAACCAAAACCAATACAACAATCTCCACCTCTATCAAAGAGGAGCAACTCAAGAAATCAAGGATTTACAACAAGTGGTATATTTCAACCACAAACTCTTTCCTTTTTCTTTTTCACAAAAACAAGATCCTAAATAGTTAGGATAGAAGATATAGCTCAAGTGTGAAAACAAGTGTTTTTGGAAACAAGCAACAAAGAAAAACTACTTGGAAATCTCTTGTATATGATAGCAAATGAAATACCAAATCACAATCCAAAACCTAGTTTTCTTTGATTTTCCAAAAACCCAAAACAAATAAAGATGAGAAGTTTTTGCACTTAAAACTCTTTTGAAAACTCTTTTAAAACTTCAGAAAACTGAAAATTTTTCTCTTAAAAACTTTGGCCAAAATCCCCAAAGAGATGGGTTTATATAGCCCCTATACAAAACTAGCCGTTAGGCTGAGCTGGCAGTCTGACAGACTGCCGGCGACCGGTCCGGTCGACCGCCAACGGTCAAAATGTGACCGTTGGGCATAGCGGTCGACCGGCCCGGCGACCGAAAAAAATCCTGAGAGCAGAACTCTCATCTCGGTCGACCGGCCCGGTCGACCGTCCCAGAGATGTTTTCTAAAAATATGTTTTTCTAAAACTTGTTTTATCATTTTACTTTGATAACCAACTTGTGATAAAATTTCAAGACATATATCAATCATATCAAGTCATTTTTGTGTCTTGCCAATTTTTATCAAAAAACAAAACTTGTATTTTATCAAACTAGAATTTTTCAAAACATGAATAGGAAGTCAAAATAAGTTGTCTAGAAGTTTAAAGCATGTATGTATATCTAGAACATATCTAATATACATAGGTATAAAGGTAAACTTGTTTTGATCTAATTCATGAAAAACAAAAACAAATCATGAAAAGTGGTGTTTTGTGCACTTAAGCATATCAACTAAACTAAGCTTTACAAATATGGATCTAAAACACAAACTCTAAACTAGATACCTAAGTCTTCTGACGATCTTCATCTTCAAGTAGACTCGGTCCAAACTCCGTGATTCTCCAAGTGCAAAGGTATGATCTTAAGCTTTGGCACCGGATCATCATGAATAGCTTCTAATCATCTTGTTGAAGCTAATCACCAAACCTAATATCCTGTTAATGATCTGAAACTTAGAAACACAAGAATATTAGTAAACATAACTACATGAGTGTTGATCATCATCAAAACTAGAGTGGAAGGCCATTGGGCCAACAATCTCCCCCTTTTTGATGATGACAAAACTCATGGAGTTATATATGCATGGATTAAGATAAGCTTCAAGGAAGCTCCCCCTAACTCATGCATAGGGATAAACAATAAATATATGCAATTAGTATTAAACATGAAACATGCGTATGCATTGCATAAACAATAAATGGTTCTAGATATCAAAGGGATATTCAAAACAAATAAGCTCTAGATGCAATTACAAAGCAAACTCTATAAATCAATTAAACTTAATATTCTTGAGATTAAAACATAACATATGCATAACATAAGCATGCATATAAAACACAAATACCTCCCCCTTTTTGTCAATCATCAACAAAGGGGTAAACAATCAAAACCATAGATAAAAATGAGGGGTAAAATCTTTCTCCCCCTTTTTGTCAATCAAAATAATGCACAAACATGTTCTCCCCCTTTTTGTCTAAAACAAAAACAAAAATCATAAGGGTGACTACAAACATGATATCAATTAAAAATGTTCAATGAAGCATCTTGATACCAAAACAGAAATCAATATATGTTATATGCTATATACATTCATGAAGAGGAAGACGCAAGTTAGCTTCCCTACACATATGCATTACATGAAGAAGGATGACAAGCCCAATTCACATAACACATATATGTAATGCATAAGAGGAGATGTGAAGCTCCCCTACACACATATATCATATAAGAAGAGTTGTCAAGCTCCTCAATTTATAATATACTCAACATGAATCTATATGTAAGGAGATGTTAAGCTCTCCTTGCATATAGGAAATACAAATCAAAACTTGAATATTTTCTTTAAACAAAATTTTGAAAATACCAATTGTAATTAAACATAACAAATTACCAATTGTAAACAAACATAACAAATTTTGAAGTCTAAACACAAATTTTGATACAAATTGTAAGAATATATTTCATTTTGAAAAATATAAACAAATTTGATGTTGATATCATATGTTCAAAATAACAACTTTTAATCATAAAGAGTGGGAGTAAAATACAATTGAAATACAAAATCAAATTTTCTCCCCTTTATGAAAAACAAACTAAACATGCATAGTCTTGATAACAATTAAAAGTAATCAATTTAAAACAAAATTGAAACTCAAGCACTAGCATAAACACAAACATATATGTATGAAAGATAGATACAAGAAAATTGATATACTTGGAATTTAAAGCATACATACATACAAAACATATATGAGTATACAAGAAGATCAAAATGATACAATTGAAAGAGTTCAATGATACCAATTGACATAACAATAAGTTCAAGTGTATACATCATATTATCTACCACCCAATCATAATTCAAGTTTTAAAGATTCAATTTAGGGCATACATGAACATGATATCCTCCTATCCTACCGCCCTTAGATAGTAGGGGTTTTCAAAGAAGATTGAAAATGTAGTTTTGTTTGAAAATCTCTACCAAAGTGAAGAACATCACAACTAGTTAAATGGAAAAACTTGTTAACTAGTACGAAATCCTTCAAGGAAGGAATAAACAAAATTGTTTTTCATAAACATGAAATTCACATCATATCAAACACTCAAGTTCAATTAGGCATAAATAAGACTCATGAAAACAAAACATGAGCAAGCAATAGATGTGAGTGTACAAATAAAATGTGAAGATCATAATCATGAAAAATATTTCATTAAGCTCAATTATTCCTTAAAACATAATTCCATCAAAACATGAAAAATCATATAAAACTACTTATTTAATCTTCAAGGCTTATGTATGTCTAATACAAGCTAAAATATACATACATATCCAAAACTCAACGAGTCCACTAATGTGTATTCATGAATGCACGTGGCTCAAAAGATGTATATGTATAAGATAGTTTGAACTAGATGGACATATACATGAAGTTAAACTAAATACATGAAACATGAAAAACTAAATTTTCATCTAAAAACCAATTTCATTTCAAGGTATATGTATGAATTGTCAATACACTAAGTATACATACATATCCCTAAACACAATTGAGTCCAAATATAGATTTGCATGAAAGGCAAATGACTCAAGGGGTATACATGTATATCTAAAGTTTGGCAATACAAACATATACATGAAGTGAATCACACAATCATAAAACAAATCCAAAAATGGAATACAAGTTTGAAATGTATGAATCATCAAAACTAGACTATACTAGCACATCTAATGGGTTCAAATAAGCAATCAAGCTCAACATATATAGATCTATTTGTAGCCCACTCTATGTACAAGTATATAACTAGTCTTAATGAAAACAAACATCTAAACATATATTCAAACATGAGCATCAAAACAAATATAAAAGTCATCATGATAAAACTAAAACATGATTACTATGTAAATTCACATGTATTAGATTCATGATGTACTTATAGCTTAACAAAAGTGAGAACACTAAATAGGTTCATATAAGCATATGTGTCTCAAATACTATACATGTATGTCAAGGATCTAATAAACATGGAATGAACATACTAATCCATAGACATCAAAAAATATGCTATAAACTATCAAACATGCTATAAAAAATGAAGTGGAAAGCATGTAAACATAATAAATGGAGTAAGGATTGTTACCAAAACCGAAAAAGCAACTCTCCTTGTCTCCAAAACATGGTGGTTATCTCCACCAAATCTTCCCTTGAAAGTGATGCATCCAGTTTGATTTCCATGAAGTCCGGAACGCATCCACTCCAAGGTGCTAACACTCTCACGTCATGTGAGAGCCCACACCTACATCAAAAACTTTAGGGGTGGTGGTCTTTGGTACCCATACCTTCTTGTTGGGTCCATGGGGTTAGTCCCTCTCTAACCCAAACAAAATTCTTTGCTAAATTTGGAGTATGTAATCTATCATAGCAAAATTAGCAAGGTGGCCCTTACGTCCACAATGTGTACAGTGTACACATGAGCATACATATGGTGATGGTGTGTCCGTGAGAAGCATGTGTATGCCGTGAGGGTGTGCATGCATAAAGGATGGAACTTGTTTCTTTCGAACCAAGGTTTCCAACCGAGTGTGGTTCAAGGCACATTGGCTCATAGTGGAGCCCAAACAATCAACCTTCTTCTTAAGCAAATAAATATCATCATTATCTTAGAAGAAGAGGTACATGCATTAGGTAGTCTAGATGATGAGGCTACACTAGCATGGCAAACATGAGCATCAATCTTTTTATGCAAAACCTCATTTTTCTTTCAAACAAGCATTTAATCATTTGAAATGGAAATAATTTATTTTTCAATTCAACATTCTCTTTTATAACAAAATCTACTTTTGAAGACAAATTTTCATTTTTCTTCAAAAGATTTCACAATCATTTTTAGATTTTAAAACTTTATTCCTTAAGTGCAAGACCAAGTTGATATTTTAATGAATCCCTTTCATTAGCAATCTCCTCTTTCTCTTGCAAAACAACATCAAGTCTAGCAATCAAATTTTTATTTTCATTATTAATTGCCTAGACTCTTCTTTTTCAACAAGTTATATTTTTCTATTAGTTTTTCACAAACAATAGATAGTTCTTCATTTAAAGCATGGGGATCAACAAAATTATTTGAAGAACTAGCACAATCATTACTATCTAGTTGAGTTTCTGATTGTACCTCAAGGGAGTCATTCCTTGGACCATGAAGCATTGAGAATCGGATTCTCCACTAAATTCCTCGGTTGATTTGGCACTTGAAGCTTGGAGGTGGTGGTGTTGTCAATTTGTTCCACACTGCAAAAGCGGAATCAAAGTTAGAAACACATAAAAGATATTCTTTAGGCAAAGTGCTTCTCATAGCCTCTAGGGCTTGTACATTGGCCCCTATATGATTGCAATCACCAAGATAACATCTCTTGGTGGCCGCAAGGAAAACATGCAAACCTAGGGTCTTTAGGTACATGGACATCCTATACTTCCAAACATCAATGTTGGAAGGGTCAAAGCTAGGAGGGGTCATGAAGTCCATGGTAAACTATATATGAATGTGCAAACAAACAAATGCAAATGAGATTAGCAAGCAAAAGGATCACTCCTAGGATGTTAAGCCTAAGTATCAGGAGCACTAGCTCTGATACCAATTGAAAAAACACCTAGAGGGGGGGGGTGAAAGGTATAAGTGCTAATCTAAGAAAACTTAATGCAAACTAAGTGCGCTAAATGCGGAAGCTAATCCAAATTATGCACAAACTAATACAATACAACAAGTGTAGCCGAATTCCCCTTGCGAGGCTCTGGACTAACTCCCCTTGATTCCCCTTGAAATGGGTTGAGGCGCTATGTGAAGCTCTTGTTGGATGAGTATAAGTTAGGCACACACACACAAGCAATCCAAGCAATATGAAATATGTGCACACACAATCAAGCAAAGCAATCAAGGATAAATTACAATATGAAAGATGCAAGGCAACACAAGCAATGTATATAATATGAATGCTATGAAAGTATGATGCTTGTATGATATGATGCTTTGCACAAATGTAAAGAGAGAGAGTTAGAGAGACAATGGGAGCAATCGCAAACAACGAGATTTGTTTCGAGGTTCGAGCACCTTGCTCTACATCCCGCCTACACCACCGTGTAGGATTTTCACTATCTCAACTCCCACCGAGGGAACCTCTACAAAAGAGGATTTCTTACAACTCTAGGAGTACCAAATCCTCTCTCAACAACACCTCCACCGAGGCCCAACAACCAACAACAACAACAACCACCTCTACCGAAGAGGTTTACAACCAAACTCAATCACCTCTACCGAAGAGGGATCCAAACAACAACCCAATACAACAATCTCACCTCTATCAAAGAGGGGAGCAACTCAAGAATCAAGGGTTTACAACAAGTGGTATATTTCAACCACAAACCTCTTTCCTTTTTCTTTTTCCACAAAACAAGATCCTAAATAGTTAGGATAGAAGATATAGCTCAAGTGTGGAAACAAGTGTTTTTGGAAACAAGCAACAAAGAAAAACTACTTGGGAAATCTCTTGTATATGATAGAAAATGAAATACCAAATCAAAATCCCAAACCTAGTTTTCTTTGATTTTCCAAAAACCCAAAACAAATAAAGATGAGAAGTTTTTGCACTTAAAACTCTTTTGAAAACTCTTTTAAACACTTCAGAAAACTGAAAATTTTTCTCTTAAAAAAACTTGGCCAAAATCCCAAAGAGATGGGTTTATATAGCCCTATACAAAATTAGCCGTTAGGCTGAGCTGGCAGTCTGACAGACTGCCGGTCGACCGGTCCGGTCGACCGCCAACGGTCAAAAATATGACCGTTGGGCAATAGCGGTCGACCGGCCCGGTCGACCGAAACATCCTGAGAGCAGAACTCTCATCTCGGTCGACCGGCCCGGTCGACCGTTCCCAGAGACTGTTTTTCTAAAAATATGTTTTTCTAAAACTTGTTTTATCATTTTACTTTGATAACCAAACTTGTGATAAAAATTTCAAGACATATATCAATCATATCAATTCATTTTGTGTCTTGCCAATTTTATCAAAAAACAAAACTTGTATTTTATCAACTAGAATTTTCATAACATGAATAGGATAGTCAAAATAAGTTTGTCTAGCAAGTTTAAAGCATGTATTTATATCTAGAACATATCTAATATACATAGGTATAAGGTAAACTTGTTTTTGATCTATTATTCATGAAACACAAAAATCAATCATGAAACGTGTGTGTTTTGTGCACTTGAGCATATCAACTAAACTAAGCTTTACAAATATGGATCTAAAACACAAACTCTAAACTAGATACCTAAGTCTTCTTGACGATCTTCATTTTCAAGTAGACTCGGTCCAAACTCCGTGATTCTCCAAGTGCAAAGGTATGATCTTTAAGCTTTGGCACCGGAATCATCATGAATAGCTTCTAATCATCTTGTTGAAGCTAATCACCAACCTAATATCCTGTTAATGATCTGAAACTTAGAAACACAAGAATATTAGTAAACATAACTACATGAGTGTTGATCATCATCAAAACTAGAGTGGAAGGCCATTGGGCCAACAGTATGTATATGTATACTTATATATGTATGTATGTAGGCATGTATATGTGTGAGTGTGTTATGTGTGTACATCAATTCCCTCTCTCTTTGTGTATGGTTGCGTGTTACAACGATACAAACCCGTTTGGCAAGATCCCGACCCGTACAAAAGATTCAGATTGTGCTTGTGTGGACCAGATATAATGAGGATTTGCAGACCGATCCATGAGATGATCCGTACTTGTTTGTGCAGTAAAGACCAAACGACGATTCGGATCCAAAACCACGTTATTTCATGTGAGTATTTACTTTATTTTGTTATTTATTATGATTTGTTAGTGAGTGTTAGCTCTCCTTACATGATTATATTTAACTATGGTGATGAAATATTGTGGCTATTTAGTTAATATTAGTTAGCTAAACTGTTTAATTTCTAGCATGTGGAAATAATTATGGTTTTGATGATATATGTGAGTACCTCACTGTTTACTTTGATATGCACTATGGAGATGACTTTTAGTTACTGGTAGCAAGTTTCTAGATTTACTCATTGTTTAGCTTATTCGAGCATTTTGAGATACCTTACAAAAATAGAGTATAGAATGTATTGTGGGACTATGGATCAGATATATATAAATGTACATGGAGTCGATATCTTTTACTGAGACATTAGTGTTCTATCATTTCATGTGTAACGATTCGTATTCGGATCTAGTTGTGTGGGAACTCGGTCTGCATATCGGTTGATCTTGAGTTTGATTGATTTGGATAGAGGTGTATATCACATATGAATTATTTATCAGACCTGTATTTAGGATAAATAAGATAGGGATTCATTTGTATTTTGAGGGTGAATTAGATATGATCTTACTTTATTAAGAGATTGGATTTCGTTATGCTTGAATCAGTATATAGACTCAGTTGGAGTTAGAGTTGATCTGAGACTTATATTCTTTATAACGGATCATGATTAGCATTTAGATGAAATTGGATTTTGTTGGATTATTGCTTGTAAGTAATTTTGGGATCTATTCATTGATTATTAGTTTATCAGGATATTGATGATTTCTTATTGATGTCGAGGATTAGATATAAACTATTTTAGATTATAAGTTATTTGAGATGTTTCACTTTTTGAATAATTTCGGTATCAGTTGATCTAGTTGATCTGAGGATATTCAGTAGACTTCACTTCATGATCTGGATTGATTCAGTTATTTACTTACAGTGATAGAGTTATTGTGAGAGTGATTCATTGATATCAGTCATTACACATTTCAATATTTATATCAGTTATTAGATAATTTTCATGAGTTGTTAGTATCAGTTATTAGTGACACAATTGTGATTGGTGACTCTATATTTCAATATTCTAGACAAATGTCAATTATCAGTTGCCGCCAGTTATCAGTTATCAAATATTAGTTATTCAGTTATCAGCTGTCATTGACATAACCAGTTGTTGGAGATATTTGGTCATTATTTTCATTTAATAATAACTTATAACATTGCTTGTTAATAAAATACAACATATCCCAGGGAAAAAGGTAATTACCTGATAATGCATGTCGTGATTTTAGGAGAACTTGTTATGGCATACCGAGTTTTAGGTCCACCATAGGGAACCAATGTAGTACTGTCTACCTAGTTATTCAGTTCTTAGTTATTAGGGCTATGTCTGGATTATGGCGCTACACCATTTTTTGTGTGGGCTATGGTCTTCAGTTATTAGGGCCTTACAGTCCATCCTGATTCAGTGCCAGGAAGTTTAGACCGTGGTACCGGGCATGCACGATACCTGTCCAAAACACATGAACTACATTAGGAGGCAGTTACAACAACGATAACTTTGTTTGCTATGTGGAAAAATGACTGTGGTATGGGATACAACTAAGTACCATATTATTTAGCTTAATAAAACCAACCAGATTAGAGACATATGGTAGATCACACCTCTTTGATATCAGTTGTTTCCTTTTTTCGTGATATGAGTTATTTAGTTATCTTTGATTTATAGTTTTAATCATATTATTATTGTATATATGTATTATATACGTGCACCATTCCTTCATCTTACACACTCATTGGGAGTTTTGTGACTCCTCTGGATTTATACATCAAGATATTGAATGTTTTATTTCATTGATCATGTATTGATGAGCTTATACGCTTTGCGAGGAGTCTAGAGTTTCTTTTTGTTAATTACCGATATTCTTATCTCTCTTGCTTTCCTATTATTTCCTAATTCTCTATGCATCAGATCTAGTTGTCATTCCTTTTCCATATTCATTGTTATCATGTGTGGACATCTACATGTATTATTGCATTAATCGTGATTTATTGTGGTAAATTTTGTAGCTTGTTTGGGTTATTTAAGGCTTAGCGCGTATACGTGAAGTATTTTCCTTGCATATAAGTATCGCTGACTCTCATCGCGTCTCTGTTCCAGCGCATTTTGGGAAGCGGGGCAACACCTTTGGTTAGATTTGAGTACTGAACCTTAATAGTTTAATTATATTTATTTTCGATCGTCTCCTGATGAAGCAAGTGATAGAGCAGAAGGTTCTTGGTTTCGCCAGACTGAGGTGGCGTCGTGCATGTTAAGAAAAATACTTAGCAGTAATTTGTTCAGAGGCCCCTAGCTGTCGTTGAGGCAGGTCTGATATGGCAAGATTATGTTTATTGCTTGTTATGTGAGAATGATACTTTAGGTATCATTCGGATTTGGTCGTGCATGCATAATGTGCACGGACATGCACGAACATGTTATTATTTGCTTTAGGCATTTTCTCACTTCTATTTTATAGCTAGTATTGCATGCTTATATTTTACCCCTTATGTTAGATTTTGTTTCATCTTCCTGACCTTTATGAGCCGCCTTCGGACTCATGGTGAGAGGCAACTTTTGAGTTTGTTCTTGCTGGCGTGTTAACATTGGGGTTTTTCCCCTCCCCATTTCAGGTTTTGGGCGAGGCTTTTGGAGAGGCATATCGGTTGGGATTTCACTCAGAAAGAGACCACTTCTAGTATCTGTTTAGTGTTGCTCCATTCTTTGGGACTCCACCAGTGATGTATCATTTATTTGATTTTATTGTATCTCTGTATGCTTTGTATAGATTATACTCGTTTAGTTGAGTCTCTTTGTATTATCATTTGAGGCTGAGAGTCAGATTCATTTCATGTATTTGAGACTCAGTCCTTATATCCCTGTGATAGAAATTCTTTGTATATTGAGACTGGACTTTATTATCCAAGTGAGATTTCTCTTCAATATGATTTTGCAGTCTCTTTGTGTTTCAAGTTAGATATACTTGTCTTTGCTTCCTACTATATATATGTGTGTGTGTGTGTGTGTGTGTGTGTGTGTGTATGTATACATATATATATGTATACACACACACACACACACACACACACACACACACACATATATAATAAAACTGTGTTTTATACTTCTGCTTGTGTTATGCATATTGTTCGAAAGGAGGAATTGAATTGAGCAAGAGTTTAGAGTAAACCGTTCATGTCCGTGTGCTGATGAATACACTCTGAATATGTATGAAGATTTACTTTACTCCTTCGAATCACCGTTCGTAGCACAAGCTATAACGGGTCGTATCCGTAGGGAGGACTAGCGATGGAAGCGTTCATGGTTTTTATGTTGAAGTTTTTGAGAGGTAAACGAAGTTCTTCTTTGTTTAAAAATAGAAAAATAAAACAAGGTAGAAAGAGAGTGAAGAATTTTGTAGAGTTTTGTTAAGAAAAGGAAAAGGAATGGAAAAACGGAATGCAAGACGGTATAGAAAAACGGTGATGCTGGAAAAAAGAAAGTTTTTAGAAAGGAGTTTTGAAATTTAATTAAGAGAAAGCCATGACTAACACTCTACACTACTAACTTACTGAGCTTGTTGGTGATTCATGCCTCATGTAGATTCATTGGCAATAGTACATTTTGCTTTGTCAAATCAATGTTGTTCCAAATTCAGATTGTATTCTCATCTAAGCTTGGCTAGGTGGTCTCCTTGGATCATAGGCTCCCAATAGATTCTCAATAATGGAACATAGGTATTCCACTTAGGTATGCTAAACAAGAATGTAAGATTCATAAGTCCATCAAAGCTATAACAAGCTAGTATGAAATAAGAAACTTGTACAATAGGAGTTAGCATATTAAAGTGATCCATCTTCATGTTCCATCAAGGCACTTGTTCAAGTGACAAGGCTCTAAATGAGACACACATGAATCAAATGGAGGTGATACAAAGCATTAACTAGAATTGAAACACTACTCATCATTATTGAAAGTAAAAGACTTATTAATTACAAGACTTAGAAATGAAAACATTCAAAAATTCATATGAGTTAGAAATCACCCAAGAGTTAGTAGTTAGTAGTGTTAGAAGTTAGTTAGTCATGTTAGTGAGATAGTTAGGCATAGAAAAGAAGAACAAGCAAGAATACATGGTAGAAAGCAAATGCAAGAAAGTAAGAACTTTAAAGTAAATGCAATAGAATAAGAAAAGACTTGAGGAATGAAAGCTTGAGTCTTTGTATTGAGTTGTCACTCCTTCAATTACAGAGATCTTTCACCCTCACTCTCTCTTTTCTAGATCTAGAAGAAGAAAATAAAAATTATACAAGAAGACTAAAGAGAGCTTAAAGAAATCCTAACAATTTCCCTAAATAAAATGCTATTCTCTCCTCTAATTTTTACAGAGGCCCTAGGGGTCTATTTATAGCCTTCAGGAGAAGATAACGCCCCACCACAGCTGTAGGATCAATCGCTTGATCAACAGCCAAGGAAGTGTTGCGGATCCGCGGCTAGCGCCGCGTTTCCGTGGCAGCATCTTGGCCGTTGCGCCAATGATTTCTCTGACAAACCGTTGCGCTGTGTGTGCCCAGCTGGAGCTTCTAAAAGTTGGAGAATATGCCTTGGATCATTCCATAATTGGCCTTCATGGTTGTGGGCTCCTAAAAATACCTTTAATTCCTCAAAAATCCCAAGATTTGGGCCTTCTTCTCTACTAAATAATGCACCTAAAAAATAAGAGAGAAAAGCAATAAAAATCCCATTTTTATTAACATAAAGTATGGTGAGGTGGTGTAAAATGATGCAAAAATGAACTCCAATCACACCCCCATACCTTACTTTTGCTCGTCCCCAAGCAAAATAAGCAAAGAAAAAGAGAAACAATCCTAATTAAATTATTACACCACTTTCGTAGGTGACACGATTGCACTGAGCTCGTGCAACAAGCCGTTAAACCTCTAGGTTACCCTAGAGGAGGAGTGTTGTCTCTTGAGGGTTTTCAGCGGATTGCACTAACAAAATCCAAAGTAAAAGAAAATGTTAGTGATCAAAAAAGAAAGAAAAAAGTTTATGATCCATTTTTTTTGAGAATTTCGGTGATCTTTTGATTTCAGGTTACCCTAAACTTTTCCTTCTTTTTATAAGCCTCCATTCGAAATTTCGTTTTCAACTTAGGTTAAATTTTCAAAAATAGAGAGAGAACTAGATTTTGATCAAGCCTAACATATATACATCTTTATGTATGAGGGATTATTCTTAGACTATGGTATATTTATTATATATATATATTTTATACTTTTATTTTTTATTTTTATATTTTTTTTATTCCCCTAGCTTCATTAGGCTTTCTAATTTACCCATGTAGCGAGCCTTTTACCGATGACTCCCAAACCAGACGGTCTTAGGGCACCAGATGAAGATACATCCCTAAGGTTCAAGGACTCGAGTAAATTAGGCCATGAATGCTAAGGACTCAACCACCTTTAGGCGTGACTGGTTATGCTTTTTAAGGCACAAGTAACCAGCTTAATTGGTGATCAAATTTTTATTTATTATTATTATTTTTTTCTCTCTTTTTTTCATTTTTTTTATTATATATATATAAATACAGACAAAGTTACTAAGTCCCTGATTAATCCCTCAACATGTAAATGTATATAATGCTTAGAAAAAATTCAAAATTTAGCTATCTTTCTATTCTTTTCTTTCTTAACGTAAAGATCCAACAATACTCCTTATTTTGACTTATATTAAGAAATCCTAGTTTAGAATTTTCTTAATTCCTAAGATCAAGTTAATTCTTTTCAAAAATGGATCACAAAAATATTTTTATATATATATTTTTATTTTTTTATTATTTTTTATAAGATAAAAAATCTAAAAATCCTAGAAAATCTAGAAAAATTCTAAAAACAAAAAATCTAAAAGAAAATAAAAATCTAAGAAAATCCTAAAAAATCTAGAAAAATCTTTTAAAAAAAACTATGTTAGTATCTACCTCCCATACCTATCTCATGCATTGTCCCCAATGTATGCAAGTCAAATATATGCATGAAATAGGGAAAGAAAAGGTGTCACCCCCTCCGTCGGCTCGGACTAGCGGTGGTGCTAGGTCTGGCCGACTGCGAACGCCGCAGACCCTCCTCGATGCGGTCTAAGCGAGATGTCTGCTCCTCTATCTGCTTTCGTAGTCTAACCTGCCCCTTAAATATCTTCTTCATGCCACACGAAATGGTAGACATGAAGGCTCGTGAATCAGTTGGGGGGTCCTGCTGCAAAAAGGTCGGTTCATCATCATCCTCCAAAAGTTGCTCTGAAGAGGCCTCAGCCAGGGCATCTTCATGCTGGACACTAGGGCAGGGAGGCAACTATTGTAAGCACTTGTTGCCCTCTCTGGTGCAACAAATACCCTATCGTACGAGTCAAAGATGCATCTGGTAAGAAATTTCGATACAGATAAATGATCAAAACTGGATGTGAGTATTTGGCACCTCGTGTGCGCTTGGAGTTAGTGATGATACTATGAAAAATAGTCGTGTTAATGCAAACAGTATGCTAACTCGTCATGAGATCGTGAATGATTTGCAGCACAGGCCTATAAAAGGAGGTCATGTGGTCAGCCCTAGTATATTGTGTTGGATCCAGCGTCCAACGCAATGTATGTTGCGAAACGTCATACTGGCTTTGAGCCCCCTATCCTGTTCGGTGCACCGAGTCCCCGTGATTATCATGTAGTCAATTAATGGTAGGGGTCGCGATGGTGCGGGTTGCTGGGGACTTGTTGTATTGCATCAAGAAGGGGCACATTGATCTGAACCTGTTTGAACATTTCCCTAATCTTCTCCATTTGAGCAGTAGACTTGTTATTTGCTAGCCTATTAGGCATGACACAATAGGCTTGTAAGGTTGCTCATCTGTTTTGTCTTTGTAATTGGACTTGGAGGCTGACGGTTTTGAACTTGAAGATGGATCATTTTGAGTTGCTGGTATAATTATAGGAGAATTTTACACTGATTTACTAGGAACAGGTTGACTAGAAACCTGATTGTCAATTTATTTTTCAGATCTCAAGATATGAACAGTATTGCATTGACTTGGACCTATGCCTTCAGCTTCATGAATAGGAAAGAGGTTCTTAGGATTTGGCAATGGCTGACTTGGCAGTGTTCCCTTTTGTCTTTCATTTAATGGTTAGCCAGCTGACCTATTTGAACCTCTAACCTATTGATAGCTTGGTGATGGTTATTCATCTTTGAGGCCTGGGTTCTGGACAAGGTTTCAATCATCCTTTCCAAATCTGATAATTTTTATCTGGATTATTCTGTGGTTGTTGTTGCTGATATGTGGGCTGGAAGTTATATTCGTAATTGGTTTGAAAGTTCGGTTGACTCTGGTGAAAACTGGGTTGATGAGACTGAGCAGGGTATTGGTGTGGGAATTGTTGCCTTGGTTGCTCATGACCAGACTGACTCCATGAGAAATTTGGATGGTTCCTCCATCCCGGGTTGTATGTTTTGGAGTACGAATTGTAGTTAGGTCTGGCATATGCTGCATTCATGTTTTCAGGTTACATTTGAGCTTGGTAGATAGGACACTCCTCAAATAGGTGATTAGAGCATGGCAGTAGGTACAACCTGAATTGATCACTGGTGTTGGGTTGATCTGATTCACTGAATTCGGTTCTCTAGCCTCTAGTAGTTCTACCCTCTTCATCAATTGTGTTATTTTTACCTCGGTAGCTATAGAGGATTCAATTAAATGTATGCCGGTTCTGGAAGTGGTGGGGTTAGTTTTCTCGGGGCAAGACTCCCATTGAATGGTTTTTGCTGTTAAAGCTTCAAAGAGGTCCCAACCTTGGTTCTCATCTTTCTTCAAAAATTTCCCTTGACACATAGTCACAAGGAGCGTTTTAGTTTGGTAGTCTAGTCCGTCATAGAGAAGCTGGCACTGCCACCATTTCTCTATTCCATGATGAGGACATTGGGCTAGTAGATCCTTAAACCGTTCAAAATACTTTCATAATGGTTCACTTGTTTCCTGCTTAAACTGCATTATATTTTTTCTGATGAGGGCTATTTTATGAATGGGATAGAACTTCTTAAGAAAGAGTTTGATAAAATCATCCCATGACGAGATAGAATTAGCAGGCAGATTATATAGCCACTTCTTGGCTATGTCCTAAAGCGCGAAGGGAATGGACCTCAATCTAACAGCGTCTTCCCCCAGTTGGAGAATTCTCATCATCAAACACACTTCTTCAAACGTCCGAATGAAGAAATATGCATCCTTAGATTCTAGGCCATGAAACGTAGGGAGTGTGTTAATGAACTGAGGCTTAAGCTCAAAATTGTTTCCATTTGCCTCGGGTAGAAGAATGCATGAAGGAAGTGAAGTGCGAATTGGGTAGAGCTTGTCTTGGAGAGAAGTAGGGTTCGCCATGATTGGGATTGTGTTAGGAGGTGGGGCAAGTGTAGAAGTCCTAACAAGTCTTGATGAAATTGGATCCTGGTACCACTCTTGCATGCATAATCACAGACAATGTTCACCAACCAAACAAGCGAAAAAGGGAAAATAACAAACAAAAATAAAGAAAAACAATCAAAAGCTATCTAGGACCCCTGGACCTAGACGACTCCTAACTGGTCGATGAACCGAAGAAGGTTGTTGCTCGAGTCAGACCATAGCAAACCATCCAGGTAGGGGCAAAATACGGTGGGAGGTATCCGTGCGTAAGCAACAGGCCTTAATTACACCAAACCACAGTATCTTCGAGACTTAACCTCTTAATCCTCAACCTTAGACACTGATTTGACTGGAGTATGAATCAAAGACAATTTCCAACCACGGCTGATCTCTTAGCGAGCTCGGATTGAAAAACACCTAGAGGGGGGGTGAATAGGTGTAAGTGCTAATCTAAGAAACTAAATGCGCTAAATGCGGAAGCTTAAAACTATTTTGCAACACACTTAGTACAACACACAAGTGTAGCCGAATTCCCCGTGAAGGGCTCTGGACTAACTCCTCTTGATTCCCCTAGATATGGGTTGAGGTGCTATATGAAACTCTTGTGGTTAAGTACAAGTGAGGCATACAAACAACCAAGCATATACAAGATATAGCAATATGAAATATGCAAGGCACAACACACATGCAAGTAATTAGATATGATATGAAATGAATGAATGATGCTTTGCACAAAATAAAGAGAGAGAGAGAGTTAGAGAGACAAGTGGATCAAACGCAAAGACAAGATATGTTTCGAGGTTTGAGCACCTTGCTCTACATCCCCGCTTACACCACCGTGTAGGATTTCTAATCCACTATCTCCCACCGAGGGAACCTTTACCAAAGAGGATTTGTTACAACAATGGAGTACCGAACTCCTCTCTCAAACAACCACCTCACAACTGAGGGGTAGGCCCGTAGCCAATACAACAACCAACACCTCTACCGAAGAGGGTTTACAAACCAAACTCCACCTCTCACTAGAGGGAGCAAACCAATCACCCGATCAACCTCTACTAAAGAGGGATACAACAAGAACAAGGGTGTTTACAACAAGTGGTTTCTTTCAACCACAAACCAATCTCTTTTTCCACAAAAACAAGATCCTAATAGAATAGGATAGATGATAGCTCAAGTGTGGAAAACTAGGTGTTTAGAAAATAAGAAACTCAAAGAAAATGCTTGGGAAAACTCTTGTAAAAGATAGAGAATGAAAACCAATACAAATATCCCAAATTCCTATTTTCTTTGATTTTTCCAAAAACCTAAAACAAATAAGATTGGAAGTTTAAAACCCAAAACTCTTTTGAAAACTTGTTTTAAACTCTGGGAAATTGAAAAATTTTCTCTTGTGAAAACCTTAGCCAAAAACCCAAAGAATTGGGGTTTATATAGGCCCATCAGAAAACTAGCCGTTAGGCTGATGTGGCAGCCTGACAGGCTTGACGGTCGACCGCCCGGTCGACCGCCAACGGTCAAAAATGTGACCGTTGGGCAAACCCGGTCGACCGCCTGGTCGACCCAAACAAACAGAGAGCTCTGCTCTCAGACCTGGTCGACCCGGACGGTCGACCGAGTTTGTGTCTGCCAGACGTGCACAAGTCTGTGCACGTCAGTCGACCGCATGGGTCGACCGGCCCATGGTGCGGTCGACCGTCAGGGTCGACCGACCTGGCCTGTCAGCACAAACCTGGGTCAGAAAAACTGGGAAAAAATTATTTTAATAAATTTTATCTTTTCTGAAAATACCATAAAACTTGTTTTAACATTTTATATTCAAACACAAACTAGTGATAAAAATTTCAAGACATATATCAATCATATCAATTCATTTTTGAGTCTTGCAAATTTTATCAAAACCAAAAACATGAATAGGATAGTCAAAATAAGTTTCTTTATAAGTTAAGCATGCATGTATAGAATGAAACAACTATACATATATCAATTAAACTTGTTTTGATCTACTATCATGAAAACCAAAAACCAAACATAAAACGTGTGTGTTTGTGCACTTGAGCATATCAACTATTCTTATCTTTACAAATGGATCTAAAACACACTAAACTAACTAGGATACCTAAGTCTTCTTGATGACCTCCATCTTCAAGTAGACTTGCTCCCAAACGCGTGATCTACCGAGTGCAAAGGAAAGATCTTGAAACTTGAGCACCGGAATCACCATGATAAGCTTCTAAACTCCTTGTTGAAGCTAATCATCAACTAATATCTTGCTAATGATCTGAAACTTAAAATCACAAGATTATTAGTAAACATATAACTACATGAGTTGATCATCATCAAAACTAGAGTGGAAGGCCTTTGGGCCAACAATCTCCCCCTTTTTGATGATGACAAAACTCATGGAGTTATATATGCATGGATTAAAGATAAGCTTCAAAGAAGCTCCCCCTTAACTCATGCGTAAACAAATAAACATAATAAATATGCAATGAAGGCTTTTAAACATGAATGCATAAATATGCATAAACAATAAAGGTTCTAGATACTAATGAAATGTTCAAAAACAAAACATGCTCTAGATACCAATACCAATTAACAATAAACTATATTAAACTAAATATTTGCAAAAACATAAATAAGCATATATCAAACTCAAAATCTTTCTCCCCCTTTTTGTCAATCATCAACAAGGGGTAAAACCAAAACAATAAATAAAATGAGGAGTAAAAATCTTTCTCCCCCTTTTTGTCAATCAAAACAATAAAAACAATGTTCTCCCCCTTTTTGTCTAAAACAAAAACAAAGTCAATAAGGGGTATGATCAAACAACTATAAACATAATATGCCTCTAGATACCAATTAAAAAAAATGAAAACGACATCTTGATACCAATTGAAATAATTGTACATTTTAAACATATGATATCGATTGAAATTAAACATTATTCTTTAAGGCATAAAAATACCAATTGAAAGTAAACAAAGATCAATAAATGTTATATGCTATATACATTCATGAAGAGGAAGACGCTAAGTTAGCTTCCCTATACATATGCATTACATGAAAGAGGGATGTTAAGCCCTAATTCACATAACACACATTATGTAATGCATAAGAGGAGATGTGAAGCTCCCCCTACACACGTGTACCACATAAAGAAGAGATGTTAAGCTCCTCATTACTAGATACACTCAACATGAATCTATATGTAGAAGAGATGTTAAGCTCTCCTTGCATATAGTCAATACAAATCAAAACTTTTGTATTTTTCTTTAAACAAAATTTTTAGATACCAATTTAAAACACAAGACATCTTGATATCAAAAGATAGTATTTTTTAAGCCATATAAACAATTGAAATGACTATTTTCTATCATAAAGTAAGGGAGTGAAAATACAAATACCAATTAAAAAAAATAAAAAAACGGATTTTCTCCCCCTTTATGAAATACCAACAAAAACTATGCGTAGGCTTGAAATAAGATACCAA
This sequence comes from Agave tequilana, assembly GCA_038442645.1. Classification (NCBI taxonomy): domain Eukaryota; kingdom Viridiplantae; phylum Streptophyta; class Magnoliopsida; order Asparagales; family Asparagaceae; genus Agave; species Agave tequilana. The sequence goes on from JAVJIF010031763.1 coordinate 20,750, forward strand.
TTGAAAACTAAATCAATTGAAGTAATAGTTGAAGCTCAAGCTCTAGCATAAACAAGATTTGTGCTCAAGATATAGAAATATAATAGCACAAATAAAACAAGTGTATGATATAGAATGAGTACCAATCATCAATAGATGATACCAATTGAAAACATACATACACAATAAACATATGAGTATACAAAAAGATCAAAATGATACCAATTGAAAGAGTTCAATGATACCAATTGAAATAACAACAATAGCATGTGTATACTTCATAACACAACGAAGAAAACGAACTAGTTAAAATGAAAAATTTTGTTAACTAGTACGAAATCCTTCAAGCAAGGAATAAAACAAAAAAAATTTCATAAAACATGAAATCCACATGATAATCAACACTCTAATTCAATTTTGTATAAATATGACTCATGAAAACAAAACATGAGCAAGATATAATATGAGTGTATAAATAAAATGTGTAGATCATAATCATGAAAATATTCAACTAAGCTCAATTATTCCTCAAACATGAAAACATGAAAACATAAAAATCATCTAAACTATTTAATCTTCAAGGCATATGTATGTCTAATACAAACTAAAGTATACATACATATCCAAAACATAATGAGTCCACAAAGATATATGCATGAAGGCACGTGGCTCAAAAAGATGTATATGTATATGAATAGTTTGGACAAGGTAGACATATACATGAATTTTAAACATAAATATATGAAACATGAATAACAAAATTTTCATTCAAACAAATGTCATTTCAAGGTATATGTATGATTTGTCAGCACAAGAAGTATACATACATATCCCTAAACACAATTGAGTCCATATATATAGATTTGCATGAAGGGCAAATGACTCAAAGGGTATACATGTATAACTTAAGGTTTGGCAAAATGCACATATACATGAAATGTAAAACACATGATCTACAAAATAAGACCAAAATGGGAATACAAGTTTAAAATGTATGAATCATCAAAACTAGACTATATTAGCACATCTAATGGGTTCAAATATGCATTCAAGCTCAAACATATATAGATTTATTTGTGGCCCACTATATGCACAAGTATAAGTCCTAGTCTTAGTGAAAACTAACATCTAAAAATGTAATCAACACATGAAGCATAAAAACACGATAAAAATTAACATGATAAACATAAACATGAATATTATGAATATCCACATATTATTAGAACTATGATATACGCAATAGCAACCAAATAGTGAGAACACAAAAAAAATTTATCCATATTAAACATGGGTGTCTCAAAATAACTAAACATGTATATCACAAATCTAATAAGCATGGCATTTTCATAATAATCAATAAACAATAAAACATGCTATAAATAATGAATATGAAAAGCATGAAAACAATAAATAGGAGTTAGAAATTGTTACCAAAACCTAGAAGGCAACTTTCCAAGGCTCCAAAACATGGTGGTCATCTCCACCAAACTTCCTTGAAAGTGATGCATCCAAATGATTTCCTTTAAGCTTGGAACGCATCCACTCCAAGGTGCCATCACTCTCACGTCATGTGAGAGCCCACACCTACATCAAAAACTCTAGGGGTGGTCTTTGGTACCCATATCTTTTTGGGTCCATGGGGGTTAGTCTCATTTCTAACCCAAACAAAATTCTTTGCTAAATTTACATTATGTAACCTATCAAAACAAAATTTAGTAAGGTGGCCCCTACGTCCACAATGTGTACAAGTGTACACATGAGCATACGTGTGATGGTGTCCGTGGGAGGCATGTGTATGCCGTGGAGGGTGTGCATGGAAAGATGGAACTTGTTTCTTTCGAACCAAGGATTCCAAGCGTGTATGATTCATGGCACATTGGCTCATAGTGGAGCCCAAACAATCCATTTTCTTCTTAATTAAATTTATATCATTTTCAATCAAAGAAGAAGTGGAACATGCAATAGGTGAAGTGTGTGATACTACCCTAGCATGGCAAACATGTGCATCAATCTTATTTTGCAAACAATCATTCTTCTTCAAACAAACATTTAAATCATTTGAAATAGAAATAATTTTATTTTTCAAAGCAACATTCTCTTTTAAAACAAAATCAACCTTTGAAGACAAGTTTTCATTTTTCTTCAAAAGGTTTTCACAATCATTTTTAGATTTTAAAACTTCATTTTCTTTTAATGTAAGATTAAGTTGAGATCTCAATGAATCCCTTTCATTAGAAATCTCCTCTTTCTCTTGCAAAACAACATCAAGTCTAGCAATCAAATTTTTATTTTCATTATTAATGCCTAGACTTTTCTTTTTCAAAATCTTATATTTTTCTATTAATTTTTCATAAACTATAGATAGTTCTTCATTCAAAGCATGGGCATCAAAATTATCATCACATGAAGAACTAGAATCAAAACTATCTAGTTGAGTTTCCGATTGTACCTCAAGGGTGTCATTCCCTTGGACCATGAAGCATTGTGAATCGGATTCTCCACTAGTCTCCTCTTCTTGGATTTGTACTTGAAGCTCGGAGGTGGTGGTGGTTGTTGTCAACATATTCCATACTGCAAAGGCGGAATCAAGGTTAGAAGCAAGCATAAGATATTCTTTAGGTAATGTGCTTCTAATAGCCTCAAGGGCTAGTGCATTGGCCCCTATATGATCACCATTACCAAGATAGCATTTCTTGGTAGCGGCAAGGAAGACATGCAAACCTAGGGTCTTTAAGTACATGGACATCCTATACTTCCAAACAACAATGTTGGAAGGATCAAAGCTAGGTGGGGTCATGAAGTCCATGGTATAAACTATATGTGTGCAAGCAAGCAAATGCAAATGTAGATTAGCAAGCAAAGGATCTCACTCCTAGGATGTTAAGCCTAAGTATCAGGAGCACCCGCTCTGATACCAATTGAAAAACACCTAGAGGGGGGGTGAATAGGTGTAAGTGCTAATCTAAGAAACTAAATGCACTAAATGCGGAAGCTTAAAACTATTTTGCAACACACTTAGTACAACACACAAGTGTAGCCGAATTCCCCGTGAAGGGCTCTGGACTAACTCTTCTTGATTCCCCTAGATATGGGCTGAGGTGCTATATGAAGCTCTTGTGGTTAAGTACAAGTGAGGCACACAAACAACCAATCATATATAAGATATAGCAACATGAAATATGCAAGGTACAACACACATGCAAGTAATTAGATATGATATGAAATGAATGAATGATGATTTGCACAAAATAAAGAGAGAGAGAGTTAGAGAGACAAGTGGATCAAACGCAAAGACAAGATATGTTTCGAGGTTCGAGCACCTTGCTCTACATCCCCGCCTACACCACCGTGTAGGATTTCCAATCCACTATCTCCCACCGAGGGAACCTCTACCAAAGAGGATTTGTTACAACAATGGAATACCGAACTCCTCTCTCAAACAACCACCTTACAACCGAGGGGTAGGCTCGTAGCCAATACAACAACCAACACCTCTACCGAAGAGGGTTTACAAACCAAACTCCACCTCTCACTAGAGGGAGCAAACCAATCACCCGATCAACCTCTACCAAAGAGGGATACAACAAGAACAAGGGTGTTTACAACAAGTGGTTTCTTTCAACCACAAACCAATCTCTTTTTCCACAAAAATAAGATCCTAATAGAATAGGATAGATGATAGCTCAAGTGTGGAAAACTAGGTGTTTGGAAAATAAGAAACTCAAAGAAAATGCTTGGGAAAACTCTTGTAAAACATAGAGAATGAAAACCAATACAAATATCCCAAATTCCTATTTTCTTTGATTTTTCTAAAAACCTAAAACAAATAAGATTGGAAGTTTAAAACCCAAAACTCTTTTGAAAACTTGTTTTAAACTCTGGGAAACTGAAAATTTTTCTCTTGTGAAAACCTTAGCCAAAATCCCAAAGAATTGGGTTTTATATAGGCCCATCAGAAAACTAGCCGTTAGGCTGATGTGGCAGCCTGACAGGCTTGACGGTCGACCGCCCGGTCGACCGCCAACGGTCAAAAATGTGACCGTTGGGCAAACCCGGTCGACCGCCCGGTCGACCCGAACAAATAGAGAGCTCTGCTCTCAGACCCGGTCGACCCGGACGGTCGACCGAGTTTGTGTCTGCCAGACATGCACAAGTCTGTGCACGTCGGTCGACCGCATGGGTCGACCGGCCCATGGTGCGGTCGACCGTCAGGGTCGACCGACCTGGCCTGTCAGCACAAACCTGGGTCAGAAAAACTGGGAAAAAGTTATTTTAATAAATCTTTTATCTTTTCTGAAAATACCATAAAACTTGTTTTAACATTTTATATTCAAACACAAACTAGTGTAAAAATTTCAAGACATATATCAATCATATCAATTCATTTTTGAGTCTTGCAAATTTTATCAAAACCAAAAACATGAATAGGATAGTCAAAATAAGTTTCTTTAGAAGTTAAGCATGCATGTATAGAATGAAACAACTATACATATATCAATTAAACTTGTTTTGATCTACTATTCATGAAAACCAAAAACCAAACATAAAACGTGTGTGTTTGTGCACTTGAGCATATCAACTATTCTTATCTTTACAAATGGATCTAAAACGCACTAAACTAACTAGGATACCTAAGTCTTCTTGACGACCTCCATCTTCAAGTAAACTTGCTCCCAAATGCGTGATCTACCGAGTGCAAAGGAAAGATCTTGAAACTTGAGCACCGGAATCACCATGATAAGCTTCTAAACTCCTTGTTGAAGCTAATCATCAACTAATATCTTGCTAATGATCTGAAACTTAAAATCACAAGATTATTAGTAAACATATAACTACATGAGTTGATCATCATCAAAACTAGAGTGGAAGGCCTTTGGGCCAACACGGATGTCTCTAGGGGCCAACGTCTATCAATTTTTATTTAAAAGCTTGGGATTGTGCGTGCTTGGCATGTTGTTTTTGGGCTAAGAAAGGGTGATTAAATCCCCACCTTACCTTGTTTATTGGGTGGTGCCCTTAAAGTTAATTTGTGCAAGGTACAGTATATGCAAACAAGATTCACTCAAAGCGATGTAAATTAGCCAAGAGATGAGTCCTATTCTATATGCTATGCGAACGTACCTTGCTCCAGCACTCTTCAACAGTAAAGTAATTGAATTGAAAAGACACATGCCTAAAATGCAGACGTCTAATCAATTTTTAAACTTTTCAACAAATATTTTACTGTTATTTTATTAGTAGGCTCTTGGTGATTGCATACAAGAAATAAATTTGTAGCAAGCTATATTTTTGCAAAGCAAGCAGTCCTGCAAAAAAGATTGTGAGTAGTGAACTCTCCCTTGCCGGAGATCCACGGCTAGAGCCGAGAAAACGTGGCAATTTAGAGGGTACTTGGTCCTGCATTCTAGAGCAGAAGTCCAAGACCACTTATATGTTACTGCAAGTCTTGTTTTCCTGTTGCCTCAACCTGTAACCTGAAACGGAGAATAAAAAAATCATTTTAGTTCAAAAACTCAATAAAAATCGTCGCCCTCCCTGGCAATGGCGCCAAAAATTTGTTCCAAAGGAGGAATTGAATTGAGCAAGAGTTTGGAGTAAATTGTTCTTGTCAGTGTGCTGATGAATACACTCTGAATATGTATGAAGATTTACTTTACTCCTTCGAATCACCGTTCGTAGCACAAGCTATAACGGGTCGTATCCGTAGGGAGGACTAGTGATGGAAGCGTTCACGGTTTTTATGTTGAAGTTTTTGAGAGGAAAAATGAAAGTTCTTCTTTGTTTAAAAATAGAAAAACAAAACAAGGTAGAAAGAGAGTGAAGAATTTTGTTAAGAAAAGGAAAAGGAATGGAAAAACGGAATGAAAGACGGTATAGAAAAACGGTGATGTTGGAAAAAAGAAGTTTTTAGAAAGGAGTTTTGAAATTCAATTAAGAGAAAGTCATGACTAACTAACATTCTACACTACTAACTTACTAAGCTCGTTGGGTGATTCATGCCTCATGTAGATTCATTGGCAATAGTACATCTTGCTTTGTCAAATTAATGTTGTCCCAAATTGAGATTGTGTTCTCATCTAAGCTTGGCTAGGTGGCCTCCTTAGATCATAGGCTCCCAATAGATTCTCAATAATGGAACATAAGTATTCACACTTAGGTATGCTAAAAAAGAATGTAAGATTCATTAGTCCGTCAAAGCTATAACAAGCTAGTATTAAATAAGAAACTTGTACAATAGGAGTTAGCATATTAAAGTGATCCATTTCATGTTTCATCAAGGCACTTGTTGAAGAGACAAGGCTCTAAATTAGGCACACGTGAATCATATGGAGGTGATACAAAGCATTCACTTGAATTGAAATACTACTCATCATTATTGGAAGTAAAAGACTTGTTAATTACAAGACTTATAAATAAAAATATCCAATAATTTATATGAGTTAGAAATCTCCCAAGAGTTAGTAGTGTTAGAAGTTAGTTAGTCATGTTAGTAAGTTAGTTGGCCATAAAAAAGAAGAACAAGTAAGAATACATGGTAGAAAGCAAATGCAAGAAAGTAAGAACTTGAAAGTAAATGCAATAGAGCAAGAAAAGACTTGAGGAAGGAAAGCTTGAGCCTTTGTATTGAATTGTCACTCTTCAATTACAGAGATCTCTCACCCTCACTCTCTCTTTTCTAAATCTAGAAAGAGAAAATGAAAATTACACAAGAAGACTAAAGAGAGCTTAAAGAAATCATAACAATTTCCCTAAATAAAATGCTATTCTCTCCTCTTATTTTTACAGAGGCCCTAGGGGTCTATTTATAGTCTTTAGGAGAAGATAATGTCCTACCACAGCCGTAGGATCAATCGCTTGATCAGCGGCCAAGGAAGTGCCGCGGATCCGCGGCCAGGGCCGCGTTTCTGCGGCAGCATCTTGGTCGTTGCGCTAACGATTTCTCTAACAAACCGTTGCGCTGCGTGTGCCTAGCTGGAGCATCTAGAAGTTGGGGAATATGCCTTGGATCATTTTAGAATTGGGCTTCATGGTTGTGGGCTCCTAAAAGTACCTTTAATTCCTAAAAAATCCCATGATTTGGGCCTTCTTCTCCACTAAATAATGGACCTAAAAAATAAGAGAGAAAAGCAATAAAAATCCCATTTTTATTAACATAAAGCATGGTGAGGTGGTGTAAAATGATGCAAAAATGAACTGCCTAAGTGTTGTACCCATAATATCAGCAATGTTCATGTCCAATTTTCTCCGATTATATATCTGCTTGAGTTATGTATCACATTATAATAGTTCTGAAGTTCGCACCCAGACAACCGCTAGTGCGTAGACTTTTGGATCGTTCCCCGAGGTCGTAAATACTTCATGTCACATTGGTAACCAAATTTATTTTAGCAAAAATTCTAACAAGACTCAATTTGAGATTTATTACTTAAGAAAACTAAACGTTTCATATTTTAAGATTTTTGAATGCAAATGCTTTGTTTTGAATACCAAACATAATTTAGGAAAGTTTGATACAAAATCCTTTGAAGCTATTTTGTTGGGTATATAAACACTAGGAAGGCTTATAGAGTCTTTATTAGCTCAACTTTGACTATTGAAGAGTCTAACATATTAAGTTTAAGAAATCTAACACTCTTGTGAAGAATATTGTAGAAATTGATTCCTTAGGTGAAGACACTGATAAGATTTCATTGAAAGACTCACCGGTTCATGAAGATGAAGACAAGCCAAAGGATAATATAAATGGTAAAGTCTAATATGTTGAAGTGGAGCCAACTCACTCACTTTCAAAGGATTAGATATATGCTACAAGCCATCCCAAGGACCTCATCATAGGTGATGTATCTAAAGGGATAACTACTCGCTCTAAACTCCCTGTTATTTGTGGTCATTTTTCATTCATTTCTCATATTGAGCACAAGAACATTATCGAAGCCGACGGCAACTCATATTAGTTACTTGCAATGCAATAGGTGCTCAATCAATTTGAGCGTAACCAAGTTTAGCATCTTATTTTTGTGCCCTATGATAGACCAACTATTGGTACTAAATGGATATTTAGGAATAAGTTAGTAAGTCAGAAAATGTTATTAGGAATAAAGCTAGGTTAATGGCCTAAGGTACACCCAAACCGAGGGAATTGATTTTGAGGAAATCTTTGCACCCGTAGCACGGCTAGATGCTATACAGATGACATTTGCCTTTGCTTCTTTCAAGAATTTTAAGCTTTTTCAAATGGATGTTAAAAGCGCATTTTTAAATAGTTTTATCGAAGAGGAGGTGTATGTTAAACAACCCCCCGGGTTTGTTGATCCTAGACATTCGAATTTTGTTTTTAAATGAAAAATCTTTATATAGTTTAAAACAAGCTCCAAGAGCTTGGTATAAAAAAATTAAGTATTTTTATTATTTCCAATGGTTTTGTGAAAGGTAAAGTAGACACCACATTATTTACAGAGCATGTAAAAATTGATATCTTGATCGTGCAAATATATGTTGGTTGCATTGTTTTCAAATTTACTAATAAAAAGCGTTGTAAGGACTTTGGATCATTGATTGAGTTCAAACCTGTATACAGAAAATACAAAATTTCAGAACATAAGAATAGAAGTGCATGTACTCAATAATATCGCTATAGTAAAGTGGCTATGAGGGTCGTGATTCACAAGGAGGGATTAGCGATGTAAGCATTTTGTAAGTTCGCTTTTAAGTTACTAAAAATGATTAAAGTTCTTCTCTTGTTCTTTAAAAGAAAAGAAAAATTAGTTATATTAAATTGTAAAAGTGGTAAGTTGGAGTAGATGGAGAAAACTGAAAATGAATTTATATAAAGAAATTAAAAAGAGTGAGTAAAAAGAGTCGGAAGATGGTAGTGATCTAAACTAAAGGATTAAAAGAAAGAAAACCTAAAAAAAATACTTACCTTTGGTTGATGACTTACCTTGGATCGTTGGCATGTTTACCTTACTTCAGAGGTGATCAACACATAATCCATAAGATCGAGCTCAGTCGCCATTCGCATTACATCATCAAGATGAACAAGAATGAAATGATACAGAATTTTGAGGAGGAGATCATCATCATGAAATATTGGTGACAAATACACAACAAGGCTTTACCGATGCTACTATATTCGCTCTTAGATACTCATCCAAAATCAAAAGAGGATGTGAAAGAAAACAAGAATAAAGAAGAAAAAGTAACTTTCAATTCGATTAAATCATAATGAAAGAAAAGATGAATACTTACATTGGTGTCACTCTCAATACAAGCACCTTTCTCCTTCCTCCATGAAATTCTTCTCTCCTGTCAGTTACATAAAAAAATAAAAATTACATAAAAGAAAACAAAAAAAAACAAAAGTTAAAAATTACAGAATAGCCTAACTTCTACTCTCTGCTTCATCGTCTCTCTGCCTCTGATGTGTGGGGTATTTAGAGGGTAGAAATGGATAGGCAGATAAGTGAAGAGATAGGGGGAGCTGACTATTTCTGAATTTGAATCCTTCCTTTATCTCCAAACTTGATTTGATTTATCCAAAATTTTATGTGAAATTCAATTCTGATCTGCAGCTTGTTGCCGTGTGATTGCTGAATATCACCTAACCAATTATAGAATTGGAAAGAGTGATCAACATAAGAATTGTAGCCCTTTAAGTCTTCTTTCTGGATTATCTTGAAGAATCAGATTGGAGTTTAGGCAACGAAAGTAATGATTAAAATACTAAAGAGTGTCCAATCTGAATCCAATTCTAAATTGATTTAAAACTCTGAATTTACTTAGATTTTCCTCCTTATCTCCAAATATGATTGATTCATCTCATCTGTTGATCTTCTCTCTATCTATTTATTCTGTTAGATTTTCAATTTATCTTCTAGAATTGATGAGATATCCATTTATCTTCAGCGAAACCGATAGAGTCTTCAAACAATCCATTTTCCTCTTGAAATTAAATGATATTTTCTTATCTGATATATTCAGTTTTCAGATAAGATAGCTTCTAGAACCTTTGGATTTGAATTGATCCCCTTATTTTGCTTGATCTTTTGAATTATTTGGATTTAATTGGATAAACCTGTCATTCTGTTTATTTTCTTCGCTAATTACACTGCATACCACTGAACATGAAAATATATTAAAAAGTAGAGTTTTATTTAAAAATAAATGAAAAAATGTGACATATGTGATACAAAATATGCAATGCACGTGCACAATCACACCCCCATACTTATCTTTTGCTCGTCCTTGAGCAAAACAGAAAGAAAAGAAAAACAAAACTGACCTAACATTAACTCACTTTCGTAGGAATCACGGTTGTGCTTAGCACGTGCAACACGCCGTTAAACCTCTATGTTACTCCTAGAGGACGAGTTTTGTCTCGTGAGAGTTTTCAGTGGATTCCACCCACAAAATCCATAAAGAAAGCGAAACAAAGAGTTAGTATTTTCTAAAAGCATTTTGAAAAGAAAAAATATTTGAAGTATTATTTTAAGAGTTCAAGTAATCTGTAAGTTATAGGAAAACATAATTTTTTTCTTTCTAAATTTAGTCTCTATTCAAAAATTTGTTATTAATCAAGGTAAGGTGTTAAACTTGCATTTCTCATCTACTCTATTACTTTACCCTAAATCATATGCACCTTTGTGACCATGAAATTTTGACTTAAGGTTCTTTAACTTTAACTCTTATGCCTTATTTTCTTTTTTTTATATTTTAATGGTATTATTCTTTAGTTTATTAGGCTTTCTAATATGCCATGTAACAAGCCTTTAGTCGGTGACACCCAAATTGGACGGTCTTAGGGCACTGAGTGAGAAAACATCCCAAGGACTTAAAGACTAGAGCAAACAAGGCTATAAAACTAAGAATTTTATTATATAGATCACTTTTAGGCTTGAATACTTATGCTTTATGAGGCACAAATAACTGACTTAATAACAAGATTTTTTTTATATATATAATTTATATATATATTTAATAAAGCATAAGAATCTTTATTTTTGAACCCTAAGTGTGTAAGTGTTATAAAGTTGCATATTTCATCAAGGTAAAGATCAAGACTAAATTACTTTTTCAAGTTTTCTTCCTAACCGTAGAAATCAAACAAATAATCTTATTTTGACCAAGTATAAGAAATCCTAATTTTTATTTTTCTAATTCTTAAAATTTACTTAATTTCTTACAAAAAATATGTCAAAATATTATTTCTCTTTTCAAAAGTTTTTAAAGGCAAAGAAAACATTAATTTTTTATTTTTTTTAATGAAAAGAAAATCTATATTATGTTTGAACCCTCCCCCATACCTATCTCATGCATTGTCTTCAATGAATACATAAATACATGAAAAAGAAGAAAGGAAAGAAAAAAATTATCTTAAGGTGGTGGTTCCGGTGGTGGTCAGATTGGGCCAAGCGTTGCTACCCAAACAAGATAATGCGGTGGTTCCCAGAATCCATCTTTATTGACCTCTTTTCTATTTACATATTTACAGTCCCAAATATGAATAGGATTATGAAAGATCATATCATGAAACTTATTCCCTTTACATGACTGATTAGTTTCTAAAACTGCATATTTCATACTACATCTTCACATTTATTTAATATTAAATTCTGCTAATAACACTTCTCTTGCATGTTTGTAGGTTCATGGCATGGAATGAAGAAGAAGACCTTAAATCACCATTTAATGGGTAATTAAAGGCCCATAATATAGCCACTGACCTTGGAGAGCAATTTCGTCAAAATCAGGGGCACAAAACTAGAAACCGGAACATGCAGCCGACAGGGGGACCATTAGGTAGTGCGCAGCAGGCGGCGCTGCGCGCACCGCCCAGGTTCAGCCGCGGACACGCAGCCTGAGCCGTACGCCAGGATTTAACGCGCGGCTCCGTACTGACCCTTGATGCCCCAGTTCGCCTATAAATACCCTGGGATTTTCAGAGCATGAGGAGGAGAAGTTTTTGAGTAGTTTTGGGTTAGTTTTAGGGTTTTCTTCTCCATGTTGTAGTTTAGGTAGTTTAGCTTAGTTGTTCTTCTTCTTCCTCCTTTGTATTTTTATTTCTTGTAGATCTTGTAATAGGAGAGAGTGGTACATGTGTGGAAAGTAAGAGTGCTTGTAATAGAAGATGACAATCTATGAAAGGTGCTCTCTTTATCTCTCATTGTTTTCTTCTCTTAACTTTTTACATGTTTAGCTAATTTTCTCTCATGGCAACTAACTACTAACCACTAACTTGCTAACTTCTTACTTGATAATCCACATGAATCTAATAGCCTCTACTTGGCTTTGCTCTTGCAAGAGCTATTGGCTCATGATGATGGATCTAACACTCTAACATTCTAACTCTCTGACAAGCTAACATTACTTTACTCCATGCTTACTCTTGTTTAGTTTTGATGGTTTAAGTATAGCTTGCACTTGTTGTGTTGAGTTTGGATGTGAAAGTTATCGTATGAGTCATGTTTTGAAACGCTCTTGAACCAAGGACTAGTGATTGCTAAGGATACATGTGAGGCAACTATCACTAAGAGGTTAGCATAGTTAATGGAGTCATTAGTAGTTAGTAGCCATAGGTTTTCTTTCCTTTTTACTTTGTTTTAGATACATCTCAAAAATCACAAATACATTCATTTCTTGTTTCTTACTTCTTCGTGTTTCACCGTACTCTTCTATTTTCATTCTTTGTTTTCTTTTCTTTCCATTCTTTTGAACATTGTAGAAAAGAACTTTTAACATACACGTGAACATACTGTGTAAGCTTCTATCGCCTCCCGTCCTTGTGGATTTGACTCATTTTAGCCTCTATGCTTTAACAAAAGTATCGAGGAAGCCAAAGCGCACACACTTTAAATTTTAATTTCAAAACATACACTTTTTGTGCGCGATTTTCCCACGATCAAATTTTAGCGTCGTTGCCGAGGATGGGAATGGTTTGATTTAATGTTTTTGTTAACTTTTCTTCTTTGTTTTTTGGTATGCAGGTTAAAGTTTTAGCATTGCAGAAGTCCACACTTGCTTTTATATGGTTGGGTAAATCCTTGTATATTCTTATACACTGCTGCTAATTTTTGTTTATATTACCTATGCACTGTAATAATTAAGAATTAAAATACAGAAATTGGATATTTTAAAATGGTATAGACATTTGCATCTAGGCACGTGTCAATTTCCATTCTAATATATTGTATTTTGTTCTTGTGTTGTTGTGATCTTGACGGAGGTGTACATATTGCATTGCATATAGTTAGGACAAACACGTGGGTGATTTACTTGCTTTGTATGTTCATTCTTATCTATATTGCACATTTGCACGAATTGAACTTATAGGCAAAACCCAATATAACATAAGGTGGGAAGTCATTACCCTTCTTTAGCCCAAAAATCACCTCCCCACTCAGACAACCCAAGCCTTAATAAAAATTTCTAGACGTTGGCCCCTAGGGACATCGCGGACTTATTTAGGAGATTGACCTAAGGGGAAAGTTGTTAGAATTAGACTCTGGTCAAATCGGTGTCTCAGGTTGGGGATTGAGAGGTGAAACATCAAAGAACAGTGGTTTGACATAATTAGGTCCGTTTCTCCAGCGCGGATACCTTCCACTGATCTTGCCCCTACCTGGCCGATTAACGCGTGGACAGATTCCAACAATACATCCCTCATGGACAGTCTAACCAGTTAGGAGTCGTCTAGGTCTAAGTCAACCCTAGAGTAGGCTTGTTTTCTTTCCTTTATCTTTGTTTGTTTGTTTATTGGTTTGTTTGTTTTCATTTTTTGTATATTGTGAAATGGATTTTAACAACAATAATTCTTTCAATCATAATATGAATCCATATTTCACCCCGGTCTCATTTGACTCGGATAACTCTGACCCGGCTATGTATACCATATATGTCGGATTAGATTATCCCACTCAATATAACCCATATCCCCAATCCTATGACTATAATTTTTAAAATAATTTTCACTCTTCATAGAGTTCATGGGGATTCACCTCTCCTGAGTCAAACTTTCAGCCACCTTATCCACAACTTTCACTCTCTGATTTGTATTCATATCCTCCTTTTCCTGTCCTACCAACTGAAGACAAATCTAATTTGGAAAGGAGTATGGAAGCCATGCTTGAGTCCCAATAACAAATTCAAAATTTTCTCAATTCACAATCATTCCCAAATCAAACTCCATATACTCATTTTCTAGAACATCCAATTGAAGAAGAATCTGAGTTAGAAAAGCGTTTGGAAGTCTTTTGTGAAAAAGTGCAACGATTTTAAAATATGTTGGACCCATCATCTCTACCAAATTTTTAGGAGTCCTACTCATCTTTTTCAGTCTCAACGATTCAAAATAAACAATCATCAATACTGGACTTGAGTATGGAACCCTTGCATAAGTCCGAGCAGCAACCGCAAAATCTGATGGACTCACAATTTCACCACAATTTCCAAAATCAACTTCCATACTCACCCTTTCAAGAAGAACCAATTGCAAAGAGTATAGAAGATATGATTTAGACTCAAAATTCTATTACCCGGCCTAGTAGTAGGTTAGACTCGACAATGAGTGATTTGATCAATGAGAGCGAGGAGAGTCTTTCTTGTCAACCTTTGACCAATCCGTATATCCCTAACTCTACCGATTGGACCCAAGAATCATGTCATTTTAGAAATCCAGCTTCAATTTCATCATACCAACCTGAACTTTACCAACATTAAATTCTTGATAGTTTGACAAATTCCTGAAATTGAACTTGAAGATGAATGTAAACCTAAGCTTCAATTTAGAGATTCGAGTCCAATCCTTGAATCCATATCGACTCCTATAGTGTTACCTAAACTAAGTAATGTTCTTGAGCCTGTTTTGATTCTTGAACTTGAATCGATCATTTCACCCATTCATATTCCTTCTGTGGACAAAAATCAAGATTCAATTTCATTACATCCATTTGAACTTGCCCAAAATTTTGAAAACCACCTTGACATTTTGGCAAGTTATCCTTTTCCCGAAATTGAACTCGAACTTGAACTTGAAAGTAATCCTGAACCTCAAGTTGGTGATTTCATTTCACTTTTTGATTCAATAATAATTCTGGTATCTTTACCAGATTTTTTCTCTATTCCGGAGTCAACATTGAATCCTGTACTAGTACACTATGAAATTGAATCACCAATATCTTGTGATCACACTTCATTAATGGGAAAAGTGTGTGAACATCAATTCTTTGGTTTGGACCCTATTTTTGAACCAATTTTAACTCCCACTATTGAATTTCGACTTGATCTGAGTCAAATCCCTGAGTCGGTATCGATTTTTGTTCCTGTCCATTTGAGTCCAAATCCATCATTTCCAAAATCACATTTCATTGTTGGACAAGGATGTTGAACAAAATGACTCATTAATTATTTTTGAAAATTGAAAATTGGATGGGGGTAATTTTTTCAATAAGATTATATAGTTTTCCAACCATTTACTGGGTCATATTAGAGAGGCCATTGGTGGTTTTTTGCAAGATTCACGACATCTTGATTAGGTAGAATGCTTGGCCCAGTTAGACCACCACCAGAGCCACCACCATGAGGTAATTTTTCTTCCCTTCTTATTTGTTTCATGTATATACACATTCACAATGCATTGAGGATAATGCATGAGAAAGTGTGGGGGAGGGTTTAGGTTAGATTTAAATTTTCTTTCTTTTACACTTCTTTTAAGGAACTTTTTAAAATTTTCTTTTGTATAAAAACTCTTTTCTTTTCTTTTTACAAAACTTTTGAAATAAGAGAAATAGTTTTAATTTATTTTTAAGAAAATTAAGATTATCTTAGGAATTAGGAAGACCTTAAATTATGAAATTTTAAACCAAGTCAAAATAATAGATCTTATTTAAATTTTAGGATAAGAAAGTAAGATGGAAAAGATAATTTGATCTTGAATTTTTCTCAGATTTATGCACTTCACACTTACACAATTTTTGGGATTGAAACAAAGACTGAAAATACCATAAAAAAATATTTTTAAAAAATGATAATAAAAACCACTTATTGAAGCCGAGTAATTATGCCTCA
This sequence comes from Agave tequilana, assembly GCA_038442645.1. Classification (NCBI taxonomy): domain Eukaryota; kingdom Viridiplantae; phylum Streptophyta; class Magnoliopsida; order Asparagales; family Asparagaceae; genus Agave; species Agave tequilana. Next base: position 36,791 of record JAVJIF010031763.1, read on the forward strand.
GGAAGCATGATTATTCATGTCTAAAAAGATGAACAAAATCAAAATAATCCCCTTTAGTTTTGTGGTCTTATTTGCTCGAGCCCTTAAGCCCGAGGGATGTTTTATCATCTGGTGCCCTAAGATCATCTGGTTGGGAGTCACCGGCTAAAGGCTCACTACCTGGGTAAATAAGAAAGCCTAAGAAAACTAAGGGAAGAAAAAAGAAAAAAGAAAAAATATATATAAATATACACAAATTAATGGCATGAATGTTTGAGTCGATATCCCAAAAATCTTTACAGTTCACAAAGTGCATATTTTTCTAAGAGTTTTATGAAAGATCAAAGAATCAATTCAATTTTAAATTCTTACATTTAATTTATAACAAGATTTTGCATTTTTCGACTTAGTTTAAGGAAGAATAATTTCTGGTTAACCTATGACCTTGGATCAGTTATATTTTTGCAAAAATATTTCAACACTTTTTTCTATTTCAAAAATGCGTTTTCAAAATACTAACATTTGATTTCTTTCTTTATGGATTTTGCGGGTGTAATCCGCTGAAAATCCTCAGGAGATAAAAGTCCTCCTCTGGGGAAATTTAGAGGTTTAACTGCTTGTTGCACATGCTCAGTGCAATCGCGTCACCTGCGAAAGTGGTGAAATAATTTCATTAGGTTTTTTGTTTTGCTCAGGATGAGCAAAAGATAACTGTGGGGGTGTGATTAGTCTCTAAAACTGCATATTGCATATCATATCTTCACATTTATTTAATATTAAATTCTGCTAATAATATCTCTCTTGCATGTTTCTAGGTTCATGGCATGGAATGAAGAAGAAGACCCTAAATCACCATTTAATGGGTGATTAAAGGCCTATAATATAGCCATTGACCTTGGAGAGCAGTTTTGTCAAAACCAGGGACCCAAAATCAGAAACAAGAACATGCAGCCGATCGGGGGACCATTGGGCAGCATGCAGCAGGCGACGCTGCGCGCGCCGCCCAGGTACAACAGCGGAAACATGGCCTGGGCCGCGTTTCTGCGTCCCTAGTGTGGAGCCGCGCGCCAGGATTTGACGCGCGGCTTCGTACTGGCCCCCTGATGGCCCAGTTCGCCTATAAATACCCTGGGATTTTCAGAGCATGAGGGAGATAAGTTTTTGAGTAGTTTTTAGGTAAGTCTTAGAGTTTTCTTCGCAATGTTATAGTTTAGGTTAGTTGTTCTTCTTCTTCCTCCTTTGTATTTCCATTTCTTGTAGATCTTTTAATAGGAGAGAGAGTGGTTTATGAGTGGAAAGTAAGAGTGCTTGTAATAGAAGGTTACAATCTATGAAAGGTGCTCTCTTTATCTCTCCTTGTTTTCTTCTCTTAAACACCTTTCATATGTTTAGCTAATTTTCTCTCATGGCAGCTAACTACTAACCACTAACTTGCTTGTTGGCCCAAAGGCCTTTCACTCTAGTTTTGATGATGATTAACTCATGTAGTTATGTGTACTAATTATCTTATGATTTTAGTTTCAGTTTATTAATCAAGATATTAGTTAGTGTTTAGCTTCAACAAGATGTATTGGAAGCTTGCACATGTTGATTCAAGAGCCCGCGCATCAAAGAGTTTTTGGATCGAGCCTACTTGGAGATTGCGCTCTAGCTTGGAGATTACGCTCTACAAGAAGACTTAGGTATCCATAGTTTTAGTTTGGGTTTAGATCCTAATTGTAAAGATTAGAATAGTATGATAAGCTCAAGTTCACAACACACACCTTTCATGTTTTGATTTTCGGTTTTAGGTTTAACGGATCTTGGTTTTCATGAATATATTTTTTATCAAAACAAGTTTACATGGTTTATGTATATTAGATTTGTTCTATATACATGCATGCTTCAATTGTTTAGACAAACTTTGTTTGATAATCTATTCCATGTGTTTTATGTTTTGGTATTTACAACAAAACATATTTTTGGACTTAATGACAAAAATCATGATATATATATGTTTCTTGTATATTGAATTTCTATTCATATACAATATGCTTCAAAGTGTTTAAATATCATATTTTTGTATCATGGATAAGTTTTAGACAATGTGTATTTTCTATTCAAAATACAAGGTTTTAGAAAATACGGTTTTTGGTTTTTGGCAAAATTTCTATGACACAAAAATAGTCAAATATGTTTGAAATTTGTGTTAGGATTTTTAACACAAGTTTGTATTTCAATATAAAATGATAAAACTATTTTTGTGGAATTTTAGAGATTTTGTGGGATTTATTATAATATTTTTTCCCCAGATTTCAGACCTGATTTTTGTCTGCCAGGCTTGGCCGGTCGACTGGTACGGTCGACCGCACCAAAGAAGCCAGTCGACCGTTCCGGTCGACCGACGTGCACGGATACGTGCACGCTGGCTGACTCTGTATCCGGTCGACCGAAGCGGTCGACCGACGGAGAGCTGTTGGCTCTCAGGAATTCTCGGTCGACCGAGGCGGTCGACCGGTAGCCACAACGGTTCAGAATTTGACCGTTGGGCGGTCGACCGGGCCGGTCGACCGGCAGGGTAAATCTGGCAAATATTCTGTAAATGGCTAGTTTTCTAAATTGCCTATAAATACCCCATTTGAGAGAGTTTTTCTGCAAGAATTTTTGGGCTAAAATTTTCTATCTCTCTGGTGTTTTTGCTGCAAGAAAAAAAATAGGTTTTTGGATTCAAAGTGAACAATCTTTTGTGTTTTTGATTAGGGTTTGAAAAACCAAAGAAAAGGGATTTTGGGAAAAGCTTTTGTTTGAACTTCTATATCTTGATTTCATTTGTTTTCCCAAAGGTTTTTCTTTGAGTTGCTGGTTTCATATCCCTTGGTTTTCTCCACACTTGAGCTAAAAATCTACTATCTATATCTATAGGTTATTTGTGTGGAAGAAGAAGTTGTTTGTGGTTGTTGTTGTGACCACCAAGTTGTAACCCAATCTTTTCTTAGCTTTGTGCTTTGGGTTTTATCCCTCTAGTTGAGAGGTGATCCTTGTATTGGTTGGTGATTGGGGTTTGTTGTATTGGTTTGGAATTTGCCTCAAGGAGGAGGTTGTGATTGTTGGAGTTTGCCTCAAGGAGGAGGTTGTGTTGGTTGGCTTGGATTTGTGCCTCAGGGAGGAGGTTGTAAAGAGAGGAGTTGGGTACTCCTTGTAAAGGGTCCTAAGTGGACGAGCTAGTGGAAATCCTTCGTGTGTCGAAGGCGGGGATGTAGAGCTGGGTGCTCGAACCTCGATAACATATCTTGTTGTTTGCGCTTGATCCATTGGCTCTCTCTATCTCTCTCTTTACTTTGTGCCTTGCCTTATTCATATTGTGCATTCATATTTGCTTGGCTTGGTTGTGTGTGAATCATTTGTTGATCACACTTGAGTGTAATTTGCATTAAGTTATTAAATTCCGCATTTAGTTCATAGATTAGCATTGTCACCTATTCACCCCCCCTCTAGGTAACTTTTCAATTGGTATCAGAGCTAGTGCTCCTGATATTTAGGTTTAACCACCTAGGAGTGATCTTGGTTTGCTAATCTTCACTTGCATTTTCATTTGCACTCATACTAGTTTGCACTAATGGCTAGCCCTCCCATGTTTGACCATTTTAGACTCAATGATTGGAAGGCTAATATGACTAAACATTTAAAAACACTAGGTCATTTAGTTTATCAAGCCATCACTATAGAATCCCTCCCTAATAGTAGCAAGCATAAGAAGGCCAATGCATTAGCCCTTAGGACACTTCTAGCATCTCTAAATGAACATCTTTTACCTATTTTTGATCGCTATGATTCGGCTTTTGCAGTTTGGAGCATCTTAACGTCTCCCGAGCTTCCAAGGATCATCAACAATTTGAGGAGATCCAAGAGAGACATGTCCAAAGATAAATGCTTCATGGTCCAAGGGAAAGACTCCTTGAGGTACACTCGGATTCCCCTCTTGATGATAGCTCTAATTCTTATTGCCATGGTTGTTTTGAGGTTCAAACTTTAAATATGGAACTTACTCAAAAGCTTGAAAAATTCTTAGAAAAACACAAACTTTTGAAAGAGAATAATCTTGTTTTGAAAAATGAATTAAAGGATTTATGTTCTAATTTTGAAGTGATTTTGCAAGAAAAAGAAGAGATCACTAGTGAACGTGACTCACTACAATCTCAACTTGAACTTGCACTTAAAGAGATTGAAGATTTGAAAAACAAAAATGGTTTTGATGATGTTGTAGAACACAATGAGGTTTTGTCTTCTAGATTGGATCTTGTTTTCAAAGAAAATCTTACTTTGAAAAATAAAATTGATTCAATTACAAAAGAATTAGATTTGGTTTTGATTAAAAATAAATCTTTACAAAATGAGATTGATATTCATGTTTGTCATGCTAGTGTAGCTTCTACTTCTTGCACTCCTATAGCATGTTCCACTTTGTCTTCTAGCATAGAAAATGATATAAACAATTTGAAGAAAAGTGTTGATTGTTTGGGCTCCACTTTGAGCCATTGTGCCATGAATCACACACGATTGGAAACCTTGGTTCGCAAGAAACAAGTTCCAACCTTGCATGCACACCCATCTAGGCATACACATGCTTTTCATGATCACCACCATCATATGTATGCTCACGTGTACACATGTACACATTGTGGTCGAAAAGGCCATCTTGCTAGATTTTGTTATGATCTTTTACATGTTAAAAATTTAGCAACTAATTTTGTTTGGGTTAGAAAAGATGTTAACCCCCGTGGACCCACAAGAAAATGGGTACCAAGATCCACCTCTTTGATGTTTGATGTAGATGGAGGCTCTCGCGTCACGTGAGGGTATTGGTGCCTTGAGGTGGATGCATTCTAAGCTAAAAAGAGAATTATTTGGATGCTTCACACTCAAGGGAACTTGGTGGAGAGGACCACCATTGGTTTGGAAAACTAGAGAAGAACCTTCATTACTTTTGGTATCATTCTCTAACTCCCACTTATTTGCATGCTTTTCATGTTCATCCTTTTGTAGCATGTTATGTTTTATTGTTCATTATGCTTGTGCTATGCTCATTAGACTAATGTTATACATGCTTAGTTATTTGAGCACCCATGTTTCATATGGATCTATATTTAGTGTTCACACCTTGTTTAAACTAACATGTATGCTCTAGATCTAGTGCACATGCATATGCATAATGATCATTTGATGTTCATGATTGTATGACTTTCATTTTAATGATTCATGTTTTGAATAGTGTGTTTATTGCTATGCATGTATTGCAATTTGATATCTCCATTGTTTAGATGAATCCATAATTTGTGTTTTCACAATTGTTTTGATATTATGATTTTTATAGCATGTGGATTTACATAATGATCATTTTTTTTGAATATTGTTGATTTATGACTCGTTTTATGCTTAATGTTTTGGATATATGCTTAGATGTTAGTTTTTATTAAAACTAGGATTTATACTTGTACATAGAATGGGCCACAAATAAACCTTTATATATGTTTGTGCTTGGATGCCTATTTGTACCCATTAGATGTTCTAGTATAGTCTAGTTTTGATGATTCATGCATTCAAACATGTATTCCTATTTTTGATGTGTTTTCACTTCATGTATATGTCTATTTTGCCAAACCTTAAGATATACATGTATGCCCCTTGAGTCATTTGCTTTTCATGCAAATCTATATTTTAGACTCAATTGTGTTTAGGAATATGTATGTATACTTTTGTTTTGTCAAAACATACATATGCCTTGGAGTTTAATTCGTTATGATGATTTTCGTGTCATTGAGGAAATTTCCTTTAGTAGTGAAGATTTAGTTTTTCATGTGTTCATATTTTAAAGGAATTTCAATCGAGCTTGATTGTCCATTTTCATGATGATATGTTTCACACAACACTTGTACACTCACCCTATTTAATGTTTTCTCGTGATTTTGAGTGTTTTAATGTCATGTGATTTACATGTGTTTTCATGAAAAACATTTTTGTTATTCCTCACTTGAAGGATTACGTGCTAGTTTTTAAATTTTCATATAACTAGTTCGTATTCTTCAATTTGGTAGAGTTTTTCAAACAAACTATAATTCCAAATCTATTTTTGAAAACCCCTACCATCTAAGGGTGGTTGGATGGGAGATCATGTTCATGTATGCTTTATAATGAAAATCATTTTAAACTTGCACATGATTGGGTGGTAGTTGATATGAGATATACACTTGATCTTATTGTTGTTTCAATTGGTATCATTGAATTCTTTCAATTGGTATCAATCTTGACATCCTTTTGTATACTCATATATGTTTTGTTTTATATATGTATGCATACACTTCATATAGTATCAATTTACAATTGGTATCTATTTCTTACATACATATATAGATGATTTATTTGTGCTTCAAGATATATGCACAAATTTTGCTTATGATGAGCTTGATTTTTTTTTTAATGACCATCATTTTCAATTGATTCAATTTTCAATTGGTATCTTTATACAAGCATTATCATTGTCTTGCTTATGCTAAGCTTGAGCTTTAACATTATTTCAATTGACTTAGTCTTCAACTGGTATCTTATTTCTAGCTTAAGCATATGTTTAGTTGGTATTTCATAAAGGGGGAGAAAACTCACATTTCAATTTTTCAATTGGTATTTAGTTTACCATTGGTTTTGTTTCCCACTCCCTAACTTTATGAGAAAAAAAAATGATTTAAGAATGATTATTGATTTTTAATTGGTATCAATGTGTTTTTCAATTGGTATCATGTGTTTTATTTTCAATATGTTTTAATTTCAATTGGGATCATATTTGTTTTCAATGCCCCTCTTACTTTCAATTGGTAATTGGTAGGCATTTCTTAAATGTTTTTATGATCACTTTCTATTGATATCATAATGCACTTCTTTGACACATTTTTTTTAATTGGAATCATTTTTGGTTTCACCCCTTGAAGTAGTTTGTTTATTCTTTGTTTCATATATTTAGGGGGAGAAGAATTCATATCTTTTTGTTTTTACCCCTTTGTTGATGATTGACAAAAAGGGGGAGAAGATTTATTGGAGTTGATATGCATGAGTTTTCAGTTTTATGTTCTTTTCATCTCCATTGGTATTGGTATCAAGAGCATTATGAGTTTTGTTTTTATTAGTATCTATTGGTATCAAGAGCATGTTTTGGTAATTTAGTTGTTTTGTTAGAATTGGAATCAATAGCATGTTTCATATGCATATTCATTTTGTTTCAAGAACCTTGTTTATATGCATCTTATTGTTTGTTTATTCCTATGCATGAGTTAAGGGGGAGCTTCTTTGAAGCTTTACTTTAATCCATGCATATATAACTCCATGAGTTTTGTCATCATCAAAAAGGGGGAGATTGTTGGCCCAAAGGCCTTTCACTCTAGTTTTGATGATGATTAACTCATGTAGTTATGTGTACTAATTATCTTGTGATTTTAGTTTCAGTTTATTAATCAAGATATTAGTTGGTGTTTAGCTTCAACAAGATGTATTGGAAGCTTGCACATGTTGATTCAAGAGCCCGCGCATCAAAGATCATACATTGCACTTGCTCGGTGAATCAAGAGTTTTTGGATCGAGCCTACTTGGAGATTGCGCTCTACAAGAAGACTTAGGTATCCATAGTTTTAGTTTGGGTTTAGATCCTAATTGTAAAGATTAGAATAGTATGATAAGCTCAAGTTCACAACACACACCTTTCATGTTTTGATTTTCGGTTTTAGGTTTAACCGATCTTGGTTTTCGTGAATAGATTTTTTATCAAAACAAGTTTACATGGTTTATGTATATTAGATTTGTTCTATATACATGCATGCTTCAATTGTTTAGACAAACTTTGTTTGATAATCTATTCCATGTGTTTTATGTTTTGGTATTTACAACAAAACATATTTTTGGACTTAATGACAAAAATCATGATATATATATGTTTCTTGTATATTGAATTTCTATTCATATACAATATGCTTCAAAGTGTTTAAATATCATATTTTTGTATCATGGATAAGTTTTAGACAATGTGTATTTTCTATTCAAATACAAGGTTTTAGAAAATACGGTTTTTGGTTTTTGGCAAAATTTCTATGACACAAAAATAGTCAAATATGTTTGAAATTTGTGTTAGGATTTTTAACACAAGTTTGTATTTCAATATAAAATGATAAAACTATTTTTGTGGAATTTTAGAGATTTTGTGGGATTTATTATAATATTTTTTCCCCAGATTTCAGACCTGATTTTTGTCTGCCAGGCTTGGCCGGTCGACTGGTACGGTCGACCGCACCAAAGAAGCCAGTCGACCGTTCCGGTCGACCGACGTGCACGGATACGTGCACGCTGGCTGACTCTGTATCCGGTTGACCGAAGCGGTCGACCGACGGAGAGCTGTTGGCTCTCAGGAATTCTCGGTCGACCGAGGCGGTCGACCGGTAGCCACAACGGTTCAGAATTTGACCGTTGGGCGGTCGACCGGGCCGGTCGACCGGCGGGGTAAATCTGGCAAATATTCTGTAAACGGCTAGTTTTCTAAATTGCCTATAAATACCCCATTTGAGAGAGTTTTTCTGCAAGAATTTTTGGGCTAAAATTTTCTATCTCTCTGGTGTTTTTGCTGCAAGAAAAAAATAGGTTTTTGGATTCAAAGTGAACAATCTTTTGTGTTTTTGATTAGGGTTTGAAAAACCAAAGAAAAGGGATTTTGGGAAAAGCTTTTGTTTGAACTTCTATATCTTGATTTCATTTGTTTTCCCAAAGGTTTTTCTTTGAGTTGCTGGTTTCATATCCTTGGTTTTCTCCACACTTGAGCTAAAAATCTACTATCTATATCTATAGGTTATTTGTGTGGAAGAAGAAGTTGTTTGTGGTTGTTGTTGTGACCACCAAGTTGTAACCCAATCTTTTCTTAGCTTTGTGCTTTGGGTTGTATCCCTCTAGTTGAGAGGTGATCCTTGTATTGGTTGGTGATTGGGAGTTTGTTGTATTGGTTTGGAATTTGCCTCAAGGAGGAGGTTGTGATTGTTGGAGTTTGCCTCAAGGAGGAGGTTGTGTTGGTTGGCTTGGATTTGTGCCTCAGGGAGGAGGTTGTAAAGAGAGGAGTTGGGTACTCCTTGTAAAGGGTCCTAAGTGGACGAGCTAGTGGAAATCCTTCGTGTGTCGAAGGCGGGGATGTAGAGCTGGGTGCTCGAACCTCGATAACATATCTTGTTGTTTGCGCTTGATCCATTGGCTCTCTCTATCTCTCTCTTTACTTTGTGCCTTACCTTATTCATATTGTGCATTCATATTTGCTTGGCTTGGTTGTGTGTGAATCATTTGTTGATCACACTTGAGTGTAATTTGCATTAAGTTATTAAATTCCGCATTTAGTTCATAGATTAGCATTGTCACCTATTCACCCCCCCTCTAGGTGACTTTTCATTACTAACTTCTTACTCGATAATTCACATAAATCTAATAGCCTCTACTTGGGCTTGATCTTGCAAGAGCCATTGATGGCTTATGATGATGGATCTAACGCTCTAACATCCTAACTCTCTGACAAGCTAACATTACTTTACTCCATACTTACTCTTGTTTAATTTGGATGGTTTAAGTGTCGTTTGCACTCATTGTGTTTAGTTTGGATGTGAAAGTTATCGTACGGGTCATGATTTGAAACGCTCTTGAACCAAGGACTAGTGATTGCCATAGATACATGTGAGGCAACTATCACTAAGAGGTTAGCATAGTTAGTGGAGCTATTAGTAGTTAGTAGCCATGAATTTTCTTTCCTTTTTACTTTGTTTTAGATATATCTCAAAAATCACTAATACATTCTTTTCTATGTTTCCCACTTCTTCGTGTTTCATCGTACTCATCTCTTTTCATTCTTTGTTTTTTTCTTTCCATTCTTTCAATCATTAAAGAACTTTTAATATATATGTGAACATACCTTGTAAGCTTCTATCGCATTCCGTCCTTGTGGCTTCGACTCATTTTAGCTTCTATGCTATAACGGAAGTATCGAGGAAGCCAAAGCGTACACACTTTAAATCTTGATTTTAAAACATATACTTTTTGTGTGCGGTGTTCCCTCGATCAATGACCACTCTTGGAAAATCGTCATGGAGTCATTATGGTCTATACCCGTATGTCCAACAAAAGAATGTGACTAGGTGGAATGGTTGACTTGGGCTCAAGAGTGATAGGTATTGTAACCAATACTAACTTGGGAAAATTAACTTTGGGTTTCAGAGTCGGTCTTGATTCAAGTGTTGAGTCCAAAAGAAAAAAATTGAAATTCACATTCTTTTCTCATCAATGTAATGTAACTATTCAAAATTGGTAATTCAATTTCTAGATTTATGGGTACAGGAATAATTGTTGGCTCTGGAATTTGGTCCAAATTGGGTAAGGATACCGGAATCAATATAGATTCGAAGATGAAAACTGAATCACAAGGTTGGGGATCGGGGTCAGATTCACATTCAGGTTCAATCTCATTGAATGAAAAACTTGCCAATTTGTCCAAGATTTGGAATTGGTCAAGTTTAAATTTGTGTGATGAAATTGAGTCTTGATCAAAGTCTCCAAGACACCAAGATTCTTCGTTCCTATCAATACGGTAGGGCAATCGGGAATGGTCGAATATGTGTTAGGGAGATTTTACTCATTCCTATCTTTCACTATATTGATATAATGACTCATTTGTGCTTCTATCCTATCGATAAATTGAAATAAAATATTTTCAGGCTGAGCCAGGTTTTTCATACTCCTATCCGAGTCCATAGGTTCTTCTTCTTATTGTAGGACTTGGAATATGGAGTAAGGATCTTGGATTTGGGAGTCTTGTGGGAATTGTGAGTCTATCATTTTTAGCTTTTGTTCTTGTGACTCAATCATGGCTTTTATATTTTTCATGGCCTCAAATTTTTCTTCTATTAGTTGATCATGACTAGGAAAGTTATATGCTGAATATTGGAACAATATAACTCAGGGGAGTGTATCCTCATTAACTCTGTGAAGAGTAGTGATGATTATTCCAGTCTTGTTTATAGTACTGGGACTGGGGCATATATTGATTCGATAAGACCAATCCGACACACTAGGTTGGTTAAAGTTATGATATGCCGAGTTGGTAATATCCGAATCAAATGAGGTCGGGGTGTAATTGATTAAGACTTGGAAAGGGGCGTACTTATTATGTAGTAGATGTATTTGATGTACCCTTTCTTGTCTCCGCTATAGCATAGGGCTATACCGAGTCGGATCTCAGGGAGAGCTAGTGTAGAAACGTTACGATACACGTGAGAAGATAAAACGAGAACTCTTCTTTGTTTACAAGAATAAAGAATCAAAAGAAAAACAAATAAAAGAATTAGTGGCTATGTTCATGGTGGAAATCGGGAGAAATCAAGATTGAGATGGATTTGAACTAACAACTAAAAAGAAAGTAAAATCAAGAAAACTTTGAATGCAAGAAATCCATGACTAGCTAACCTTAACTACCTTGCTAAACTAACTAAACTCCGTGATAGTGATGCGTGCCTCATGTTGATTCATCGGCATGTATTTGTCTTGCTTGTGATCTAATTACTTTCCCACTAAGATGATGGGGATTCATTCTTGGACTTGTCTTGTAGCCTCCATAGATGGTCATCGGCCTACAAGATAGACTTTCACTAATGGAATCACAAGAGATACACTCAAGGGATGCAAATGAAGAACATACAACTTTCACTAATGGAAGTAGTGAAGTTGTACGTCAATTAGCATATTGGTGCTCCATCTCCATGTTCCATCAAGGCACTAGTTCGAAGACTAGGCTCCAAGTGAGGCACACATGAATCATATGGAGAATTACAACAAGATTCTTGCCAAGAAATGAAACAAAACCCATCGGAGAAGAGAAGATCATACAAATTGCAAGATGAAGTAAAGCAATCACCCATGAGTTAGGAGTTAGCAAGAGTAGTGGTTAGCTAGTACATGGAACAAGAAATTAGCTACTAGACATTACAAAAGCAAAGCAAAGCATGATTGAATTGCTAGAAATTAACAAAGCAAGTAACAAAGCAAAATAAAAGCAAGTGAAGAAGACAAACTAGAATCAAGCTCAAGTAGATATGTAGAGAATGGATCAATCCTTGTATAGCTCCAAGTTGTCACTCCTTGTTGATACAAGCTCTCTCTCTCATACAAATCTCTCTTGCAATGAAATCTAGGGAGGAGAAGATGAGGGAACTAAAGAACAAAACCTAGAGAAAAATGAAAATTACAACACCTAAAACTAATCTCCTCTCTTCTCTGATCAGTTTTTGTACGCAGGTCTTCATGGGGTATTTATAGGAGAAATGGGAAGCTTCCAGAGAGATGTTTGTTGCCACAAAATCCGGGGCCATAACGGCCTAAGATTGCCGCGCCCAAGTCGCGCCACGCGGCAAGATCTGGGCCGTTGGTCCAGATCTTTCTGGTACAGGTTGTTGCAAGTTAGTTTGGCCACGTGGTATGGTTAGAATCTTGGTTTGTTGCGAGGATCTCTCTGGATCTGGATTGAGATTTGGCTTTATCCTTAATCTTGATTAATCACTTAATTAGTGTTAATTAAGTGATTATTTGAATATCTCTCCATTAAATGGTGTACCTGCAAATAAGTAGAGAAGAGGAGTAAAAATCACTTATTTATTTGTAATATGCATGGGAATTATGATGTAAAATATGCAATATTGTGTACTAATCACACCCCCACACTTATTCTTTTGCTCGTCCCGAGCAAAACAAAGAAAAAAGAAAATCTAAACTACAAATTTTATTACACCACTTTCGCAGGTGACGCGATTGCACTGAGCATGTGCAACAAGCCGTTAAACCTCTAGGTTACCCTAGAGGAGGAGTGTTGTCTCCTGAGGGTTTTCAGCGGATTACACCCACAAAATCCATAAAGAAAGAAGACAAATGTTAGTATTTTCGAAAACGCATTTTGAATAAGAGACAAGTTTACGAACTATTTTTGCGAAAATATAAGTGATCCTAGGTCATAAGTCCACCTATAATCATTCTTCCTTAAACTTAGTCTCCATGCAAGATCTTGTCTTTAATTAAGGTAAGAGTTCAAAATTGGATTGAATATTTTATCTTTCATAAAACCTAGATAATATGCACACCGTGTAAGTGAAGATTTCTGGGATTTCAACTCCAACCATCAAGCCATTTATTTATATATATTCTTTTTTCTTTTTTTCTTCCCTTAGTTTTATTAGGCTTTCTAATTCCCATGTAGCGAGCCTATAACCGATGACTCCCAGACCAGATGGTCTTAGGGCACCAGATGAGGAAACATCCCTCGGGTTTAAGGACTCGAGTGAAAAAGGCCACAAAACTAAGAGGGATTATTCTTAATCACTGTTAGGCGTGAGTCATCATGCTTCTTGAGGCACAATTACCCAGCTTAATAAGTGATCTTTTATTTATATATTTTTTTTCTTTTTCTTTTTCTCTTTTTTTTATTTTTTATTTTTATATATATATATATATATGGCATTTTTGGTCTTTGTTTCCATCCCAAGAAATGTGTAAGTGTAAAGTGCATATTATCTAAGGCAAAAAATGCAAGATAAAAATATCTCCTCAATTTTACTTACTTAGCCTATAATTTTCAAACAAGATCTATTATTTCAACTAAGTTTAAGATGTCATAATTAAGGCTTTCTTAATTTCTAAGATACATCTTAATTTTCTTAAAAATAGATCAAAACTTTGTTTCTTATTTCAAAAAGTTTTTATTTTTATTTTTTTTATTTATATTTTTCTAAAAGAAAAGCAAAATCTAAAAAGAAAATGGAAAATCTAGAAAAAAGATAAAATCTAAAAATAGAAAAAAGATAAAAATCTAAAAATAAAAGACCTAAAAAGAAAAATAAAAGTCCTAAAAAATAAAAATCCTATAAAGAAAAGAAAATCCTATGTTAGTAAACCCTCCCCCACACTTATTTCATGCATTGTCCTCAATGCATTATGATATATGTATGCATGAAACAAAATGGAAGGGGAAGGAATTTTTTTATTTTCAAAAAATTTATTTACAAAGAATATACAAATGTAACTCTCACCTGGGTTTTTGGTCGCTTCCCTCTGGCCCGTTTCCCATCGTTCCAATGTGTTCTCTTTCTTGAGCTCCATTGGGAAACGGTCTGAATTATTTTAACCCTAGGTGTTTCCAGTTTCAATTTGTTGTTATTTCATTCATACTCTTTCCACCACATCGTTCACAAACAAAGTCCTTATCACCACTCTCACTCAGAATCTCATCACTTCCAGTGTTTAGAAATTTTAACTCCTCTCCATATAATTCTTCAAAGCTCAAGTCAACATCCGGCAGTGGACAATTAGCTAACTTACCCCGAGTTGACTCATCTAAGCACATAATCTCTTCAGCAAACAAGTCTTCAAATGATATATCAATTGGAGGTTCAAATACAGTCTCAGTTGGCTCATTGAAAGTGAAAGTATCCAAATCAACTTTCCCCGTTTGAAAGGGTACTCGGATAAGAGAATCACAAGGTTGTGACTCATCTTTTGGATCTTCACCTTCCTCCTCACAATTGTTACTAATGAAATTAACCTCAAATGTTTGATCTTTTGTTTTGTGAGGCTGTGTGTGGAAGACATTGTGTTCATGTGTCATGTTACCAAAAGTCAACCTCATTGATCCATTCCGGCAATTAATGATTGCATTTGCAGTAGCCAGGAATGGTCGACCCAGAATGACAGGAATTTGTGCCCTTTGATTGGAATTTGACACTGGTTTTGTTTCAAGGACAACAAAGTCAACTGGATAAAAGAATTCTCCAACTTTGACCAGGATATCTTGAATTACCCCCTTGGGTTTAGTAATAGAGCGATCAGCCAATTGGATGGTCATTTGGGTCGGGAGGAGATCACCTAACCCCAATTGTTGGTACACAGAGAAAGGCAGGAGATTGATACTGGCCCCCAAATCAAGAAGTGCCCTATTGATGGTAGTCTGTCCTATGATGCATGAAATGGTGGGGCTCCCTGGGTCTTTGTACTTAACAGGAATTGGACCAGTGAGCAGCTCATTAATGGATGATGCAAGGAAGACTTTTTTAGGGACTGGGTCTTTCTCTTCTTGGTGCACATTTCCTTCAAAAATTGGCATATGATGGCACTTGTTGAATGGCATCAAGAAGAGGGACATTGATTTGGACCTTATTGAATGTTTCTTTTATTTTCTCCATGTGGGCATTTGACTTGTTATTTCTCAGCCTATTTGGATATGGTACTCTAGGCTTATAAGGTTGCTCATCTACCTTTTCTTTCCCCTTGGCCTTGGAAGTGGATGGCTCTGAACTAGAGGATGGTTTGTCAAAAGTTGGTGACATTGGGACATGAGGTGTTGGCTTTGGTACTGGATGAGATTGTGGACTAGAAACCTTATTGTCAACTTGTTTACCAGATCTCAGGGTATGAATGGCATGACAATGACTGGGTCCTGAATTTTCAACTTTGGGATTTAGCAATGGCTGATTTGGGAACAAATGTCTTTGATTCTCAGCCAATTGCTTGATCTGGACCTTCATTTCATTCAACTCTTGTTGCTGATTCTTTGTTAAGGTTTCTATCATTTGTTTCAACTCAGATATTTCAGAATTATTTTGGGGTGGATGTTGAGGATATGGAGATTGGAACTGTGATTGATAATATGGTGGTGGGATATGATAAGACTGATAAGACTGTGGTGGACTGTGAGATGGATGAACATACAGTGAATTCTGATCGAAACTGGATGGATGAAACTGAGCATTGTACAGATGTGGAAGTGGTGGCATATGATGCTCAGGACCAGACTGACTCCATGAAAAATTTGGATGGTTCTGCCATCCTGACTTGTAAGTGTTGGAGTATGGGGGTCTGGTAAATGCTGCATTCATGTTCTCCTGAAATGGGGGCTGATACAATGGACACTCCTCAACAACATGGCTAAGGTCTTGACATTTGGTGCAACCTGGTCTAATCAAAGGCAATGGGTTGACCTGGTTGACCACAGAATTCCCTATTGACTCAAGCAACTCTATCCTCTTCATTAATTGTGTGATCTTGGTTTCTGAAGCTAGAGAGGATTCTTTGGATTGTGTACCAGTTCTGGAAGTGGTGGGAGTCGGTTTATCAGGGCATGACTCCCACTGAATGGTTTTCTCAGCTAGGGTTTCAAAGAGATCCCACCCCTGATGTTCATCTTTCTTCAGAAATTCCCCTTGGCACATGGATTCTAAAAGTGTTTTCGTTTGGTAATCTAATCCATCATAGATAATCTGGCATAGCCGCCATTCTCTATGCCGTGATAGGGACATAGGGCTAAGAGGTCTTTGAAACGCTCAAGATATTTCCAGAAAGGTTCATTTTGTTCTTGCTTGAATTGCATTATGTTTTTTCTCATGAGGGCTGTTTTGTGGATAGAATAGAATTTCCTAAGAAAGACCTTAACAAAATCATCCCATGAAGATATGGAACTGACAGGAAGACTATAAAGTCATTTCTTAGCTAAATCCTTAAGTGCAAACGGTATGAACCGTAACCTAACAGCATCCTCAGAAAGTTGGGATATTCTCATCATTTGGCATACCTCTTCAAACTCACGAATAAAGAGGTACGCGTCCTCAGACTCAAGACCATGGAATCGGGGAAGTGTACTAATGAATTGTGGTTTCAGCTCAAAGTTGTTTCCATTAGGCTCGGGGAGAAGAATGCATGAAGGAATGGAGGTGCGAATCGGATAAAATCGATCCTGAAGTGAGACGTTGTTGGTCATGATGAAGTGGTTGTGTAAGTGTAAGTGTAGAATTAGGACCACAAAACCACTGTCGTATATACAATCACAAACAACGTGCACCGATCACACCAGCGAAAAAGAAAAATAACAAACAACAAAAGAAAAAATCAATCCAAGCTTGTCTAGGGTTTCTGGTCCTAGATGACTCCTAAATAGACTGTCCACAGGAGGTTTAGTGTAGACCTTGACTATAAGCAAATCAGCCAGGGAAGAGTAAAGTCGTTGGGAGGTTTTCCGTCCGAAGACGTTCCTTAATTAAGTAACCAACAACCTTCGGGCTTTCGGCCCTCAACCCCTTTCCTAGACACCGATTTTACAGAAGTCAATTTCCAACACTTTTCCCCCTTAGGATAATCTCCTAAGTGAGTCCGGATGTCCCTAGGGCCAACGTCTATCAAATTTTATTTACAAGCTTAGGATTGTGAGTACGTGGGGAAAATGATTTCCGGGCTAAGGAAAGGGTAATGACCTCCCCCACCTTATGTTATTTACAGGAATTGCCCTTAGAATTAATTGTGCAAGTGTACGATATAGAAACAAACAAGGTTCACTCCAAGTAAGAAAAATCAAACAAAGAGTGAGTCTTAGTCTATATGCAATGAATCACGTACCTTGTCCCACGCACTCTTCAACAGTAAATTTAAAGTAATTGAAAGACACGTGCCTATAATGCAAGATGTCTAACAATTTTTTAGCAATTATCAACCAATTTCTTACTGTTGAATTAATTAACAGGAATACAGTGAAGTATACAGGAAATGAAGTATATAGGCAGCAGTATCTTGCAGAGCAGAAGCCCCTGCAAAAATTTGGTTAGAAGTGCACTCTGTTGTGCCAATATTTCTGAATCTTCAACCTGTACCTGCAACAGAGAAGATATATCGTTTAGTTTCTCACTTTTAAAAAATACCGTCGCTCTCCCCGGCAACGGCGCCAAAAATTTGATTAAGACTTGGAAAGGGGCGTACTTATTATGTAGTAGATGTATTTGATGTACCCTTTCTTGTCTCCGCTATAGCATAGGGCTATACCGAGTCGGATCTCAGGGAGAGCTAGTGTAGAAACGTTACGATACACGTGAGAAGATAAAACGAGAACTCTTCTTTGTTTACAAGAATAAAGAATCAAAAGAAAAACAAATAAAAGAATTAGTGGCTATGTTCATGGTGGAAATCGGGAGAAATCAAGATTGAGATGGATTTGAACTAACAACTAAAAAGAAAGTAAAATCAAGAAAACTTTGAATGCAAGAAATCCATGACTAGCTAACCTTAACTACCTTGCTAAACTAACTAAACTCCGTGATAGTGATGCGTGCCTCATGTTGATTCATCGGCATGTATTTGTCTTGCTTGTGATCTAATTACTTTCCCACTAAGATGATGGGGATTCATTCTTGGACTTGTCTTGTAGCCTCCATAGATGGTCATCGGCCTACAAGATAGACTTTCACTAATGGAATCACAAGAGATACACTCAAGGGATGCAAATGAAGAACATACAACTTTCACTAATGGAAGTAGTGAAGTTGTACATCAATTAGCATATTGGTGCTCCATCTCCATGTTCCATCAAGGCACTAGTTCGAAGACTAGGCTCCAAGTGAGGCACACATGAATCATATGGAGAATTACAACAAGATTCTTGCCAAGAAATGAAACAAAACCCATCGGAGAAGAGAAGATCATACAAATTGCAAGATGAAGTAAAGCAATCACCCATGAGTTAGGAGTTAGCAAGAGTAGTGGTTAGCTAGTACATGGAACAAGAAATTAGCTACTAGACATTACAAAAGCAAAGCAAAGCATGATTGAATTGCTAGAAATTAACAAAGCAAGTAACAAAGCAAAATAAAAGCAAGTGAAGAAGACAAACTAGAATCAAGCTCAAGTAGATATGTAGAGAATGGATCAATCCTTGTATAGCTCCAAGTTGTCACTCCTTGTTGATACAAGCTCTCTCTCTCATACAAATCTCTCTTGCAATGAAATCTAGGGAGGAGAAGATGAGGGAACTAAAGAACAAAACCTAGAGAAAAATGAAAATTACAACACCTAAAACTAATCTCCTCTCTTCTCTGATCAGTTTTTGTACGCAGGTCTTCATGGGGTATTTATAGGAGAAATGGGAAGCTTCCAGAGAGATGTTTGTTGCCACAAAATCCGGGGCCATAACGGCCTAAGATTGCCGCGCCCAAGTCGCGCCACGCGGCAAGATCTGGGCCGTTGGTCCAGATCTTTCTGGTACAGGTTGTTGCAAGTTAGTTTGGCCACGTGGTATGGTTAGAATCTTGGTTTGTTGCGAGGATCTCTCTGGATCTGGATTGAGATTTGGCTTTATCCTTAATCTTGATTAATCACTTAATTAGTGTTAATTAAGTGATTATTTGAATATCTCTCCATTAAATGGTGTACCTGCAAATAAGTAGAGAAGAGGAGTAAAAATCACTTATTTATTTGTAATATGCATGGAAATTATGATGTAAAATATGCAATATTGTGTACTAATCAGTAATATGGATTATCATTAAAATTGAAAAAAATATTGTTATAAGCCATATCACACAAGAAATGTCAAAAACAAACAAATAAAAAATAAACAAATACACAAAAGAGAAAAATCTAGCCTAAGTTATGGTAGATCTAAGACCTAAATGACTCTTAATCAGTTAGACTATCTACAAGGGGTATATTGCAGAATCTGACAACATGTTAATCGGTCAGGTAGGAGCAAGAACAGTGGGAGGTATTCGTGCCTAAGCAACGAGCCTAATAACCAAACCACTGTTCTTTGAGGTTTCGCCTAATTAATCCCCAACCGTTGACACCTATTTGACAAAAGTCAAATTCTAATCAACTTCCCCTTTAGGTTAGTCTCCTATTGAGTCTGTGATGTCCCTAGGGCCAATACCTACTCAGTTTTAATTAGACTTGGGTTAGTGAGTGAGGAGATTGTTTGTGGGCAAAGAGAGGGTAAGGACTTTCCCACCTTATCTTGTTTATAAAACAAGCCCTTAAATCAATTTAGTGCAATATGTACATGAAAAGCAACACTTAAGCAATGTAAACAATTCAAAAGTGTTCCTATACTACATGCTATGCACACGTACCTTTGCTCTAGCACTCTTCAACAATAATGTAAAATGTAAACGAATTAGACACGTGCCTAAATGCAAAATCTAAACCGTTTTTAGCATTTAACAAAAATCAATTTACTGTTGAGGTTAGAAAGTATGTACACTGATTAAATAAGAAAATAAATAGCCGTAAAAATTTAGCTTTGCAATTCAACCAACCTGCAAAAAATGTAGGTTAGTAGTTCACTCAAATTGCCACGTGAATGTACCAAATCTGAGGGCTTCTGAGTTCTGTTTTTTTGAGCAAAGTCCAGACCATTTATATGTCCAATGCAGCAAAAATTTCCTTGATATCTATCACTCATACCAAGAACAAAGAAGAAAGTTAACCTAAAATGTAAATTTAAAAAGAGAATTACTTATTGTTCCTCTACTATAACTGCACCAAAATTTTGATTGAGCTCAAACTTGCATACAGAAAATATAGAATTTCAAAACTTATGAATAGAAGTGCAAGTACTCAATACTACCACTATAATAAAGTGGCTATGTGGGTTGTGATCCACAAGGAGGGACTAGCGATGGAAGCATTTTCTACGTTCTCTTTAAGTTACTTAAAATGATTAAAGTTCTTCTTCTGTCCTTTATAAGAAAAGAAAAATAAATTATGTTAAATTGTGAAAGTAATAGGTTGGAGAAATTAAAGAAAATAGAAAATAAATTTATACAAATAAATTAAAAAGAGTGAATAAAAGAGTTGGGAGATGGTAGTAATCTAAACTAAAGGATTAAAATAAAGAAAACCTAAAAGAAATACTTACCTTCGTTGGTTGATGACTTATCTTGGATCATTGGCACGTTAACTTGCTTCAGAGGTGATCAACGCATAATTTAAAAGATCGGGCTCAGTCCCCATTCGTAGTACATCATCAAGACGAACAAGAATAAAATGATACAGAACCTTGAGGAGGAGATCATCATCATAAAATATCGGTGGCAAAAACACAACAAGGCTATACTGATACTACAAGATTCGCTTAGATACTCATTAAAAACCAAAAGAGAAAGTGAAAGAAAACAAGAATAATGAAGAAAAATAACTTTAAATTCGATAAATAACAATGAACGAGAAGATGAATATTTACACCAGTGTCACTCTCAATACAAGCACCTTTCTCCTTCCTCCATAAAATTCTTCTCTCCTCTCAGTTATATAAAGAAAATAAAAATTACATAAAAGAACATAAGAAAACCTAAGTTCAAACTATAGAATAGCCTAACTTCTATTTTCTGCTTCATCATCCCTCTGCCTCTGATGTGTGGGATATTTATAGGATAGAAATGGATAGAGGAGACAAGTAGAGAGATAGGAGAAGCTGGCTATTTTTGAATTTGAATTCCCCCTTATCTCTAAACTTGATTTGATTTATCTAGAATTTATGTGAAAATTCAATTCTGATCTGCAGCCTGTTGGCGTGCTGATTGATGAAAATCACTTAACAAATGATAGAATTGAAAAGAGTGACCAATATAAGAATTATAACCCTTTAGATCTTCTTTCTGAATCATCTTAAATCATCATATTTGAGTTTCGATAGCAAAAGTTATGATTAAAATACTAAAAAGTGTCTAGTCTGAATCTGAATCTAAATTGATTTAAAACTCTGAATTTACTTGAATTTTCCTCCTTATCTCCAAATAAGATTGATTCATCTCCCCTGTTGATTTTTTTCTCTATCCATTTATTCTCTTGGATTTTCAATTTGTCTTCTAAAATTGGTGAGATATCCATTTATCTTTAGTGAAACCGATAGGGTCTTCAAACAATCCATTTTTCCTTAAAATTAGATTATATTATCTTATCTGATATATCCAGTTTTCAGACAAGATAGCTTTTAGAACGTTTGAATTTGCGTTGATCCCCTTGATTTGCTTGATCTTTTGAATTATTTGAATTTAGTTGGATAAATCTGTTAATCTCTCCATTTTCGTCGTTAATTACACTAGATACCACTCAACATGAAAATACATTAAAAATAGAGTTTTATTTAAAATAAATGAATAAAATATTACATATGTGATACAAAATGTGCAGTGCACGTGCACAATAATTCATGCATGAAGAATGAGTTCAAAATGATATAATGTGAGAGCTCAACTACTTCATTGGACTCCAAATCAAGTAAAGAAGTGATGGGATCTTTATCAATCAAGCTAAGTATATAAGAAAGCTTATCAAGAAATTTGAGTTTGAAAATGTAAAAATTAGCAAGACTCGATGGCTACCACAACTAAGCTTGAAAAGGATGAACAAGGTAAAAGTATTGACATTAAACTCAATTGTAGAATGATTGGTAGCTTGCTTTACTTGACCGCTTATCGGCCGAATATTATGTTTTGCATTTGTTTAAGTGCTAGATTTCAATCTTGTCTAAAAAGTCTTATTCGATTGCACTAAAATGCATTATTAGATATCGTAAGGGTACTATTGGAATGAGCTTGTGATATCTGAAGATCGAACAATTCTCTATGATGAGTTATTCGAATGTCGACTATACCGATTCTAGAGTGGATAGGAAGAACGCTAGTGGAACTTGTCAATTTCTTGAAAATTGTCTTGTTTCGTGATCTTTCAAGAAACAAAATTTTGTAGCCCTTTCAACCGCTGAGGCGGAGTACTATATTGCTAGCGGGGCTCTTTTGTACAGTGCTTTGGATGAAACATACTCTCTTTGATTATGATTTGCATTATAATCATATTAAAATATTTTGTGATAATGCTAGTATTAATCATATAACTAAGAATGTAAATCAACATAGTAAGTCCAAGCATATAGAAATTCGATATCACTTTCTTTAAGACCATTATGAGGAAGGAGATATTGAAATTGACTATGTTTCTACCGATTTTCAATTAGCCGATATTTTTACTAAACCTCCTGACTATAATAGATTCTCTTTCATTTATGGGTAATTAAATGTTTGTATGAAGGATACATGATGTTTTGAGTTTAAGAGTTTTCTTGGTTTTTACATCACTTTTCATGAAAATTTTCAATTAATTTGACTTTTTAAATAACCTATTTCTAAATGGTATTTTGAATTTTTTTTTTTCAATTGGTATTCATCTTTTTATTGTATGACAAAAAGGAGAGAAGTACTTAGAGTTATTTGAGTTATTTATTAGTTATTTGTTTGAGATTGTTTGAGATTGATTTTCATGCAATTACCTCATATCCATTCATTCTCATGTTGTATGCAAATGTTTAGTTATTGGAATCTTATTCTTTTTTGCATACTTATATTGATAGTTGGAGGCATGGAAAGAGGTTGCCCGTTAATGCAAATGTTTTAAACTACAAAATTCATATCTATATGCATATGACTTGATTGTTATTGCTAAACATTTTAGTCATGTATGATTGAACTTGATATATAAGCATAATTTCAGGAAAAGCTTTCCAATCTCTTCATTTTATTTACTTAAATAACTCATGTATTTTGTCATCATCAAAAAAGGGGAGATTGTTGGTCTAAGGGTGCACTCTCCGTTTTTGTTTTGATAATTACAAACCACATAAAGTTATTTAGTACAAATCAAATTCTAATGTTTATATGCATACAGGGTTCAAGACTTGAAAGTTATTTCATTCTTTCTTAAAAGGAAAGTTTTGAAGTAATCAAGTTAATTCATCAAGATCGGATGATCAAAAGCATGGATTTTAAGGAAGCCCTCTTGATGAAGACATGAACAGAGTGTAATCCTATGTAAGATCTTAGAATGTTTAAGTTTCAGTATTGAATTGTTACTCAAGAATCACAGACTTGACCAAGATATCTATACAAAAATTGTTACAAAATTGTTTTGAAAATCCTATGTTTTTTGTTTCTATCTTTCAACAACTCAATAGAGTTGTCGACAACTTTCTTTTAGAGAATTGTTGACAGGATTTTACGGAGACTTGGGTCTCATTTGGTATTGTCTTGCTTTCAACTGTCCAAGAGGACCGTCGACAGCTGATACGCTATGTATCAACTGTGCTGTCGACAACCTTATTGGACTGTAGACAGGCAAGCTCCGCAATGGCTAAAAATTTTGCCATTGCACACTGGACTGTTGACAGCCCTATTGGACTGTCGACAGCTCTAGTGTACCATTTAGGCCATATTTGAAATAAAATGAGATTTCAAACTATTTTGCCTTATCCCCAAACGGGTATATTTTATTTTATTAGGACTTTATCAATGTTTTATTAACTAGTTTTGCTCTCTAATGCTATTTACCTACTGCCTATATATAGGTCATTGTAGGAGACGATTTTAATAAGTTCATATACATAAGTTTTTGAAATCAGTGTTCTTAAGAAAAAAAAATCAAGTTTTTACTTTCAAGTTTCAAGTTTCAAGAGCTCTCTATTTGAAGTCATTCTCTTTAAGTTTTAAGCTCTCAAGTTCAATATTTTAACTGAAATTTCTCTCACAAACATCATGAGCTTCATTTTTTCACTCAAAGCTATAAGAAGTTGTAAAGAGAAAGTTTGTGACCTTTGTGGTTGTCAAGAGCTTATAAACTTTATTGGCTTTTACTACCTCTTGTGTAAAGGATTGAAGGTTGGAGTTGTGTACTCTGGGTCATGTGTAGACCTAGTAGTTCCTTTGTGAAAATTCCTTTGTAGATAGTGAAAATCCTTCACTTAGTGAAGATGAGGACGTAGGGCTTGGTGCTTGAACCTCGAAATAAATCTCTTGTATTTGTGATTGCTTTCTCTCTTACTCTTACTCTGTCTCTATTGCTTGCACTTGTGTTTTTACTTATCTGTATTGCTGCACTTGTGCTTTTACTTTTAGTGCACTTGCTATTCATCTCTTACATTATTCATACTTGTCAGTTTTCCTCTTTCCATCAAGAAGAAAATTGAGCACCTCAACTCTCATCTAGAAGAATATAGAGGAGAAGTTCTATAGCCCTTAATTGGGAATCTTGTAGATCACCAAGAGGAGGGTGAATAGGTGAAATGCTAATCTAATATAAAGCAATGCGGATAAAAAACTATTATGCAAATTAAAACTATCACACAATGTATAACTAAAGAGTGAAGCTGAATTCCCGCGAAGGGCCCTGAACTTCTCCTAAAGATTCCTCTAGACTAAGAGTTGAGGTGCAACTATAGCTCTCTTAGTTAAATACTAATGTGAGCACATACACAATATCAAACATGTAATGATATGAATAATATCAGAGCATGCAAGATATCAAACAATCCCAAGCATGTATAATAATAAGCATAAGTAAATATCAAGCATATAAAGATGTAAACAATAAGAGCAAGTAAGATATAAACACAAATGATTTGAGAGAGAAATGAGCAATCGAAAATACAAAAAATTGTTTTGAGGTTCGAGCCACTTGCCCTACGTTCCCGCCTTCACCGCAATGAAGGATTTACACTAAAAAATGATCCCGCAAGATCACTCGGTGCCGCAACACCTGCAACGAGCTCCCTCAAGAACTCTTGGACATGCAAATCTCTCACTTGTTCCCGCAAGAATAACACACAACGTGAACCTGCAACCTCACTGAAGCCACAACCTCTACAACTCCTCCAAGTAGAAAGGTGGAACACTTGGTGATCTCTTCTCTTGATCACCAACAAACACTCTCATAACAGCGATCCTAGAGGATGGATATAGCAGTGGATAGCTCAAACTTGTGTGAGAAAAACTAGATAGATTTGAAAGTGAAAAACTCAAGATAAAGCTTTTGAAAAGGTCATGAGAAACACTATTGATAAGATCTCCTTTTGGTATGAAAGTTAAGCTCAGAAACTTGTAGAGACTGTTGAAGATAGAAAAATCTTTCAAAAGCTTGTAAAAAAACTTTTGCAAAAACTGGCCTAAAAGACCTCTTAAATAAGCTGTCAAAAAACTAGTCGTTATAGGCTCTGGATGGCCTGTCGGTCGACCAGCTGGTCGACCGGCCAACGGTCAATTTTCTGACCATTGGGGTTGCCGGTCGACCGCCCGGTCGACCGCACCCAAACCCAGAGAGTTACAACTCTCTGTCCGTCGACCGCTCGGTCGACCGAGCGAAGCCTAAGAGTGGGCTCGAGCCAGTTAGTTCACCGGTCAGTCGACCGCACTTTGGCTCGTGCATGAGTGCACATCGGTCGACCAGCCTTCGGTCGACCGGTCGGTCGAAAGCAGGCTACCCCAGAACACATTTTTTGGGGTTAAAAAATCTTTTTAAATTCATTTTAAATCCCATGAAATCTCTATAAAATCCACAAAAATAAGTTCATTGAAATACAATGTAGCACAAATATGAGTGATAAAAAATCAACACATATTACAAACATGTGAACTATTTTTTGAGGTAAAGAAATTAAGGCATGAACCAAAACCAGTATTTTCTAAAAACAAACTTCTAAATGAAAAAAAGATTTTTCTAAAACATGTATAAATACAAAAATAAGATATTGAAACACATTTGAAGCATAGTGTGTATGAAAATGATCCAATACACATAGCAAATGAAATATGATTATTTTTGACAATAAGCATCAAAATAAGTTTTGATAAAAAAACTTAAATACTTGAACGAAACTCATCAAAATAAGTTATCTAAACAATATGAAGTAACAATGTATATGGATAGAATCCAGTGCACATATAAACCATGTAAACTTGTTTTGATGAAATCTATTCATGAAACTGAAAAATGTATTCTTGAAAATCTAAAAACACAGAGATGCATTCAAGGTAAATGAGAATGCATAGAAATAAGCATATGAAGCTCAAAAATATGTGGATAGAATCCAGCATACTATAAAACTTATTCTATTGAAATAAAAATCATGTCACATAATCTTTTGAAGTTAAATCGGTTAAACTGAAAACATAAAATATTTAAGATGAAAACAATATATAAATATTTTGTATGTGTGTGAGCTTGAGCAATCCATAACTAATCAATCCTTTACATTTTATCTTAAAACAAAAATCTTAAACTTACAAACTAAGACTCAATTTTTCTTGAAAATCTTCTCTTGAAAAATCTTCTTCTCCATCTAAACTTAATCCAAACTTAATCTATGAGCTAGACTCCTCTTCGAGTACTTGATTCGATCTTGAAGTGCGAGCTCTTGAATAAACACGTGATAGCTTCAAAACATGACTTATAATCTTTTGTTGAAGCTAAACACGACTAAGATCTTGATTGAAAATCTGAAACTTAATAAACACAAGATCATTAGTAACATAACTTCATAAGTTAGTCATCATCAAAACTAGGGTGAAAGGCCTTCGGGCCAACAAATCTGGCTTCACTTCTTGATTTGAGTTAATTGTTTGCATTATTCATTTTAATTGTTGCATTTTTGCATTTAATTAGCATTGCACCTATCAACCCCCCTCAAGGTGTACTTTCAGTATGTTGAACAACACCTCAGTTTTATTGATCTTACACATCTGAATTTTATTTTCAACCTTGAAAGGCTTTGTATGGTTTAAAACAAACTCCAAGAGCTTGGTTTGAAAGACTTAGTTGTTTTCTTGTTGAAAATGATTTTGTTAAAGGCAAAGCTAATACAACATTGTTTATAAAGCATGCAGATAATAATATCTTCATAGTACAAATAAATGTTGATAATATCATTTTTTTGGTCCACTAATGAAAAACTTTATAACGATTATGAATCATGCATGAAGAGAAAGTTCAAAATGAGTATGATGGGGAGTTCAACTATTTTCTTAGACTCTAAATCAAGCAAAGGAGTGATGAGTACTTCGTTAATCAGCCAAGTATACAAGAGAGCTTATCAAGAATTTTTGGCTAGAAAATTCAAAGATTAGCGAAACTCTCATGGCTGCCACAACCAAACTTGACAAAGATGAGCAACGTAAACACATTAACATTAAACTCTATCGTAGCATAATTGGCAGTTTGCTTTTCTTGACGGCAAGCAGGTCGGACATTATATTTTGGTGTATGTTTGTGTGCTAGGTTTCAATTTTGTCCTAAAGAGTCTCATGAAATTGCAATAAAACACATTATTAGATATCTTAAGAGCACTATTGGAATGGGATTGTGGTATCCGAAGACCGAACAATACTCTATGATGAGTTATTCAAATATCCAAATGTCAGTTGTACCATGGATATGAAGAGCACTAGTGAAATTTGTCAATTTCTTGAAAATTATCTCGTTTCGTGGTCTTCTAAGAAACAAAATTTTATAGCTCTCTCAACCATCGAGGCGGAGTATGTTGTGGTCAGATCTTGTTGTGCACAAGTTCTTTCGATAAAACATACTCTCCTTGGTTATGATCTGTATTATGATCATATTAAAATATTTTATGATAATACTAATATGTGATATCGAAACTCTATATGCTTGATCAAATGACCAAGAATGCAAATCAATATAGTATGATCAAGCATATAGAGTTTCGATATCACTTTATTAAAGACTATTATGAGAAAGGAGATATTAAAATTAACCATGTTTCTACTGATTTTTAATTGGAGGATATTTTTAATAAATACCTTGAGTACAATAGATTTTCTTTCATTTGTGATAAATTAAATGTTTGTATTGTGGATACATGATGCTTTGAGTTTATAAGTTTCCTTGATTTTATGAGATTCACATTACTTTTCATAAAAAAATTAAATTGAGATGAGTTCTCTTTTCAATTGGCATCATATAAATTTTTCATAGTGATCTACTCTCACTTGGTATTTGGATTTTCAATATCAATGTCCATCTTTTTTGATGTATAACAAAAGGCGAAGAAGTATTTGAAAGTATTTTGAGTTATTTGTTTGAGTTCTTTGAAATTGATTGAGCTATATATTTAAGACTTACATGTAATTTCTCTTATCCATTCTCATGATAGTATGCAATATTTAACTATTGAATTATTGGTATCGTATTCTTTATTGTATACTTATATTGGTGGTTGGAGGCATGGAAGGAGGTTCGCCCATTTAGGCATAATGATCTATATTATAAAATTCATATTTATATGCATGTGACTTGCTTGTTATTATTATATCTTTTAGTCATGTATGATTTAACTTGATATATAAGCATAATTCTAGGGGAGCTTTACAAACTTTTCATTTCATTTGTTTTAAATAACTCATGTGTTTTGTCATTGTAACACCCCGCTCCCAGAACACGTACTTAGTTGCGTATTCAGATTTTTCGATCGTATTTTTCGATTTACTTCCTGTTTTTATTCTGTATTATGAATTATTTATATGAACGTTTTGTCTTAGATCCGGATTTCCGGACTCGGAGTCAGTCCTAGTCTGAACCGGGGACCTGATCCTAGTGTATTACTCGATTTGGTCATTCCGGTATTCAGATTTGACCGATTTTAGTTTCAAACATCATTTTCTAATATTTTAGATTTTCTATGATTTTCTGAAATTTTCCTGAATTAAGTTGTAAATCTTCAAAACCGGTGTCGACTAGTGCCACTGACCGATTCCCGGATTTTTAATTTACAAACGGAGTTGAATTTCTAAAAACGGCTTTTCTGTAACTTCTTAAAATCACATTTTCTATCTAAATATTTTTTCTGGGATTTTTCTGATTTTATCAAAATCCGGCCGACCCGGTATAGACCGGTGTCAATGTTTGACTTCAGGATTTTTATCTTGAAAATGAGATTGAATTTCTGAAAACCGATTTCACTAAAAATCTTTATATAATATTTATTATTTTTGAGAATTTTTGGAAAGCTTTCCGAGTTACTTTATTTTTCGGGCTTTTCTTAAGTTTTCGGTGTTTTCCCAGATACCGGAATCTTATCCAGATATTTTACTCTTCTCTTTTTCTCTCTCCTCGCTAAATGCGAGTTTCACCAACCTAGGATTCTGCATTTAATGCAGAGATCCTCTCCATGCTGCATTTAATGCACTGCTAATCAATTCCAATCAAGTCATCATGACTTTTGTCCTTTGTTAAACGCAAACTCGCGTTTATTCTCCTGGACGCGAATTTTTCTCCGCGTCCAGTCTAATTTGCCCAGACGCAGCTTGGGGTCATGTGGACGCAACTCTCCTTGAGTGAAACGCAGGTTTCCTTCCATAGGGATTTTCAATGGCAATATTATAATATTTTCTCCCCCTTATAAAACCACCCCACTCCTTCTCTCTCTTTCATTTCCCTTCTTCTTCATTTTCCAGCCAACAGGCTGCAAACGACCAGCAGCCAAAGAGCCTCCTTCTCCCTCCTTTGGCCACCCATTTCTCCACCATTTCCCTCCATTTTCACCATAAATTCCACCATCATTCTCTCCTTCATCTCCTCCTCCATTCCAACAACAACAACAACCATAACATCATCTTTTCCATCTTCTTCTTCCTCTTCTTTTCCATCAAATTGTTGGCCCAAAGGCCTTCCACTCTAGTTTTGATGATGATCAACTCATGTAGTTATGTTTACTAATAATCTTGTGATTCTAAGTTACAGATCATTAGCCAAGATATTGTTGGGTATTCTGCTTAAACAAGAATCAATCTGACAACTAATCAAGATCACTGAGATATCAACAATCTAATTGGCCAGGTCGGCAAATATCAGGTGGGAGGTTTTCCGTTCAATAGAACGTTCCTTAATTTAAGAACCACCTTTCAATTTCCTTCCTTAGTTTAAGCACCAATTAGACTGAATCCAAGTCAGTCTCGATATACTGTAAAGTATATCCCCTGTATAAAGGACTTAATCCACTTATACAGTAACACTTAGACTGAATCTAAGTCAATCTCGATATACTGTAAAGTATATCCCCTGTATAAAGGACTTAGTCCACTTATACAGTATTTTGAAGTGAGGTACGCTTACAGCGAATCTCCTTAAGACAATTACGTCCCCCGCACCGATGCTAACGGGATAATGGACGCTGGTCTCCCAAGATACAACACTTCTTCACGGTATTTGGATAGCACTACCAAATTACCGTACGGTCGAACCGTAGTCAACCAGTACCTACACAGGATTAGCAAAACAGCGGTATAACGACAAATTTCAAATGAATATTTGTCTTACTCTTTTGGAGGAACACCCACTGTTGAGGACGTAGGAAGGTTGAAGAATTTTGACAGAATCTCCTTTAGGAAGTCGCTTTGGATTCCCACTTCACTTGGAAGTTGCGGATTCCCACTTCGTTGGAAGTTGCTCTGGAAGTCATGGATTCCCACTTCGCTGGAGCCCAGTTCAGAACCGAAGTCAGAACTTTTAGAGAGAGAGAGAAATCTCAGATTTGGTGTGTGTTAAAATGAGAACTTGGAATGCTTTATATAGCATTCCAAAAGGGGCCTTCAGGTCTGAACCCAACCAAAGGCTGCACCCTTTGGCCTGCCAACTGGTTCGCACCCTTTGGCCTGCCAACTGGTTCGCAACCTTTGGCAGGCTGCAACCTTTGGTCTGCCAACTGGTTCGCAACCTTTGGTCTGCCAACTGGTTCGCAACCTTTGGTCTGCCAACTGGTTCGCACCCGTTGGCTGTCCAACTGGTTCGCGACCGTTGGCGGATCGGTTCAGATCCTGACAGCGGAGCGGGCAGTCCAACAGGTTCGCAACCTGTTGGTGGATCGGGTCCGGTCTGGTTTGGAAGTGGATCTGGTTCGGATCATACCTTGAGACCCAATTCAAAAAGAACCAGGCCAGGTAGGGAACCCGAACTCACTCAGACCCAAACCAAACCCAAACCCGAGCCCGAGCCCGAGCCCGGCACCGGCCGGCCGCCGCCGCCGCCGCCGCCGCCAGCGGCGGCGCGCGCGCACATACGTGCATAGTTCTCTCCTTTTCGCGCGCGAAAACTCCAAGTACCCAAAGGGCACCCCCTTTGTTCTCAATTTTCTCTATATATACACCACAAACTTCCATCCCACGGCCAATGTGGGACTAAATGCTTTAAGCTACCTTTAGTCCCGTTTTGGCTTTGAATTAGGCAATCTTTGGACTTGAATATCTCATTCATTCGAAGTCGGAATTGAACATGTGAATATACCACGTTCATCACAAATGGAAGGAGAACAAACTCCAACCATCATCCGGTTGATTCCATCAACGGATCTTGCCATAATTCAACTCGAAGATTCACCTTTATATTCTTCAATTCCAACAATCCCCCACAATGAATGAGAGATTCAAGGAATGACACACAAAGAGACTGACTCTATTGTGAAAGGTACTTGTGAAAAGAAACTGCATAAGGATAGGTGAACTAGGTCTTGAACCTTCCATAGCGAAAGCTTTATCGGACTTACTGGCTAATCAGTGAATTAGGTCTTGAACTGTTAGCCGTTAGTGTAAGCCAAGTCAACAAGCTTCACACAGTGACTTTCCAAATCAACTTTGGTTCTCTGTTGTGTCCGTTTTGGCCCTGGACATTCTTGGTTTCAGAGAGTATCTTTAGGGAATAACAGCCTCCATAGAGATTCCCAAAGAGCCGACCCAAGTTTATACTCACATAGGTGATGGACCTATTAAGAGTAGTCTACTCTACTCCACTTGTTTAGTAACAAGATATAGGCATCATTAAAAGCGTTAAGCTTATCCTTAACCCACTTGTAGAAAAGCACTTATGTGCACCATAGGAATGGATTGGAGTCAAGCTCCCAAGTGCTTACTTGCTGAGTCAATCATAACTAGTTTTTCCTCTTGAACTTAGTCCGTGGGATCTCCAGTCGCTAAGTGAGGTTTCCATTAAGCTGACTCGGTAAGGTTAGGCTTTTAGACCCATTCCCCTCGATGCGCAGTTTATATGCTCTCCACTTAAACCTTTAGTAAGCGGATCCGCTAAATTATCCTTTGACGATACAAAGTCAATAGAGATAATTCCATTTGAGAGCAACTGCTTCACGGTATTATGTCTACGACGAATATGTCTAGACTTACCGTTGTATATCACATTTTGTGCCCTAGATATAGCTGCTTGATTGTCGCAGTGTATACATATAGCGGGCACTGGCTTTTGCCACAACGGTATATCTTCTAAGAATTGTCGAAGCCATTCTGCTTCTTCTCCAGCCTTATCTAAGGCTATGAATTCCGATTCCATAGTGGAACGGGCAATACATGTTTGCTTAGAAGATTTCCATGATACTGCTGCTCCTGCTAGAGTAAATACGTATCCGCTAGTTGATTTTGATTCCTCAGAATCTGCAATCCAATTAGCATCACTGTATCCTTCCAGTACAGGAGGATACTTTCCATATTTCAAGGCATATTTCTTGGTATGTGATACGTAATCTAATACTCGTAGTAGAGCGGTCCAATGTAGATCACTAGGGTTGCTAGTATATCTACTTAACTTGCTTACAGCGTAAGCAATATCGGGTCTAGTGCAATTCATTAAATACATTAGACTTCCGATAATCTGAGAATACTCCAACTGGCGTATTCCAGTTCCTGCATTCTTATGAAGGTGGACGTGTGGGAGAAAAGGATTTGTATTCTCTTTTATCCCATGATCCTTGAATCTTTCTATCATCTTATCCACGTAGTGAGATTGAGATAGACTGATTCCATCTGGTGTTCTAGTAATTTTAATTCCTAAAATTACATCAGCAACCCCCAGATCCTTCATATCAAAACAGTTGGATAACATTCTTTTAGTGGACTTAATAATCTCAATATTAGTCCCAAGTATCAACATGTCGTCTACATAAAGACAAACAATGATACATGCATCTCCAACTGTTTTAGTGTAAACACACTTATCGCATTCATTGATAGTGAATCCATCTTTGATCATGACACTATCAAATTTCTCATGCCATTGTTTTGGAGCCTGTTTTAAACCGTATAAGGATTTTACCAATTTACACACCTTGTGTTCTTGGTTCTTGACTATAAATCCTTCTGGTTGCTCCATATAAATTTCTTCATTTAATTCACCATTTAAGAATGCAGTCTTGACATCCATTTGATGGATATCTAAGTTGTGCAATACTGCAATCGCAATCAACATCCGAATGGACGTTATTCTTGTTACTGGTGAATATGTATCGAAGTAGTCAAGTCCTTCTTTTTGCCGATAACCCTTGGCTACTAATCTAGCCTTGTACTTATCGATAGATCCATCGGGTTTTAATTTTCGTTTGAAAATCCACTTACACCCAATTGGTTTACTTCCAGGAGGCAAGTTTACCAATTCCCAAGTATGATTACTTAGTATGGATTCTATTTCGCTATTTATAGCTTCTTTCCACATTTGTGCTTCTGGGTTTGACATAGCCTCTTTAAATGTTTGAGGCTCGCTCTCAATAGCGTATGCTATGAAATCTGGACCAAAAGATTTTGAGATTCTAGATCTCTGACTTCTTCTTGGTTCAATTTCCGCATTAACAATTGGTTCCTCGGGGCTTTCGTCCCTGAACGCCATCTCGTGTGTTCTTTTCCCAGAAGTCTTATCTGCTTCCCGTTTGTACGGAAAGATATCTTCAAGGAACACAGCATCTCGAGATTCGATAATCATGTTTACATGAATATCTGGTATTTCTGATTTATGAACCAGAAACCTATAGGCACTACTATTCAAGGCATAGCCTATGAATATGCAGTCTATAGTTTTTGCTCCAACTTAGTCTTTTTGGGTAATGGTGCCAGCACCTTTGCAAGGCACCCCCACATTTTGAGGTAATGGTAGGAAGGTGTCCTTCCATGCCATAACTCGAATGGTATAAGACCAAGTTTCTTGTGGGGTACTCTATTTAGAATATGATTTGCAGTTAATAGAGCTTCCCCCCACAAGTTCTGCGGAGCTCCAGAACTTACGAGCATGGAGTTAACCATCTCCTTCAAAGTTCTGTTCTTCCGTTCAGCAATTCCATTCTGCTGAGGAGTGTATGGTGCTGTAGTTTGATGTATTATACCAAAACTAGCACATAACTTACTAAAATCATTTGATTCATATTCTCCGCCTCTATCGGATTTTAGAATCTTGATTTTCTTGTTGAGTTGATTCTCAACTTCGGCTTTATATGTTGTAAACATATTTATTGCCTCATCCTTACTGTTCAAAAGATACACATAACAGTATCTTGTACAGTCATCGATAAAAGTAATGAAATACTTTTTACCGCCTCTAGTTGGCATAAACTTCAAGTCACATAGATCGCTATGAATTAACCCTAAAGGTTCTGTATTTCGATCTATTGAGTGAAATGAATTTTTAGCCAACTTGGCCTCAACACAAACATCACACTTGCGAATTTCTTCCAAGTTGAGTTTAGGAATATATCCCAGATTAGACAAGTTTTTCAAAGACTTGTAATTTACATGCCCTAATCTAGCATGCCACAGAATAGGAGACTCAAGCAAATAAACAGAAGATTTTCCTTTTATTAGCTTTGGGTACAAATACACGGACTTTTTATCAACCACTGCAACATTGGCTTTGAAAAGTCCATCTACAAGATAACCCTTTCCCACATACATCCCTCCCTTAGTAAGTACAAATTTGTCGGATTCAAATACAATTCTAAATCCTTTCTTACTAAGTATAGATCCGGAAATCAGATTCTTTCGGATGTCTGGAACATGAAGGACATCGTTAAGAGTAAGCTCTTTGCCCGATGTCCACTTCAGGATGACCTTGCCCTTTCCTTCAACCTTTGAGGAAGCCGAATTACCCATGAATAATTGCTCATCTTGCTCTAGCCTTTGATATTCTGAGAATAACAATTTCTCCGAGCAGATGTGCCTGGTAGCTCCCGTGTCTACCCACCAGTCTTTGTTATTGGTTGTCAGATTTACTTCTGACACCACAGCAGAAAGACTTGGTGATTCATGGTTGGTCATGTTGGCCTGTGGGTGGCTTTTCTTGTTCTTCTTTTGACGGCTGCGGCATTCATTTGCTTTGTGACCTTCTTTGTTGCAGATGTAACAGGTCCCTTTGAAGCGCATGGTTCTGCCGTCTTGAGCCTTGCCTTTGTACCCCTAGGAAGGCTTCTTCCTCTTCAAGCTTTTGGAAGTAGATGTTTTCCCCTTTGAGTCCTCGATCACATTTGCTTTTGCTTCGTAGGAGTTCTTGCTGCTCCTTTTCTCGGACTTGCGGTTGTCCTCCTCTATACGAAGCCTCACAATGAGATCCTCCAACTTTAGCTCCTTTCTCTTGTGCTTCAGGTAGTTCTTGAAGTCTCTCCACGCAGGGGGGAGCTTCTCCACGATGGTTGCAACCTGAAAAGTTTCAGGAAGAATCATACCTTCGGCCTCTATCTCGTGCAAGATAAGTTGGAACTCTTGCACCTGACTGATGACAGTCTTGCTATCCACCATTTTGTACTCCAGAAATCGTCCAACGACGAACTTCTTGGTACCAGCATCTTCAGTCTTGTACTTCTTGTCAAGACTGGCCCATAACTTCTTTGTCGTAGTAATCGGACTGTAGACATTGTAAAGAGAGTCATCCAGTCCATTAAGAACATAAAATCGGCAAAGGAAGTCACCTTGTGTCCAAGCATCGAATGCAAGGACTGAATCCCGATCAGTTCCGGGTTCTGGTGGATCCTCCTGCAGGAATTTGGCCAGATGTAGAGTGGTCAAGTAGAAGAGCATCTTCTGTTGCCACCTCTTGAACTCTGTGCCATCAAACTTTCCTGGCTTCTCCGGCTTCGGGTTAGGAAGTGGAGTTGGCATCAAACCTTGGAGCGGTATGTTTGTTGCCTTGCTTGTACTATCTTGATTTGTCTCAGACATTTTTCTGCAAGTTTAAGCAGAACAGAAGTAAGAAATCTTAATTGTCTTAAGAATGTTGGGTATTCTGCTTAAACAAGAATCAATCTGACAACTAATCAAGATCACTGAGATATCAACAATCTAATTGGCCAGGTCGGCAAATATCAGGTGGGAGGTTTTCCGTTCAATAGAACGTTCCTTAATTTAAGAACCACCTTTCAATTTCCTTCCTTAGTTTAAGCACCAATTAGACTGAATCCAAGTCAGTCTCGATATACTGTAAAGTATATCCCCTGTATAAAGGATTTAATCCACTTATACAGTAACACTTAGACTGAATCTAAGTCAATCTCGATATACTGTAAAGTATATCCCCTGTATAAAGGACTTAGTCCACTTATACAGTATTTTGAAGTGAGGTACGCTTACAGCGAATCTCCTTAAGACAATTACGTCCCCCGCACC
The DNA here is from genome assembly GCA_038442645.1 of Agave tequilana. NCBI lineage: Eukaryota > Viridiplantae > Streptophyta > Magnoliopsida > Asparagales > Asparagaceae > Agave > Agave tequilana. Next base: position 73,858 of record JAVJIF010031763.1, read on the forward strand.
GATGCTAACGGGATAATGGACGCTGGTCTCCCAAGATACAACACTTCTTCACGGTATTTGGATAGCACTACCAAATTACCGTACGGTCGAACCGTAGTCAACCAGTACCTACACAGGATTAGCAAAACAGCGGTATAACGACAAATTTCAAATGAATATTTGTCTTACTCTTTTGGAGGAACACCCACTGTTGAGGACGTAGGAAGGTTGAAGAATTTTGACAGAATCTCCTTTAGGAAGTCGCTTTGGATTCCCACTTCACTTGGAAGTTGCGGATTCCCACTTCGTTGGAAGTCGCTCTGGAAGTCATGGATTCCCACTTCGCTGGAGCCCAGTTCAGAACCGAAGTCAGAACTTTTAGAGAGAGAGAGAGAAATCTCAGATTTGGTGTGTGTTAAAATGAGAACTTGGAATGCTTTATATAGCATTCCAAAAGGGGCCTTCAGGTCTGAACCCAACCAAAGGCTGCACCCTTTGGCCTGCCAACTGGTTCGCACCCTTTGGCCTGCCAACTGGTTCGCAACCTTTGGCAGGCTGCAACCTTTGGTCTGCCAACTGGTTCGCAACCTTTGGTCTGCCAACTGGTTCGCACCCGTTGGCGGATCGGTTCAGATCCTGACAGCGGAGCGGGCAGTCCAACAGGTTCGCAACCTGTTAGTGGATCGGGTCCGGTCTGGTTTGGAAGTGGATCTGGTTCGGATCATACCTTGAGACCCAATTCAAAAAGAACCAGGCCAGGTAGGGAACCCGAACTCACTCAGACCCAAACCCAAACCCAAACCCGAGCCCGGCACCGGCCGGCCGCCGCCGCCGCCAGCGGCGGCACGCGCGCACATACGTGCATAGTTCTCTCCTTTTCGCGCGCGAAAACTCCAAGTACCCAAAGGGCACGCCCTTTGTTCTCAATTTTCTCTATATATACACCACAAACTTCCATCCCACGGCCAATGTGGGACTAAATGCTTTAAGCTACCTTTAGTCCCGTTTTGGCTTTGAATTAGGCAATCTTTGGACTTGAATATCTCATTCATTCGAAGTCGGAATTGAACATGTGAATATACCACGTTCATCACAAATGGAAGGAGAACAAACTCCAACCATCATCCGGTTGATTCCATCAACGGATCTTGCCATAATTCAACTCGAAGATTCACCTTTATATTCTTCAATTCCAACAGATATTAGTTGATGATTAGCTTCAACAAGGAGTTTAGAAGCTTATCATGGTGATTCTAGGGCTCAAGCTTCAAGATCTACCTTGCATAGCTCATGGATGGAGTTTGTGGATCGAGTCAACTTGGAGATGAAGATTGTCAAGAAGACTTAGGTATCCATAGTTTAGTTTAGTGTGTTTTAGATCCATTTGTAAAGCTTAGTATAGTTGATATGCTCAAGTACACAATGCACACACATTTCATGCTTTTGATTGAATCAGTTTTGGATACATACATCGGGTTTTGGATTTGAACCAGTTTTAGTTCTATTGATCTGCTTGACACCCTTCTATAGTTATTATCATAACTTTTTATTTTTATATTCAAATAACATGATTTAACTTGCATTTAAAAGATAACTTTCATATCTAAATTTCTTATTTAATAACCATTTTCAGATTCTAATTTTAAAGTTGTCAAATATTTGGTTGAAATATGTTCTTGTTCTGAAAACAGATTACAGTTTCTGTTTGACACCTGTCAGTGTTTTATTAATAACTTTCACATCCAAACTGATATTGATTTGGTTTAAGTTGCATTAGAAAGTAGACTTCAATATCTACAACTTTATCCTATATACGTATTCCCAAATTCGAACGTTTTCGACCTCAAATATGTGCTCCAATATGACCTATTTTGCTGCCTGCTAGGCTGGGCCGGTCGACAAGTCAGGTCGACCGTGCCAAGCCAACGGTCGACCGGCCGGTCGACCGGACGTGCACGGTTTCATGCACGTCGGCTGTTTCTGTAGACGGTCGACCGTGCGGTTGACCGACTGTAAGCAGATTGGTCTCTGTTTGTCTGGGTCGACCGCCAGGTCGACCGGCAGCTGTCAACGGCTATTTTTTGACCGTTGGACGGTCGACCGGGCGGTCGACCGCCAGGCCAGTCAGGCTGTCACATCAGCCTAACGGCTAGTTTTTTCTAGGGGCTATATATACCCCATTTCTCCATTGTTTTGGCTAAGATTTTAAGAGCTCATTTTCACCCATTCTCTGGTTTTAAAAAGAAGTTTTCAAAAGAGTTTTTAGTGCTAAAAAGATTTATTCTTTTTTGTTTTAGGTTTTTGGAAAAATCAAAGATATTGGGAGATTTATCTTGTTCTTCATTTCTATCATTTGCAAAGGATTTTTCCCAAGTATTTTTCTTTGATTTCTTGATTTCCAAACACCTAGTTTTCCACACTTGAGCCATATCTTCTATCCTAACCTATTAGGATCTTGTTTTGTGGAAAAGAGGAAAGAAAAGAGAGTTTGTGATTTTGGAACCACTTGTTGTAAACACCCTTATTCTTGTTGTATCCCTCTTTGGTAGAGGTGATCGGGTGATTGGGTTGCTCCCTCTTTGGTAGAGGTGGAGTTTGGTTTGTATCCCTCAAGTGTGAGGTGGTTGAGTTTGGTTGTAAACCTCTTCGGTAGAGGTGGTTGTGGTTGTGTTGGTAGTTGGCCTCGGTGGAGGTTGTTGTATTGAGAGAGGAGTTTGGTACTCCTTGTGTTGTAACAAATCCTCTTCGGTAGAGGTTCCCTCGGTGGGAGATAGTGGATTGGAAATCCTACACGGTGGTGTAGGCGGGGATGTAGAGCTAGGGGCTCGAACCTCGAAATATATCTTGGTCTTTGCGATTGATCCAATATCTCTCAACTCTTACTCTCTTTACTTTGTGCAAGCATCATTTCATTCAAGCATCATTCTTTCATTGCATACATATCTTATACATTGCTTGTGTTGCCTTGCATCTTTTATATTGCAATTCATTCTTATATGCTTGGCTTGATTGTGTGTGCACATATTTCATATTGCTTGGATTGCTTGTGTGTGTGTGCCTAACTTATACTCATCCAACAAGAGCTTCACATAGCACCTCAACCCATTTCAAGGGGAATCAAGAGGAGTTAGTCCAGAGCCCTTCACGGGGAATTCGGCTACACTTGTTGTAATGTATTAAGTTTGTGCAACATTTGCATTAGCTTCCGCATTTAGAGCATTTAGTTTCTAGATTAGCACTTACACCTATTCACCCCCCTCTAGGTGTACTTTCAATTGGTATCAGAGCTAGTGCTCCTGATACTTAGGCTTAACATCCTAGGAGTGAGATCCTTTGCTTGCTAATCTTGTTTGCATTTGTTTGCTTGTTTGCACACATATTGTTTATACCATGGACTTCATGACCCCACCTAGTTTTGACCCTTCCAACATTGTTGTTTGGAAGTATAGGATGTCCATGTATTTGAAGACCCTAGGTTTACATGTCTTTCTTGCCGCTACCAAGAAATGTTACCTTGGTAATGGTGATCATATAGGGGCCAATGTACAAGCCCTAGAGGCTATTAGAAGCACATTACCTAAAGATTATCTTATGTGTGTTTCTAACATTGATTCCGCTTTTGCAGTGTGGAATCTATTATCAACAACCACCACCTCCGAGCTTCAAATGCCTATTCAACAAGAGGAGGAGACTAGTGGCGAATCCGATTCACAATGCTTCATGGTCCAAGGGAATGACTCCCTTAAGGTACATTCGGAATCCCACTTAGATAGTGATGATGCTAGTTCTTCATGTGATGATTTTGATGCCTATGCTTTAAATGAAGAACTATCTATTGTATGTGAAAAATTGATTGAAAAATATAAGATTTTGAAAAAGAAATGTCTAGAAATTGAAAATGAAAATAAGAGTTTGCATTCTAAACTTGATAATGTTTTGCAAGAAAAGGTTGAGGTCTATAATGAAAGGGATTCATTGAGATCTAAATTGGAACTTGCACTAAAAGAAAATGAATTTTTAAAATCTAAAAATGATTGTGATACACTTTTGAAGAAAATGAAAACTTTTCTTCAAAAATTAATTTTGTTTTAAAAGAGAATGTTGCCTTGAAAAATAAAATTATTTCTATTTCTAATGATTTAGATGCATGTTTGAAGAAAAAGGATGTTTTACAAAATAAGATAGATGCACATGTTTGCCATGCTAGGGTAGTTCCATCACCTAATGCATGTACCTCTTCTTCTAGAATTAATGATGATATTTGTTTGCTTAAGAAGAGTGTAGATTGTTTGGGCTCCACTTTAAGCCAATGTGCAGAAGGGCATACACGTTTGGAAACTTTGTTTCGCAAGAAACGAGTTCTATCTTTTCATGCACACCCTCCACGGCATACACATGCTCCTCACGGACACCATCACACGTATGCTCATGTGTACACTTGTACACATTGTGGACGTAGGGGCCACCTTGCTAAATTTTGTTTTGATAGATTGAATATTGATAATTTAGCAAAGAAATTTGTTTGGGTTAGAGAAGGTACTAACCCCCATGGACCCAAAAGAGTATGGGTACCAAAAATCACCCCTCTAATTTTTGATGTAGGTGTGGGCTCTCACATGACGTGAGAATGATGGCACCTTGGAGTGGATACGTTCCGAGCCTAAAGGAGATCATTTGGATGCATCACCTTCAAGGGAAGAGATGGTGGGATGACCACCTCGGTTTGGAGAATTAGAGAAGTGCCCTCATCGGTTTTGGTATAAATCTCTAACTCTCATAGTTATTGTTTACATGCTCTCATATTCATTTGTTTCTAGCATGTTTTTCATTGTCTTTGGATTAGTATGTAAATGCCATGATTATTAGATCCTTGACATACATTTATAGTATTTGAGACACACATGCTTATATGAACCCATATTTAGTGTTCTCACCGTTTGTTTAGCTATAATGTACATCATGAATCTAATACATGTGAATTTACATAGTAATCATGTTTTGGTTTTATCATGATGAGTTTTAGCTTGATGCTTCATGTGGTGATAACATGTTTAAATGTAAATTTTATCAAAACTTATATTATACATGTACAAATAGTGAGCTACATTTGTTTCTTATACATTTGCACTTCATGCTCATTTGTACTCACTATATGCACACGTATGAGCTAGTTTTGATGATTTGTTCATTTATACTTGTTATGACTTGAATATTTGTTTAAGTGTTAGTTTTCATTAAGACTATATGTATACTTGTACATATAATGGGCCACAAATAAATCTTTATATATGTTTGGGCATGAATGCTTATTTGTACCCATTAGATGTGCTAGTATAGTCTAGTTTTGATGATTCATACATTTTAAACTTGTATTCCCATTTTGAATTTGTTTGAAAAATTATGTGTTTTCAATTTCATGTATATGTTTATTTTGCCAAACTTGAAGATATACATGTATACCCTTTGAGTCATTTGTCTTTCATGCAAATATCTATTATGGACTCAAAGTATGTTTAAGGGATATGTATGTATGCTTCTTGTGTTGACAAATCATACATATACCTTGAAAAGAATTGGTATCGAATTGTTTTAATGAAAAGCTAAATTTTCATACTTTTCATGCTATTCATATTTTGTTTTCATGAATTGGTATTTAAACTTCATGTATATGCTTATCTTGTCCAAACTATTAGATATACATGACTATCCTTTTGAGCCACATGCCTTCATGCATATATCCTTGTAGACTCGTTTGTATCTTGGATATGTATGTATACTTTAGTTTGTATTAGACATACATATACCTTGAAGGTTAAATATTTTTGATGATTTCTTGTTTAAAGGAATAATTGAGCTTAATTGAACAAATTTTCATGATTGTGATCTCCATACTTGACTTGTACACTCACATTTATTATTTGCTCATATTTTGTTTTCATGAGACATTTTTATACTTAATTGGATAGAGTGTTGATCATCATGTGGATTTCAATTTTATGAAAAATGATTTTTATTTATTCCTTACTTGAAGGATTTCGTACTAGTTAACAAAACTTCTCATTTTAACTAGTTCGTATTCTTCGTTATAATATGAGATACACACTTGACCCTATTCTTTCAATTGGTATCATTGAACACTTTCAATTGGTATCAATTTTGATCTTTTTGTATACTCATATATGGTTTGTATATGTATGCTTACTCTTTCAAGAATATCAATGTCTATTGGTATCTAATTTTCATACATATATGTTTTATTTGTGCCTACTATATTCCTTTATCTTAGAGCACAAAAATTTGTTTATGCTAAGCTTGAAAATTTCTAATGATTGATTGTTTTTCTATTGGTATCTTAACAAGCTTATGCATATATTTTGTTGGTATTTCATAAAGGGGGAGAAAATTTGATTTTGTCTTTCAATTGGTATGTGATTCCCACTCCCTTACTTTATGTTAAAATATAGTTTCAATTTGGTATCATATGTTTAAAAGAGCATATTTCTCTTAATGATATCATAATATTTATGTTGAATGTTTTAAATTGGTATCTCAAAATTTTGTTTAAGAAAAATATATATACTTTTGATTTACATTGCCTATATGTGTATAAATTCATGTTGAGTGTATCTTGTATTGAAAAGCTTAACATCTCTTCTTTATATGGTACACGTATTTAGGGGGAGCCTCATATCTCCTCTTATGCATTACATAATATGTGTTATGTGAATTGGGGCTTATCATCCCTCTTTCATGTAATGTATATATGTAGGGAAGTTACTTAACCGTCTTCCTCTTCATGAATGTATATCGCATATATCATTTATTGATTATTACATGTTTTATTTCCATTGGTATCAATATGTACCTTATTGTCATATCTTGAATTGGTATCATATTTGTTTTGATTACCCTTTCTTGATCTTAGGGGGAGAAAATTTTGTTTTTATGATTTTATCCCTTTGTTGATGATTGACAAAAAGGGGGAGAAGTATTTGTGGTTTGTTTATTATATGCATGTCTTCCTTACTTAAGGGGGAGAAAGATTTTGAGCATGCTTACATTTTTTGCATATATGATGTTTATAATGCTTTAATTGGTATCTAGAACATAGTTGCATGTTTTTGTTTTTAATTTAAATTGGTATCTAGAACATGTTTTATTTTGAATATATCATTGGTATCTAGAGCACCATGTTTATATGCATTATCATTCATGCATGTTTATTGTTTATTTGTTTATACATGAGTTAAGGGGGAGCTTTCTTGAAGCTTAACTTTAATCCATGCATATATAACTCCATGAGTTTTGTCATCATCAAAAAGGGGGAGATTGTTGGCCCAAAGGCCTTCCACTCTAGTTTTGATGATGATCAACTCATGTAGTTATGTTTACTAATAATCTTGTGATTCTAAGTTACAGATCATTAGCAAAGATATTAGTTGATGATTAGATTCAACAAGGAGTTTAGAAGCTTATCATGGTGATTCCAGGGCTCAAGCTTCAAGATCTACCTTGCATAGCTCATGGATGGAGTTTGTAGATCGAGTCAACTTGGAGATGAAGATCGTCAAGAAGACTTAGGTATCCATAGTTTAGTTTAGTGTGTTTTAGATCCATTTGTAAAGCTTAGTATAGTTGATATGCTCAAGTACACAATGCACACACATTTCATGTTTTTGATTGAATCAGTTTTGGATACATATATCGGGTTTTGATTTGAACCAGTTTTAGTTCTATTGATCTGCTTGACACCCTTCTATAGTTATTATCATAACTTTTTATTTTTATATTCAAATAACATGATTTAACTTGAATTTAAAAGATGACTTTCAGATCTAAATTTCTTATTTAATAACCATTTTCAGATTCTAATTTTAAAGTTGTCAAATATTTGGTTGAAATATGTTCTTGTTCTGAAAACAGATTACAGTTTCTGTTTTGACACCTGTCAGTGTTTTATTGATAACTTTCATATCCAAACTGATATTGATTTGATTTAAGTTGCATTAGAAAGTAGACTTCAATATCTACAACTTCATCCTATATACTTATTCCCAAATTCGAAAGTTTTTGACCTCAAATATGTGCTCCAATATGACCTATTTTGCTGCCTGGTAGGCTGGGCCGGTCGACAGGTCAGGTCGACCGTGCCAAGCCAACGGTCGACCGGCCGGTCGACCGGACGTGCACGGTTTCGTGCACGTCGGCTGTTTCTGTAGACGGTCGACCGTGCGGTCGACCGACTGTAAGCAGATTGGTCTCTGTTTGTCTGGGTCGACCGCCAGGTCGACCGGCAGCTGTCAACGGCTATTTTTTGACCGTTGGACGGTCGACCGGGCGGTCGACCGCCAGGCCAGTCAGGCTGCCACATCAGCCTAACGGCTAGTTTTTCCTAGGGGCTATATATACCCCATTTCTCCATTGTTTTGGCTAAGATTTTAAGAGCTCATTTTCACTCATTCTCTGGTTTTAAAAAGAAGTTTTCAAAAGAGTTTTTAGTGCTAAAAAGATTTATTCTTTTTTGTTTTAGGTTTTTGGAAAAATCAAAGATATTGGGAGATTTATCTTGTTCTTCATTTCTATCATTTACAAAGGATTTTTCCCAAGTATTTTTCTTTGATTTCTTGATTTCCAAACACCTAGTTTTCCACACTTGAGCCATATCTTCTATCCTAACCTATTAGGATCTTGTTTTGTGGAAAAGAGGAAAGAAAAGAGAGTTTGTGGTTTTGGAACCACTTGTTGTAAACACCCTTATTCTTGTTGTATCCCTCTTTGGTAGAGGTGATCGGGTGATTGGGTTGCTCCCTCTTTGGTAGAGGTGGAGTTTGGTTTGTATCCCTCAAGTGTGAGGTGGTTGAGTTTGGTTGTAAACCTCTTCGGTAGAGGTGGTTGTGGTTGTGTTGGTAGTTGGCCTCGGTGGAGGTTGTTGTATTGAGAGAGGAGTTTGGTACTCCTTGTGTTGTAACAAATCCTCTTCGGTAGAGGTTCCCTCGGTGGGAGATAGTGGATTGGAAATCCTACACGGTGGTGTAGGCGGGGATGTAGAGCTAGGGGCTCGAACCTCGAAACATATCTTGGTCTTTGCGATTGATCCAATATCTCTCAACTCTTACTCTCTTTACTTTGTGCAAGCATCATTTCATTCAAGCATCATTCTTTCATTGTATACATATCTTATACATTGCTTGTGTTGCCTTGCATCTTTTATATTGCAATTCATTCTTATATGCTTGTCTTGATTGTGTGTGCACATATTTCATATTGCTTGGATTGCTTGTGTGTGTGCGCCTAACTTATACTCATCCAACAAGAGCTTCACATAGCACCTCAACCCATTTCAAGGGGAATCAAGAGGAGTTAGTCCAGAGCCCTTCACGATGAATTCGGCTACACTTGTTGTAATGTATTAAGTTTGTGCAACATTTGCATTAGCTTCCGCATTTAGAGCATTTGGTTTCTAGATTAGCACTTACACCTATTCACCCCCCCTCTAGGTATACTTTCACAAATAACCCATTTTCACCACCACCTTCTCCACCATCTCTACCACATATACTCCACCTTGGCCACCAACGACCATGCCATCTCCTTCTCCTCGTCGTACTCTTTCCGACGAGCTATAGCTTCGTTCTCCGAATCCTCGTTTTCAAAACTCCATTTTTACCATATGAACTACACTCGCACCCCACAATTTGCTTGGGCTTGGGCTTGGCTTACCGGATTCTGGCCACCTCTGGCCGCCGCCGGCGACCACCGGCCATGACCGGCTACCACCCCATCATCTTCTCAAGGGCCGACAACCTCCATTGGATTGGGGCCGATCTCTTCTTCGTCGGTAACATCTCCGATGATTATTCCGGTAATCGTTCATGATTATTCCGGTAATCATTACGGTGACGATTACAACGACAACACTAAAATCACCACCACCTTCTATCTTAACACCCCCCCCCGAAATCACCTTTCCCTTCCTCTCTTCCTCTCTGTTGATTGCTGACGCGGATCTTCACCCCGCGTCTAGGTAACTCTTTAACGCGGCCTTCGCGTTATTGTATCGACGCAACGCGGAGTCCATGCCCGCGTCTGTGTCCCTCTCGTGTCAACACGACGCGGAGCTAATGCCCGCGTCTGTGTTCTTCTCATGCTAACGTGACGCGGAACCCATGACCGCGTCCGCGTTCTCCTCGCGTCCTGACTTGAACGCGGGTCTCGAACCTTGCGTTTGTGGCATCTATGCAATGCGAATCCCGCGTCTGTTATTCCCGCGTCTGCCATTCTTGTGACACTAATTTCGCGTCTGCTACCCCCGCGTCTCACTCTCAAAACCCGCGTCTCCCTGTGACTCTCTCCTTCCATATACTTCTCTCTCTAGTTTTCCTCTCTCTTTCTCTCTCTAACTCTTTCTCTCTCCTCTCTCTCATTCTCTCTCTCCCTCTTGATTTCCTCCTCTCTCTATCACTTTCTCTCTAAAGCCTTGACGCGTTGATTTCCTGGATTCCGGAGATCGGGGATTTCACTATATTTTCTGAAGACTTAGGCGAGTGTTCTCGCTCTCGCCTCCATTTGGGTTTCCCCGCTTCGTCGGGTCGACATGTATTTTATTCCATGTTTCCATGTATTATGTATTGGACTGAGTCCCTGTATTTGTGTATGGCCGAGTGCCAATGACTAGACCCTTCAGCCTCCGGTCTCTCACTATCTCGAAAGAGACGTGATTGGGACTGTTAGGTTTCTCTGGACCCTTCAGCCTCTGGTCTCTCACTATCTCGAAAGGGACGTGATTGGGACCGTCAGGTTTCTCTGGACCCTTCAGCCTCCGGTCTCTCACTATCTCGAAAGAGACGTGATTGAGACTGTCAGGTTTCTCTGGACCCTTCATCCTCCGGTCTCTCACTATCTCGAAAGGGACGTGATTGGGACCGTCAGGTTTCTCTGGACCCTTCAGCCTCCGGTCTCTCACTATCTCGAAAGAGACGTGATTGGGACTGTCAGGTTTCTCTGGACCCTTCAGCCTCCGGTTTCTCACTATCTCGAAAGAGACGTGATTGGGATCGTCAGGTTTCTCAGCTCCGCCTGGTTATCATGATCAGCGTTCAGCGCTTTACCACTAGATTCGTCTAGGCGGGATGCTGCCGGATTTTCTACTCGCACTTTAAGCCGAGTTGTCCCGGTAACCTTGCCAGACGCTCCAGTGTTAAATACTGTTTGCTGTCTGTACACTCCAGTTTGCTCAGCTCCGCTTGATTGTGCTCAGCTACTATTCTATCACATGCCATGTATTTACCTGATATGTTAACACTTGACATGCCATGCCATTACTTTATACCTGTCTTTTACGTGCTACTATTTAACACCTGTTTGTACCACCTGACAACTGATATGTTATCACCAGACCTGCAACTACTTGGCAAGACCTCTTGTTATGACGTGACTTGCCACCGGACTAATATCAATTTCTTGACATGACTGGTTACCTGTCTAATATCACCATCTTGTCATGCTATCCTTTGACACCCGCATGATATACTTGACTTATGATTATCTCATTTACGGGAATACTATACTTGTTATTCTGCATTATATGCAGTGACTTGAATCTTGTACTTGTTATCCTGTATTATATATACAGTGACCTGAATCTATAGTATTCATGTACTCCTGAACTCCTGATCATGTCTTGTACCTGCTATTCCGTAAATTGATAATCACATATTAAATTCTAATAAGACAACTTGCACCCGGTTTGGGGGAAACTGATGGGCCCTGATTAATCATGTTTATGGTGGTCTTATCGAGCCGCGCGTGGCCACATACTTGAGGGATCACCTGGCGGCCACCAGGGATTCCGTGGGGTGTGCTGGCACCCCTACTCCTGTTTATTCCTGCCGGGTATGCACACGCTCTAGGCCTATTTCTATGGGATCTGCGATACTCTATTCCTGTTCGGGCGTAAATAAGTCCCGGTACCTAGCGGTACGTTCCGGCTCAGCACCGGATACTCCTGGACCATTGTCCCGGGCATGTACGGGACCCATCCGAAACATGATTCATCGATCTTTATCAGTTTCCAAATAACTTGCTATATAAGTTGTGAGTGGAAGTATGTGGAATGGGACACATACTGAAGCTTGGAACTTAGACGGCTCCAATTATAATAAGATGCTAATATACAATTTGCTGTGCCGTTTTGTAACTCGGGTTGTATGTGCTTGGATTATGGTGACATGGGATAAAGGTATATAGATGAGGGTTTCCTTGTTTGGATTATTCCTTCGAGGTACTAATCTCATGGGGCCGTGACCTAAGCATGTACAATCGGTTTTGCTCGTAATCGGTTTATTCGGTTTTATCGGTTTTTATCTGTTTTATGTTAGTTTAGGAGATATCTGGTGTTGCCCTATCTACTTTACTTCTCATCTCTTTACCTTCTCTTATCTTATCATACCATGAGTAGTTCCTGCTGGATATCACTTGTTTATATCTACTTTCTCCTGCATGCTTACCTATGCTCGCCACTTGGTATTCGTATCACCACTCGCCTGGGGACTCTATCTGACTCCCCTGGATTCTCATGTCCAGATCCTGGAGCTTGGAACATGTCGGAGCTTGGAGCGTGTGGTTTCCCCCAGTTGCTGATCAGAGTGGCGCAGCAGTAGCGTGGATCTCCAGCAGACCGTTCAGAGCTCCATCTTTCCAGGCCCCCTGTGTGCCTCCCGAGTTTTCCTTTTGTAAACTCGTGAGTGCCTTTTGTACTGTTCATGCTTATACATCTCTTTGTATTCTCGCATTTGCGCCTATTGGTGATGTAATATTCATGTAATATTGGATCACCTCTGGTGATAACTTTGTAATTGTACTCATATGTTGGAATGTATAATGCACCACTTGCTTCCGTACTCTGATTCTTGCCTGTACTGATGCTTAGCGTATATACGTGAGGGTATTTCGGACCTGCGTATATACGTTGCAGTAACGTCTCCGTACCCGCCGGGATCGGGGCGTTACAGGGTGGTATCAGAGCCTAGGCTCTCGCATCCTCAGTACGTCCAGACGGCAAATTAATGGTAAAGAAATTTGTAACTGGAATGCATGAGTCTGGTTATACACTCTAACTACAAGTACAGAGTTATCTATTCATTCTTGATCATCCTTCCTTTGATTCCTAATCCCTTCCATCTTTACCCTGTTTTGGTTTTTCGAAGCCTTTATACCAACTTAAGATATGGATATATTAGAGAGGTAGTGGCTAGTTCCGAATGAAGCTATGACATGATCTCTTTGGCCAACTCTATGAAGCTCGCTCAGGATTGATCCCGATTGGGTTATCTTTCAGAATTTAGTAGTCGGGATTCTCTACGGGTATTCTATATTCTCGGTTATATCTTTCAGAGTGATCGAGGCCTGGTATTTGGAATTCTTAATTATCGGTCTTCTTTATTTATGGTCAGTATTATTCGGCATCGTTCAATGATTTATGCAGCAGGAAGTGTAGAAGATGTCAATATTCAGATTATTGTGCAGTCAACTTGAGAGCCCTACCCGCAGTAATTCATGTCTTAATTGGTATAAATTCCGCCCTTGTCCTCTTTGTGTTCAATTTACCCCTTATCGAAATTGCGAGAACGCAATTTTTTGTAAGGTGGATGGATTGTAACACCCCGCTCCCAGAATACGTACTTAGTTGCGTATTCAGATTTTTCGATCGTATTTTTCGATTTACTTCCTGTATTTATTCTGTATTATGAATTATTTATATGAACGTTTTGTCTTGGATCCGGATTCCCGGACTCGGAGTCAGCCCTAGTCTGAACCAGGGACCTGATCCTAGTGTATTACTCGATTTGGTTATTCCGGTATTCAGATTTGACCGATTTTAGTTTCAAACATCATTTTCTAATATTTTAGATTTTCTATGATTTTCTGAAATTTTCCTGAATTAAGTTGTAAATCTTCAAAACCAGTGTCGACCAGTGCCACTGACCGATTCCCGGATTTTTAATTTACAAACGGAGCTGAATTTCTAAAAACGGCTTTTCTGTAACTTCTTAAAATCACATTTTCTATTTAAATACTTTTTCTGAGATTTATCTGATTTTATCAAAATCCGGCCGACCCGATATAGACTGGTGTCAACGTTTGACTTCAGGATTTTTATCTTGAAAATGAGATTGAATTTCTGAAAACCGATTTCACTAAAAATCTTTATATAATATTTATTATTTTTGAGAATTTTTAGAAAGCTTTCCGAGTTACTTTATTTTTCGGGCTTTTCTTAAGTTTTCGGTGTTTTCCCAGATACCGGAATCTTATCCAGATATTTTACTCTTCTCTTTTTCTCTCTCCTCGCTAAACGCGAGTTTCACCAACCTAGGATTCTGCATTTAATGCAGAGATCCTCTCCATGCTGCATTTAATGCACTGCTAATCAATTCCAATCAAGTCATTATGACTTTTGTCCTTTGTTAAACGCAAAACTCGCGTTTATTCTCCTGGACGCGGATTTTTCTCCGCGTCCAGTCCAATTTGCCCAGACGCAGCTTGGGGTCATGTGGACGCAACTCTCCTTGAGTGAAACGCAGGTTTCCTTCCATAGGGATTTTCAATGGCAATATTATAATATTTTCTCCCCCTTATAAAACCACCCCTCCTCTCTCTTTCATTTCCCTTCTTCTTCTTCATTTTCCAGCCAACAGGCTGCAAATGATCAGCAGCCAAAGAGCCTCCTTCTCCCTCCTTTGGCCACCCATTTCTCCACCATTTCCCTCCATTTTCACCACAAATTCCACCATCATTCTCTCCTTCATCTCCTCCTCCATTCCAACAACAACAACAACCATAACACCATCTTTTCCATCTTCTTCTTCCTCTTCTTTTCCATCAAATAACCCATTTTCACCACCACCTTCTCCACCATCTCTACCACCATATACTCCACCTTGGCCACCAACGACCATGCCATCTCCTTCTCCTCGTGGTGCTCTTTCCGACGAGCTATAGCTTCGTTCTCCGAATCCTCGTTTCCAAAACTCCATTTTCACCATATGAACTACACTTGCACCCCACAATTTGCTTGGGCTTGGGCTTGGCTTACCGGATTTCGGCCACCTCCGGCCGCCGCCGGCGACCACCGGCCATGACCGGCTACCACCCCATCATCTTCTCAAGGGCCGGCCACCTCCATTGGATTGGGGCCGAGCTCTTCTTCGTCGGTAACATATCCGATGATTATTCCGGTAATCGTTAACGATTATTCCGGTAATCATTACGGTGACGATTACAACGACAACACTAAACATCACCACCACCTTCTATCTTAACACCACCACCCCGAAATCACCTTTCCCTTCCTCTCTTCCTCTCTGTTGATTGCTGACGCGGATCTTCACCCCGCGTCTAGGCAACTCTTTAACGCGGCCTTCGCGTTATTGTATCGACGCAACGCGGAGTCCATGCCCGCGTCTGTGTCCCTCTCGTGTCAACACGACGCGGAGCTAATGCCCGCGTCTGTGTTCTTCTCATGCTAACGTGACGCGGAACCTAAGACCGCGTCCGCGTTCTCCTCGCATCCTGACTTGAACGCGGGTCTCGAACCTCGTGTTTGTGGCATCTATGCGACGCGAATCCCGCGTCTGCTATTCCCGCGTCTGCCATTCTTGCGACACTAATTTCGCGTCTGCTACCCCCGCGTCTCACTCTCAAAACCCGCGTCTCCCTGTGACTCTCTCCTTCCATATACTTCTCTCTCTAGTTTTCCTCTCTCTTTCTCTCTCTAACTCTTTCTCTCTCCTCTCTCTCATTCTCTCTCTCCCTCTTGATTTCCTCCTCTCTCTATCACTTTCTCTCTAAAGCCTTGACGCGTTGATTTCCTGGATTCTGGAGATCGGGGATTTCACTATATTTTCTGAAGACTTAGGCGAGTGTTCTCGCTCTCGCCTCCATTTGGGTTTCCCCGCTTCGTCGGGTCGACATGTATTTTATTCCATGTTTCCATGTATTATGTATTGGACTGAGTCCCTATATTTGTGTATGGCCGAGTGCCAATGACTGGACCCTTCAGCCTCTGGTCTCTCACTATCTCGAAAGAGACGTGATTGGGACTGTCAGGTTTCTCTGGACCCTTCAGCCTCCGATCTCTCACTATCTCGAAAGGGACGTGATTGGGACCGTCAGGTTTCTCTGGACCCTTCAGCCTCCGATCTCTCACTATCTCGAAAGAGACGTGATTGGGACTGTCAGGTTTCTCTGGACCCTTCAGCCTCCGGTCTCTCACTATCTCGAAAGGGCGTGATTGGGACCGTCAGGTTTCTCTAGACCCTTCAGCCTCCGGTCTCTCACTATCTCGAAAGAGACGTGATTGGGACTGTCAGGTTTCTCTGGACCCTTCAGCCTCCGGTTTCTCACTATCTCGAAAGAGACGTGATTGGGATCGTCAGGTTTCTCAGCTCCGCCTGGTTATCATGATCAGCGTTCAGCGCTTTACCACTAGATTCGTCTAGGCGGGATGCTGCCGGATTTTCTACTCGCACTTTAAGCCGAGTTGTCCCGGTAACCTTGCCAGACGCTCCAGTGTTAAATACTGTTTGCTGTCTGTACACTCCAGTTTGCTCAGCTCCGCTTGATTGTGCTCAGCTACTATTCTATCACATGCCATGTATTTACCTGATATGTTAACACTTGACATGCCATGCCATTACTTCATACCTGTCTTTTACGTGCTACTATTTAAAACCTGTTTGTACCACCTGACAACTGATATGTTATCACCAGACCTACTACTGCTGGCAAGACCTCTTGTTCTGACATGACTTGCCACCGGACTAATATCAATCTCTTGACATGACTGGTTACCTGTCTAATATCACCATCTTGTCATGCTATCCTTTGACACCCGGCATGATATACTTGACTTATGATTATCTCATTTAAGGGAATACTATACCTGTTATCCTGCATTATATGCAGTGACTTGAATCTTGTAATTGTTATCCTGTATTATATATACAGTGACCTGAATCTATAGTACTCATGTACTCCTGAACTCCTGATCATGTCTTGTACCTGCTATTCCCGTAAATTGATAATCACATATTAAATTCTAATAAGACAACTTGCACCCGGTTTGGGGGAAACTGATGGGCCCTGATTAATCATGTTTATGGTGGTCTTATCGAGCCGCGCGTGGCCACATACTTGAGGGATCACCTGGCGGCCACCAGGGATTCCGTGGGGTGTGCTGGCACCCCTACTCCTGTTTATTCCTGCCGGGTATGCACACGCCCTAGGCCTATTTCTATGGGATCTGCGATACTCTATTCCTGTTCGGGCGTAAATAAGTCCCGGTACCTAGCGGTACGTTCCGGCTCAGCACCGGATACTCCTGGACCGTTGTCCCGGGCATGTACGGGACCCATCCGAAACATGATTCATCGATCTTTATCAGTTTCCAAATAACTTGCTATATAAGTTATGAGTGGAAGTATGTGGAATGGGACACATACTGAAGCTTGAAACTTAGACGGCTCCAATTATAATAAGATGCTAATATACAATTTGCTGTGCCGTTTTGTAACTCGGGTTGTATGTGCTTGGATTATGGTGACATAGGATAAAGGTATATAGATGAGGGTTTCCTTGTTTGGATTATTCCTTCGAGGTACTAATCTCATGGGGCCGTGACCTAAGCATGTACAATCGGTTTTGCTCGTAATCGGTTTTATTCGGTTTTATCGTTTTTTATCTGTTTTATGTTAGTTTAGGAGATATCTGGTGTTGCCCTATCTACTTTACTTCTCATCTCTTTACCTTCTCTTATCTTATCATACCATGAGTAGTTCCTGCTGGATATCACTTGTTTATATCTACTTGCTCCTGCATGCTTACCTATGCTCGCCACTTGGCATTCGTATCACCACTCGCCTGGGGAGTTCTATCTGACTCCCCTGGATTCTCATGTCCAGGCCTGGAGCTTGGAACATGTCGGAGCTTGGAGCGTGTGGTTTCCCCCAGTTGCTGATCAGAGTGGCGCAGCAGTAGCGTGGATCTCCAGCAGACCGTTCAGAGCTCCATCTTTCCAGGCCCCCTGTGTGCCTCCCGAGTTCTCCTTTTGTAAACTCGTGAGTGCCTTTTGTACTGATCATGCTTATACATCTCTTTGTATTCTCGCATTTGCGCCTATTGGTGATGTAATATTCATGTAATATTGGATCACCTCTGGTGATAACTTTGTAATTGTACTCATATGTTGGAATGTATAATGCACCACCTGCTTCCGTACTCTGATTCTTGCCTGTACTGATGCTTAGCGTATATACGTGAGGGTATTTCGGACCTGCATATATACGTTGCAGTAACGTCTCTGTACCCGCCGGGATCGGGGCGTTACAGTCATCATCAAAAAAGGAGAGATTGTTGGCCCAAGGGTACAATCTCTGGTTTTATTTAGATGATTACAAACCACATGAAGTTATTGGTACTAATGAAGTTCCAGTATTTAAGCTTACAGAGTTCAAGAGAAAATAATTAGTTTCATTCTTCCTCAAAAGGAAGATTTTGAAGTGTTCAAGTTGATTAAAGGAAAGGATTCAAACTTGGACGATTAAAACAAGAAATTTGGAGAAGCCCTCTTGATCAAGACTTGAAGAGAGTATAACCCTTTGTAAGAAATTAGAGTGTTTAAGTTTTTGTGTTGAATTGATGCTCAAGACTCACACACACTTGCATAAAAGACCCTTTACAAGTTTTATAAAAAAATTATTTTAAAAATATTAAAAAATACTATGTTATCTGTCTCTGACTATCGACAGCTCAATAGAGCTTTCAATGACTTAATAATGCTATTGACAGACCTGTGAAGAGGCAGTCGTTAGGGTTTTACAGAGAATGAGATTCTCTATTTTTCAGATCTGGCTGTCGATAGCCCACTTCAACTGTCGACAGCTTATATGTTCAGTCAATTGTCAATAGGCCTATCAGGCTATCGACAGGTGTGCTGCTCTCGGTCAAAAATATGTCCATTGCATAGTAGACTGTCAACAGCCCAATAAGATTGTCGGCAGCTCTGCTGTGCTGTTTACGCCAATTTCAAATAAAACAAGATTTTTTCTATTCAAACCATTTTTGTCTTATTCCCAAACTATTTTATTTAACTTTATTAGGGCTTTATCACTGTTTTAAAGAATGGTTTAGATCTTTAATTATATTTACCTACTTCCTATATATATGGGTCACAAGTTTACATACAAGTTTTTGAAATCAAAGGTTTTAAATAAAAATCAAGTTTTTGTTTTCAAGTTTCAAGAACTCTCAATTACAAATCATTCTCAATAAGTTTTATGCTCTCAAGTTCAATTTTATCAACTGATTTTTCTTCTGACAAATATCTTGAGCTTTATTTCTCCTCTCAAAACTCTAGGAAGTTTTAAAGATAAAGTTTGTGATCTTTGTGCTTGCCAAGAGCTTATAAACTTCATTGGTTAGTGCTACCGCTTGCGTAGAGGATTGAAAGTTAGAGTTGTGTACTCCGGGACTTGTGTAGACCTTGTTGTTGCACCTTTGCGGTAATCCTTATTGGATAGTGAAATCCTTCACGTGGTGAAGACGGCAACATAAAGCAAGTTACTCGAACCTTGAAACAAATGACTTGTGTTTGCGATTTTTTTTCTTATTCTTGCTTCTATTTTCATTGTTCTACTTGTGCTCATACTTGCTATTTTTATTCTTGTATTATATTGCATTTGTAATATTACATTGCTATTGACTGTTGAACTATTGGTTTATTCACCTATAAGTAAGTATGCAATTGTGCATCTCAACTCTTATCTAGAGGAATTAAGTGGAGAAGTTCTAAAGCCTTTGATTAGGAATCTAACTTCACTTCTTTTTTTAAGCTGACTGTTTTAATTGTTTGCTTAAATTGTTGCATTCCGCATTAGATTAGCATTATCACCTGTTCACCCCTTCTAGGTGATTTTCAAAAACTAATAGAAAGTGATACCAATATAAATTTTAAACATTTAAAATTAAGACATTTTTTGAAACTCTAAATGCCAATTTAGAAGTCTAGATACAATTTAGAATAAAATCAAATTTTCATCATACAAATATTTAATTCACTACAAATGAAAGAAAATCTATGGTAATCAAGAGGCTTTGTAAAAATATTGATCAACTGTAAAACAGTAGAAACATAATCAATTCAATATCACCTTTCTCATAATGATTTCTAAAAAGTGATACCGAATTTCTGTATGCTTTGTCTTACTATATTGATTTGTATTCTTGGTCATATGAATAGTACTAGTATTCTCACAATAATTCTTAATATGCTCATAATTCAAATCATAATCTAGGAGATTGTTTCATCCAAAAGACTTATGCACAACAAGCCCGACGGCAAAATACTCCACCTCGACAGTTGAGAGGGCCACGAAATTTTTCATCTTGGAAGACCACGAAACAAGCCAATTTTCTAAATTGACAAGTTTAACTAGTACTCTTTCTATCCACTCTACAACCAGCATAGTCGACATCTGAATAACTCATTATGTTAAATTGTCTGGGCTTTAGATACAACAAGCCCATACCAATATTGCCCTTAAGATATTTGATAATACATTTTACAGCAATCAAATGATATTTTCTAAGATATGATTGGAATCTAGCACAAACACAAACACTAAACATAATATCCAACCTACTTGCCGTCAAATTAAGCAAACTTCTAATCATGTCACAGTATAATTTAATGTTAGCACTTTTACCTTGTTTATCCTTATCAAGCTTGGTTGCAGTAGCCATCAGAGTCTTGCTAAACTTTGTATTCTCTAGCCAAACTTGTTAATTAACTCTTTGGTGTACTTGACTTGATCCACGAAGATTCCACCGCTCCTTTGCTTGACGCGGTGTCTAAGGAAGTAGTTGAGCTCACCTATCGTACTCATGTCAAATTCTTCCTTCATACACAATTCAAACTCTTTGCGCAAAGTTTTTCATTAGTAGATGATAATTGTGATTATCATCTATATTCTTTACCATTTTTATAACTCTTTTATTACACATTTAATACTTCAAGGGTTATTTTGTTTATGTTTATGCAGAAATTAGGTAAAGAGTGCAAATTAGAAAAAAGAGATGAAAAAATAGAAAATCAATATTGAAGAGATGATTGCAGAAATATATTTCAAGATCCAGACATCCAGAGACCTAATAGACTTACCAAAAGAGTTTATAAGACATGAGAAAGTATCTAAAATAGTTTGAAATCAAATCAAGTTAATGTTTGGTTGAGTTGCCAAATTTTTGGTTACGCAGTCGAGTACTGTTCAACAGAGAACACAGATCAGACTCAGACTCAGACTGAATATCTTTTAGTTTTTTGATTATAACTTTTGCTATAGTTATCCAATACAAATGATTCAAAATGCTATAGAAAGAAGACTTAAAGGGATACAAATTTGATGCAGACACTGCTTCCTATTTTGATGATTTGATGAGCCGTATTCTGTAGTTAAACATTAGCTATCTACAGTCCAATTCAGAATTGGATTCTCATACCAAATTAAAGTTGGATTAGAAGCTCTAATGCATGTCTTATTGTAATTATCTCTGAGATTTATTTAAAGATCTACAATCTCTTGTAATCTTAGTATCTTGTTAACAAAAGTATAGAAAGAGGCTTTGTAATTTAAGTTTTAGTTTCTCTCTTTCTTATATAAAATTCTGGCTTTTTGGGAAGAAATTTTGGAGCTTTAGAAGAAGAAGATTCTGAGAAGCGGCGATTAAGTATTAGATGTGATCTTCAAATTGATGTTATCATTTTTCTTTCTTTTTTAATTTACTATATGAAGATAGAAATCATGTCTATTGTTTTGCTTTGCAATTTCTTTGTCAAGAACTAAATATCCATATATACAAGAGTTCTAGCATTAAATAAGTACAAGAATACCTGCAGAAAGAGGTTAGTTATCATAACAGATATGAAAACAGTGATAAATAAGAAAATAGAAATAAATCACAAAGATACCTATGAATGGTCTCGATGATGAGTCTCCTATGTGAATCCAAAGAAATATCTGACAATATGATAATTAGATCTCCAACCTGGGCACGCAAACCCAGGGTCGTCAGAAAGCGACCTAGTAAGTGGTAAAATGAAGGAAGCAGTAATATATACTACAGTAGTACAATCACGATAATTATAATATCCATCAATACCTAGTATGTTATAACAGTATTATCTATCAGTCCAATAAAATCATAATTACCTAGCATGTTATTCGTATAGATATAAATAACAACCTGACCATGTCCATGGGAAACATGAATAAAATATGAATAATTTACTATAGTGTCATGAGTGTACAAGAATAGCGTGTGCACGAAGAACATATATGGAACAGAAAATACGTGAAATGTAGAGTATATATGTACATGAGCAGTATGCTACCATAGAAAGTGTAATATGTATCAGGAAGTGGGATACAGTATTGATTGAGGTACAACCTGCACATAAAATACTGAATTATAGAACTTAAATAAAGATGTGCAAGTGCTCAATTCTTACCGCTATAGCAAGTGGCTATGCGGGTCGTGATCCACAAGGAGGGTTTTGCGATAGAAGCGTTCACGGTTCTTTATTAAAATCTAAACGAAGACAAAACGAAAGTTCTTCTTTGTTTTTAAAAATGAAAACAAGTTAAAGGTTAAAGTTAAAAAGAATGGGATAGATGAAGAAGGTGGAGAATCAGAAAGCGACTATGTACAAATGAGTTGGAAAGAAAAAGAGTGAAAACGATTTGGAAGATGTGGTGAAAGTGATTTAATTTACAGAAATAAAAGAAAAGAAATAAAATTAGTTACCTTCTTTTCACTAAAAGCTTACCTTGAATCTTCAGCAACGAGGTTACCTTGAAGTGGAGGCAATCAGCGCATAGCCCATAAGAGTTGATTATTGGTCTCTTCCACATTACATCATCAAGACAACTTCAAGCATGAAATGATACAGAGAGACTCACATCCATCGTCATGAGCTATCGGTGGCACTCGCAAAGGCACGGCTCTTTCGATGCTTTCAGACTCACTTGGAAGACCATTTGTACCAAAAGAAGAGTAAAGAAGAAAGAAGAAGAAGAAGAAGAAAACTAAAACGAAGTACATACAAAGAGAGAATACAGATTTGATTTCATAACAATAAAAGAAAAGAAAGAAACCTAACACCGGTGTCACTCTCAGCTAAAGCTTCATTCTTGTTCTTCTATGAAAGTCTGACCTCCTCTGATTTACATAAGTTAAAATGAAAAATTACATGAAAAGAAAAAAAAAAACCTAAACTACAAGAAATGAAAATTAGGCTAAATCTTATCTCTGCATGGTCGTCCATTTTCAGCGCAAATACTGCCTTTTTATAGGCATAACCCACACGAGGAGGATTCCGGGAGATCGGGGAGCAAACG
Organism: Agave tequilana; assembly: GCA_038442645.1. Classification (NCBI taxonomy): domain Eukaryota; kingdom Viridiplantae; phylum Streptophyta; class Magnoliopsida; order Asparagales; family Asparagaceae; genus Agave; species Agave tequilana. The sequence goes on from JAVJIF010031763.1 coordinate 97,290, forward strand.
TTCCCCCTAACCCAACCAAGCCGCGGAAACGCGGCTTTGGCCGCGTTTTCGCGGCCAGGGTGTGGCCAGGTGGCCACACCTTGTTGGTGGGTCTCTCTGGGATTTCCTTCTGCATTTATCTTCAGTTGGTTTCTTCGTTTGAGTCCAGGTTTTTGACGAAATGGCCTTGGATTCTTGGCTTTAACCGATCGATTCTGAGAGGATTCTTCTCAACCGATTTTCAACCTCTTGATTTTGCCCTGATTCAGTGAGCTCGAATTAATTCTGATTTAACTCAGAATTTTGGTGGGCTTTTGGGCTCATTTCTCTTCATCTCTTTAAAGAATGGGCCTGCAAATAAATTAAGCAATTAATTAAGATAATGCAAAGTTTTATTCTAGAATAAGTATGGAAATATGAAACATTAGCGACCAATCACACCCCCATACCTATTTTTTGCTCGTCCTCGAGCAAAACAACGAAACTATACTAAGGATTATTAGACCACTTTCGCAGGTCACGCGATTGCACTGAGCATGTGCAATAAGCCGTTAAACTCTAGGTTTCCCCTAGAGGACGAGTTTTGTCTTGTGAGGGTTTTCAGCGGATTGCACCCACAAAATCTATAAAGAAAGAGAAATAAAGAGTTAGTATTTTCGAAAAGCATTTTGAAAGAGAAAAATATTTGAAATATAATTGTAAGATTTAAGCAATCTATAAGTTATAGGAAGACTGAATTTTTCATTCCTGAACTTAGTCTCTATTCAAAAATTTGTTATCAATCAAAGTAAGGAGTCAAATTGTACTTCTCATCTAGTCTATTACTTTACCCTAAGTCATATGCACCTTGTGACTGTGAAAATTTTGACTAAGGTTCATTAACTCTAACTCTTATGCCTTATTTATTTATATATATATACTTTTTGGTGGTATTATTCCTTAGTTCTATTAGGCTTTCTAGTCTGCCCATGCAACGAGCCTTTAATCGATGACTCCCAAACCAAACGGTCTTAGGGCACTGGGTGAGAAAACACCCCAAGGACTTAAGGACTCGGGCAAACAAGTCCACAAAACTAAGGATTTTATTATATGAACCTCTTTTAGGCGTGAATACTTATGCTTTATTAGGCACAAATACCCAGCTTAATCAGAGGATTTTTATATATTTTTTTTCTCAAACTTATCTAATCATCTTTCACATAAGTACTAAGGCTTGCTTTGGCCAAAGCACCTAGCTAATCAATAATTAGATTTGTTTATCTTTTTTTTTATATATATAAGGCATAAGAATCTTTTTTTTTGAACCCTAAGTGTGTAAGTGTATGAAGTGTGCATATTTCATCGAGGTAAAGATCAAGACTAAATTACTTTGACAAATTATCTTCCTAACCCTAAAAATCAAACAAATAATCTTATTTTGACCAAGTATAAGAAATCCTAATTTGGATTTTCCTATTCCTTAAAATTAACTTAATTTCTTACAAAAAATATGTCAAAATATTGTTTCTATTTTCTAAAAAGTTTTTAAAAGTAAGAAAATGTTAATTTTTTATTTTTTTAATAAAAAGAAAAACTAAGTTATGTTAGAACCCTCCCCCACACCTATCTCATGCATTGTCCTCAATGTATGAATTAATGCATAGATGCATGAAAAAGACGAAAGGGAAGGAAAATGTTACCTTAAGGTGGTGGTTCCGGTGGTGGTCTGAGTGGTCCACGAAATGCGGCCCAATCGACTTTTCGTTGGGTTCGGAGGAACCCACCAGAAATTTCACTAATATAACCCATTAAAATTGTGTATCCATGAAGGATTTTTATTAAGTATTTGACCCCATCTAATTTCCAAATTCCATAACTGATTTCAGAGTCAAATTTGTCAACCACCTCGTCCCAAAATGGAGTATGAAATGATAGAACGGTTGACTTGGACTCAGGAAGTATAGGAACTAATACCGACTCAGGAAGGTGACTTAAGTCAAGTAAAGGTTCAGGAGTCGAGACTGGTTCAAGAAGTGTGTCCAAGTCAAGAAGTTGAAACTCAAGTCCACATTGATTTTCCAACAATGAAATGTGACTTAATATTTGTGATTCATGTTCAGGAATGATAGGTGGGGGAATCAAAACTGACTCTAACATATTACTCAAGTTTGGTAACAAAACAGGAGTCAAAATTGATTCAGAAAGTTGAACTGGATCACAGATTTAAAAATCTAGGTCACATATCTCATTGAGTTCAATATCAAAAAAATGAGAACTTGCCAATTTGTCAATAGGATTTTCAAAAGTGTAAAATTGGTCAAGTTCAATATGATCATCAAAAATGAGTGATTCAATTTCATGATGAATTGGCACAGGATCCAATGTTGACTCAGGGAAAAGATTAAAATCAGGTGAAGATACCGGAGTCATTATTGAATCAGGAAGTAAAATTGAATCCCTAAGTTGGGGTTCATGATCATATTTATTTTCAAGTTCGATTTCAGGCAAGGGATAATTTGCCAAACTATCAATATTATTTGGAGTTTGGGCAAGTTCAAATGACTGTTCTGAAATGGAACCTTGATTTCCAAAGCTACATGACTCTTCGGCTCTAACAGAATGGTTAGTGACATCAGAACTGGTCAAACGGTGAGAACGTAGAGATTCGACCATCATATCTATGTCACGATTTTGAGCATTTTGAGCATGAGTCATGGCTTCAAGCATCTTTTCATAGTTGATGGATTCATTGTTTTGATGAAAAGATGAAGTGTTGTCTTGGAAGTGGTAGTGAAATTGTGAGTCCATCAGATTTTGTGATTGTTGTTTGGACTCACGCATACTCCTTTCCAAAATTGATGGTTTTCTATTTTTGACTGGTGGAACTGAGTATGACTCTTGGGGATAATGTGGACTAGGTGGATAAGGGGGACAAGTTGGTTGAAAATTATGCTCGGGGGAGGTGAATCCCCACTGGCTCGGTGAAGAGTTAAAATTATTATGGAAATTATAGTTATTAGATTGGGGGCATGGGTTATATTGATTCGGATAACACGAATCCGGCACACTAGGTTGGTTAAAGTTATGATATGCCGGGTTGGTAATATCCGAAAATGAAGTCGGTGTGTAATATGGATTATTATTGAAGTTGAAAAATTGTTATTATAAGCCATATCACACAATAGAATACAAACAAAAAGAAAACAAACAAATAAGCAAACAAATAAAAGGAAAAAAATTCTAAACTAAGTTAGGGTAGACCTATGACCTAGACGACTCCTAACTGATTAGATTGTCCATGGGAGGTTTAATGCAGACTTTGACCGCAAGCTAATCAGTCAGGTCAGGGTAAGGTTGGTGGGAGGTTTTCCGTCAAAGACGTTCCTTAATTAAATAACCACCAACCTTCAGGCTTTCGGCCCTTAATCCCTTTCCTCGACACTGATTTTACAGGAGTTAAATTCCAACACCTTTCCCCCTTAGGATAATCTCCTAATTGAGTCCGAGATGTCCCTAGGGCCAACGTCTACTCATTTTTAGTTAGGCTTGGGTTCGTGAGTGCTTGGAATCTGATTTTTGGCCTAAGGAAGGGTGATTAAATTCCCACCTTATCTTGTTAATGCGTGGTGCCCTTAAAATCAATTTGTGCAAGTGTACAAGATATGTAAATAAGATTCACTCAAAGCATTGAAAATCAACCATGATGTGAGTCCTATTCTACATGCAATGCGAACGTACCTTGCTCCAGCACTAATCAACAGTAAAATAAAAGAATTAAAAAGACACGTGCCTAAAATACAAACGTCTAATCAATTTTTTATCTTTTTCAACAAGTATTTTACTGTTAGTTTATTAGCAGGCTTATGGTGATGGCATATAAGAAAAAACAAATTGCAGAAAACTAGAATTTTACAAGTCAAGCAGCCCTGCAAAAAACAACGTTAGTAGTCAGCTCCTTTTTTGCCACGGACCCGCGGCTTGGGCCGCGAAAATGCGGCAAAGAAGAGGGTAATTGGTCTCTGCTTTCTAGAGCAGAGGCCCAATACCACTTGTATGTTACTACAATCTTAATTTCTGCTTTGCTTGCCCTATAACCTGCAACAGAGAAGAAAATTTGTTTTAGTTCTATAAAATTTTCAATAAAAATAGATTTCAATAAAAATGTTACCCTCCCCGGCAACGGCGCCAAAATTTGATTGAGGTACAACCTGCACACAAAATACGGAATTATAGACTTAAATAAAGATGTGCAAGTGCTCAATTCTTACCGCTATAGCAAGTGGCTATGCGGGTCGTGATCCAGAAGGAGGGTTTTGCGATAGAAGCGTTCACAGTTCTTTATTGAAATCTTAATGAAGACAAAACGAAAGTTCTTCTTTGTTTTTAAAAATGAAAACAAGTTAAAGGTTAAAGTTAAAAAGAAAGCGATAGATGAAGAAGGTGGAGAATCAGAAAGCGACTATGTACAAATGAGTTGGAAAGAAAAAAGAGTGAAAACGATTTGGAAGATGTGGTGAAAGTGATTTAATTTACAAAATAAAAGAAAAGAAATAAAATTAGTTACCTTCTTTTCACCAAAAGCTTACCTTGAATCTTCAGCAACGAGGTTACCTTGAAGTGGAGGCAATCAGCGCATAGCCCATAAGAGTTGATTATTGGTCTCTTCCACATTACATCATCAAGACAACTTCAAGCATGAAATGATACAGAGAGATTCACATCCATCGTCATGAGCTATCGGTGGCACTCGCAAAGGCAAGGCTCTTTCGATGCTTTCAGACTCACTTGGAAGACCATTTGTACCAAAAGAAGAGTAAAGAAGAAAAGAAGAAGAAGGAAGGCTCTTTCGATGCTTCCAAGATGAATTCAGACTCACTTGGAAGGCTCTTTCGATGCTTTCAGGCTCTTTCGATGCTTTCAGACTCACATCCATCGTCATGGTCGTCCATTTTCAGCGCAAATACTACCTTGTTATAGGCATAACCCACAAGAGGAGGATCCCGGGGAGATCGGGGGAGCAAACGCTCCCCCTAACTCCCCATCCAAGCCGCGTTTCCGCGGCGAGGGTGTGGCCAGGTGGCCACACCCTGTTGGTGGGTCTCTCTGGGATTCCTTCTGCATTTATCTTCAGTTGGTTTCTTCGTTTGAGTCCAGGTTTCTGACGAAATGGCCTTGGATTCTTGGCTTTAACCGATCGATTCTGAGAGGATTCTTCTCAACCAGTTTTCAACCTCTTGATTTTGCCCTGATTCAGTGAGCTCGAATTAATTCTGTTTTAACTCAGAATTTTGGTGGGCTTTTGGGCTCATTTCTCTTCATCTCTTTAAAGAATGGGCCTGCAAATAAATTAAGCAATTAATTAAGACAATGCAAAGTTTTATTCTAGAATAAGTATGAAAATATGATACTAAATATGCAACATTAGCGACCAATCAAGTATACAGGTCACATGAGTAACATGATAGAGGAGAAATTATTAGGAACGGTAACAAGTACAACTAAACAATAGTCTACATGTGTTAGGCAAGTCATGTTATTTATACAATAATAACAATCAGTACCACCTTGTATTTTAATCAATCTCTTCCAGTGTCTCACACCACTGGCAGTTCATACTAGAGCCCGCACTCCAGTCGAACCCATCCGGACATGGCATATGAGTACCATTATCCAAACGAGAGAGTGACCAAATAACAAGTATTCTTATCGTCACTATTGTTTATACTGTTTTATTACGTTAATTGGAAACCCAATGGTCAAGGAGTTCTAATCGGGTAGGTGTATCCCGTGTATACCCGGTATCACGGCCTTAAACAGACCCCTGGCTGCTAGACCAGGGTCAGCCCGCTAAGGCTGTAACATGTAACGGGAAATGGGAACTCAATGAGCTAATAACAATAACGGGAAACAGGAGCTCATGAGTTATAACAGACGGTAGTCAGCACTACCCCGTCCCCTACAGTGGGACAAACAATGGATCCAGACATCCACCCAATAAGATCTCATTAACCGTCAAGTCTCCTCCATCTCCAAATTATCTTTATTATATTTAATGTACACAACTTAGCAAGAACAAGTACAGTACATGATACATGTAATATGATAATAGGACATGAGCTCTGTTGATAGCATAAAACAAGATAACGGGAAACGGGAAATAAATGTGGAATTCCATACATCGCATATCAACAGCTCACGTATCCAATAATGGGAATATCAATATCAGTAACGGAAAATAATTGCGTAACAGGGATACAGGAATATACATGCAACAATAATATATGTAATATGAACGATGATCCATATGACAATAATATAGAAACAATACATGCATGTATCCTAGTGAATACATGTAATAGTGATATATGAACATGATATAACTATTTACCGAGCATCCATGTAATGATGATACCAATAATATGAAATGAAGGTGTCTAGTGAATTGGTGTATCTATATATCGGTGGGACATGAATAAGAAAGTATTGTGGTACGTGTACTATCGTATCCATATATCAGTGATTCATGAACATGCTATAATAGTATCATGTGTATCAGTGTTTGAGTAACAAGGATACTTGTACATGGAGTAACAGTATCTAGTGTAAAGGGTATTTATCCAAAATGCAATGTCCAATGTACTAGAATGTTCGTATAACGATAATCCGAGGACATGTAGTAATGGTGTCCATTGTGAGTCAAGTAATGGTGATTATACCATATAATCGAGTATTAGAACTCCCTATTTGTAATAAATATTACAATATTATTTATATGATCAAGATCATAAAATTATTACATAAATCTATTTTAATTATCAATTTATTAGTTAATTTACTTAGTAAAAGTATTAACTTATGATCCTGATATTTAGACAAGTCATCAATATTTTATAATAAATCAAGAATTCTATTTAATTCTATTTACAATGATAGTCTGATAATTACGATCAAGTTAATTAAACATGATAACTATAATTAATAAAAGAAAAACACTCACAAAATGTCTCTAGATAGGTAGTTCTCTTTCCCACGATCGCAATGACCCCAGAATTGTCCAGATGCCCAGATATCGTCCGAACAATAAAAATAAGAAAATATGGGGTAAATATGTAATAGTTGAGGTTCAAAATATGATACATATTACTTAGCATGGGTTTTATGGAATATTATCTTTATTGGGTTTTGGATGCGGGTTTGGTAAGATAACGTGTCGGGTTTGGATCTGATAACCCAAACCCATAACTTAAATGGTTGGGTTAATGGGCTTATGGGCTTGGGTTTATTGGGTTAATGGGTGTATAGAGTTTATGGGTTTGTTGGGTTTTAACCCATTAAGAGAGAGGGGGGAAAGACAGTAGGAGAGAGAGAGGGGGCGCAGGGACTGCGGACGGCCAGCCAGCCTCGCCGGCCGCCCCGCCTCGCCGGCGGCGATGCCTAGTGAACGCGAGAGAGAGGGAGAGAGAAAGAGATGGAGAGGGAGAGAGAAGAAGAAGAAAAACAGGAAGAAGGAGAAGAAAAAGAAAAGAAGAAGAAAGAAGAAGAAGGAGAAGGAAAATAGTGGCCCTTAGGGGCGCGGCGGCGCGCGGCCACCGACCGTCTGGCCGCGGGATAGGCCCCGGCCTGGAACAATGAGTGGGAGAGATAGGGAGAGAGAGAAGAAATAGAGAGAGAGAGAGAGTTTGAGAGAGAGAGAGAGAGTTTGAGAGAAAATTAGAGAGAGTTTAGGGGGAGAGAGAATGAGACAGGGGATTTAAAGAGGGGGGCGGTTGGGTTAAGGCGGTGGAGAGGGATCCAGTGAAATGGAGAATAAGAGGGAAAAAGAAAAGAAAGAAAAAAAAGATTTTTATATTTTGTAATTAATATTATTTTATTCGGTAAACTTTGATTAGGTCCGTATGGGTCCCAAAAATTCTATAAAATAGAGATTATTAGCCTGAGATATAATATGAAAACATTTTGAAGAAATTAAGTCTGGTTTGCAAATTAAAAATCCTAGGAGATTTTGTTGGCACGAGACGATATCGGTTTGGCCGGATTTTTGATAAATTCAAAAAATACCCAAAAATATCCTAACGTAGAAAATAAGATTCTAAGACACAATGTGAAAACAGATTATTGGTATCAGTCGACACCGACAATGGAGATTTTTTAAAATAATTCAGAAAAATTCTAAAAAATTCTAAAAAAATCTAAAATATTAGAAAATAATATCTAAAACTGAAATCGGCTCAATCTGACTACCAGGAAGGTCAAATCAACTTTGTACGCTGTATCGAGTACTGATACTGTAATACAACATCAAGGATCAGGGGGTTACATTTCTCCCCTCCTTAAAAAAAATTTCGTTCTTAAAATTTCAATTCAGGTGGGAGGACAATATTTACAGTCATGGAGCCTGAATGTTACGGGACCACGACGCTTCCGCTGCGCTACTCTGATATCGATAGTGACCTTGGGGTGGAGAATTGATGTCGTGGGTCAGAGATAGAGAATTGGAATCCATAGGATGAAGAGAAAACAAGAAGAAAATTAGAGTATACTGATTGATAACTGAAATGAGGGAATAGAAAAGCATCGATGAATGAATTTCAATGAAATGGCATTCTTGTACTCATAGCTGGAATCCCTAAATTTAGGTACATGTGAGTTTTATTCTGAATCTGATTGTACTGTTGGCAAGAGCCCGAGCATTAACCCAGGTGGTTACCCACACCAGGGGTAAACCTGGGTTCTGATACCACTCTATAACGCCCCGATCCCGTAGGTACAGAGACGTTATGGAGACGTACATACACAGGGCGGAGATACCCTCATGTACGTATGCTAAGCCTCAGTACAGGAAATAGCCTTCATATATGCAAGAGTTCTAGCATTAAATAAGTACAAGAATACCTGCAGAAGAGGTTAGTGATCATAACAAATATGAAAACAGGGATAAATAAGATAATATAAATAAATTACAAAGATACCTATGAATGGTCTCGATGATGAGTCTCCTATGTGAATCCGAAGAAATAACTGACAATACGATAACGCAACCTGGGCACACAAATCCAGGGTCGTCAGAAAGCGACCTAGTGAGTGGTAAAATGAAGGAAGCAGTAATATACACTACAGTAGCACAATCACGATAATATATAATATCCATCAATATCTAGTATGTTATAACAGTATTATCTATCAGTCCTATAAAATCATCATTATCTAACATGTTATTCATATGGATATAAATAATAACCTTACGGTGTCCGTGGGAAACATGAATAAAACATGAATAATCTTACTATAGTGTCATGAGTGTACAAGAATAGCGTGTGCACGAAGAACATATGTGGAACAGAAGATACATGAAATACAGAGTATATGTGCACATAAGTAGTATGCCACCACAGAAAGTGTAACATGTATCTGGAAGTGGGATACAATATACAGGTCACATGAATAACATGATAGAGGAGAAACTATCAGGAACGGTAACAAGTACAACTAAACAATAGGATACATCTATCAGGAAAGTCATATTATTTATACAATAATAACAATCAGTACCACCTGGTATTTTAATCAATCTCTTCTAGTGTCCCATACCACTGGCAATTCATACTGGAGCACACACTCCAGTCGAACCCATCCGGACATGGCATACGGGTTCCATATCCAAACGAGAGAGAGTGACCAAATACAAGTGTTCCTATCGTCACTATTGTTTATACTGTTTTATTATATTAATTGGAAACTCAATGGTCAAGGAGCGCTAATCGGGTAGGTGTATCCCGTGCATACCCAGAATCACGGCCTTAAACAGACCCCTGACTGCTGAGACCAGGGCCAGCCTGCTAAGGCTGTAACAACATGTATTGAGAAATGGGAATTCAATGAGCTAATAACAATAATGGGAAATGGGAGCTCATGAGTTATAACAGACGGTAGCCAGTACTACCCCGTCCCCTGATGGGACAAACAATGGATTCAGACATCCACCTAACAAGATCTCGTTAACCGTCAAGTCTTCCCCACCCCCAAATTATCTATATTATATTTAACGTACACAATGTAGCAAGAACAAGTACAATACATGGTACATGTAACATGATAACAGGACATGAGCTCTGTTGATAGCATAAAATAAGATAACTGAAAACAGGAAACAGATGTGGGATTCCACACATCGCATATCTGTTGGCCCAAAGGCCTTCCACTCTAGTTTTGATGATGATTAACTCATGTAGTTATGTTTACTAATAATCTTGTGGTGTTTAGTTTCAGATCATTAATCAAGATATTAGTTGGTGATTGCTTCAACAAGATGGTTTGGAAGCTTTTACATGGTGATTCCAGAGCCCGAGCATCAAGATCATTCATAGCACTCGTTGGAGTCTAGCTCGGTGGATCACGGAGTTTTGGATCGAGTCGACTTGAAGATGGAGATCGTCAAGAAGACTTCGGTATCTTAGTTTATAGTTTGTTTTAGATCCATTTGTAAAGATTAGATAGTGTGATATGCTCAAGTTCACAATACACACACGTTTTATGTTTTGGATATTGGTTTTCGGTTTTTCCGTTTTAGTTTAACCTATCTTGGTTTTCATGAATAGATATTGATTCAAAACAAGTTTACATGTGTTTATGTATATTATATATGCTCTATATATATGTATGCTTCACTTCCTAGACAAACTTAGTTTGACATACCTATTCATGTGTTTTGGTGTTTTGATATCTTTAATAAACATATTTTTGGAATAAAAGACAAAAAAACAATGATATGTATATGTTTCATGTATATTGGACCTATGTCCATATGCAACATGTTTTAAAATGATTAAGTATCATGTTTTTGTATTTAAATGAGTTTTAGGAAAAATCAGATTTCCTATTGAAAAATCTAAGTTTGGAAAAATACAGGTTTTGGTTTTCGGTAATCTTTTCATAACACAAAAATTGTTCATAATGTTTGATATTTGTGTTGAAATTTTTATCACATATTTATATATCATATATTATGTTAGAAACTATTTTTGTAGATTTTTAGAAGTTTTATGGGAATTTTTAGAATAATTTTAAGCCAGTTTTCTGACCCAGAACAGTGCCTGACAGGCTCTGACGGTCGACCGACCGGTCGACCGGACCCAGAGTCGGTCGACCGATCGGTTGACCGATGTGCACAGATCTGTACACGTTGGGCTGGCACTTGGGCCGGTCGACCGGGCGGTCGACCGACCAGAGAGCTCTGCTCTCTGTTTTTTCCCGGTCGACCAGACGGTCGACCGCGGGTTGCCAATGGTCAAAAATATGACCATTGGCGGTCGACCGGGCGGTCGACCGCCAGCCGTCTCTGGCTGAGAAAACAGCCAACGGCTAGTTTTTTGTTTTGGCCTATATAAACCCCATCTCTTTAGGGTTTTTGACTAAGTTTTTAAGAGCCAAAATTTTCCTACCTTCTAGTGTTTTGTTTCAAGATTCAAAAGAGTTTTTAGAGCTAAAAAGATTTGATCTTTGCTTTGTTTTAAAAAGAGTTGGAAATTCATTTTGAAAAGGAAATTCTTAGGGAATTATTTTGATCTTAATTATCTATTTTATCTGGAGTTTTCCCTAGATCTTTTCTTTGAGTTTTTGATTTCCAAACTCTTGGTTTTCTCCAGACTTGAGCTATATCTCCTATCCTATTCTATTAGGATCATTTATTTGTGGAAAAAGAAATTGTTTGAGGTTGTGAAAACCTCCAAGTTGTAAACCCTTGCTTTGTGATATCCCTCTTTGGTAGAGGTTGATTTGGGTTGGTGTTTGCTCCCTCTTTAGTAGAGGTTGAGGTTGTGGTGTACTCCCTCTTGTGTGAGGTGGAGTTGGTTTGGTGCTTGCCTCGGTGGAGGTTGTATTGGTGGATTTGTGGAGTTTGGTACTCCGGTCTTCGGTAGACCTTTTGTATTACCTCGGTGGAGGTTGTATTGGTTAAGAGAGGAGTTCGGTACTCCTAGTGGATTAGAAATTCTTCTCGGTGAAGGCGGGGACGTAGAGCTCGGTGCTCGAACCTCGAAACACATCTTGTTGTTTGCGTTTGATCCATTGTCTCTAAACTCTCTCTCTTTATTTGTATTGTGCATTTATTCATATTGCCATAGCATATATATATGCTTGTGTTGTGCCTTGCATTGATTCATATTGCCTATATCTATATGCTTGGTTGTGTTTGCTTGTGTGCCTCACTTGTGCTTAACCACGAGAGCTTCATATAGCGCCTCAACTCTTATTCAGAGGAATCAAGAGGAGTTAGTCCAGAGCCCTTCACGGGGAATTCGGCTACACTCGTTGGTTGCACTAAGTGTTGTTGCAAATTAGTTTTAATTTCCGCATTTAGTTCATTAGATTAGCCTTATCACCTATTCACCCCCCCTCTAGGTGATTTCAATTGGTATCAGAGCCTCCGCTCCTGATATTTGGTTTAACCACCTAGGAGTGAGATATTGGTTTGCTAATCTATCATTTGCATTTACACGTATATTGTTTGCACACACCCATGGATTTCTTGTCACCTCCCGTGTTTGATGTTTCCAACATTGACACATGAAATTTAGGATGTCCATGTATTTGAAAACCCTAGGTTTGCATGTTTTCCTTGCCGCTACCAAGAAATGCTATCTTGGTAACCGCAATCATATAAGGGCCAATACACAAGCCCTTGAGGCTATTAGAAGCACGCTAAACAAAGAATATCTTATGCTTGTTTCTAACTTTGATTCCGCCTTTGCAGTGTGGAACAAGTTGACCACTCCAAGCTTCAATTGCAATTTCAACCGGAGGATGAATCTAGAGGAGAATCCGAGCCACAATGCCTTATGGTCCAAGGGAATGACTCCCTTGAGGTACATTCAGAATCTCAATTAGATTGTGATGATAGTGCTAGTTCTTCATGTAATGACTATATTGATGCCAATGCCTTGAATGAAGAACTATCCATTGTTTGTGAAAAATTATTGGAAAAATATAATCTTTGAAAAAGAAGAGTTTTGAACTAAAAGATGAAAATAAGAATTTGTGTTCAAAACTTGATTTGATTTTGCAAGATAAAGTGGATATTTCTAATGAAAGAGATTCATTAAAATCTAGACTTGATCTTGCTCTAAAAGAAAATGAATTGTTAAAATCTAAAAATGATTGTGAAACAATTTTGAAGAAAAATGAAAACTTGTCATCAAAAGTTAATTTTGTTTTAAAGAAAATGATTCTGTAAAAATGAAAATTGTTTCTATTTCTAAGGATTTAGAAATTTGTTTAAAGAAAATATTTCTTTGCAAAATAATATTGATACACATGTTTACCAAGCTAATGTAGTATCACATACATCACCTATTGTATGTCACACTTCTTCTTTAATTAAAAATGATATATCCATGCTTAAGAAGAGTGTAGATTGTTTGGGCTCCACTTTGAGCCAATGTGTTGTGAGTCATACATGCTTGGAATCTTTGTTTCGAAAGAAACAAGTTCCTATTATGCATGCACACCCTTCACGGCATACACATGCTCCTCACGGATACACCCATAACACGATGTATGCTCATGTGTACACTTGTACACATTGTGGACGTAAGGGCCACCTTGATAATTTTTGTTATGATAGAATACATGTTTCTAATTTAGCAAATAAATTTGTTTGGGTTAGAAAAGGTACTAACCCTATGGACCCAAAAGAGTGTGCGTACCAAAGACCACCCCTATTGTATTTGATGTAGGTGTGGGCTCTCACATGACGTGAGAGTAGCGGTACCTTGGAGTGAATGCGTTCCGAGCCTCATGATGACTATTGGATGCATCACTTTCAAGGGGAGTTTGGTGGGAGGACCACCTTGGTTTGAAGAACTAGAGAGGTGCCTTCATCGGTTTTGGTATCGATCTCTAAACTCCCGTTTATATTTGCATGCTTTTCATGTCTTTGATTTATAGCATGACTTGTTTTATTGTTCATTATGCTATGCCATGTTTATTAGAATAGTGATATACATGTTTAGTTATTTGAGACACCCATATTTGTTATGGATCTATTTCTATGTGTTCTCATCTTGTTTTTAACTAATATGTATGTCCTAGATCTAATGCACATGTATATACATAATGATCATATGGATGTTTATGACCTTTGTTTTTGATGCTTCATGATTTGAATATATGTTTAAATGTTAGTTTTCATTAAGACTAGGATTTATACTTGTACATATAGTGGGCCACAAATAAACTTTTATATGTTTGGGCTTGAACGATTATTTGTACCCATTAGATGTGCTAGTATAGTCTAGTTTTGACGATTCATGCATTTAACTTGTATTCCTATTTTATCCATGTTTTTCATGTTTCTATGTTTAACTTCATGTATATGTCTATCTTGTCTAAACTATTGATTATACATATACATCCTTTGAGCCACGTGCCTTAATGCATATACATTTGTGGACTCGTTATGTTTTGGATATGTATGTATACTTTAGTTTATACTTGACATGCATATGCCTTGAAGAAATCGAGTTTTGATTATTTTCATGTTTTAAGGAATATTGAGCTTTATTGCTAAATTTCATGATTATGTGTTTCACACTACACTTATACACTCATCTTATTTAAATATTTCTCATGATTAAGTTTTCATGAGTATGTATGGGCTTTATGGATTTTGAGTGTTTTAGTGATCATGTGATTTACATAGTTTCATGAAAAATAATTTTGTTTTATTCCTTGCTTGAAGGATTTCGTACTAGTTTATAAGTTTTTCCATTTAACTAGTTCGGATTCTTCGTTATGGTAGAGTTTTCAAACATACTTTATTTTTTAAATCTATTTTTGAAAACCCCAACCTTCTAAGGGTGGCTGGATGGGAAACCATGCCTTGTATGTTTATATTGAAAATCTTTTAAACTTGAGCATGATTGGGTGGTTGGAAATATGAGATATACATTTGATATTATTGTTGTTTCAATGGTATCATTGGACTCTTTCAATTGGTATCAATATTGACATTTATTGTATACTCATATATTTTTATGTATGTATGCTTTCACTTCAAATAATATCAATTTCGATTGGTATCTAATTTTTCATACATATATATGTTTTATTTGTGCTTATTATATCCCTATATTTTTAAGCACAAATTTTGATTATGATAAGCTTGAGTTTTTAATTCCTTTCATGTTACAATTGATTTTTAATTGATATTTTAATAACGATGCATAAGCTTATGAAAAATAGAATAAAAAAAATAATTTTGATCATCGTTTTATTTGGTATTTCATAAAGGGGAGAAAATTCGTATTTTTTATCTTTCAATTGGTATTTTATTTACCGTTGATTTCTACTCCCATACTTTATGATGAAAAATAATTTAAAAAATGAATATTGATTTTGTTTTGGTATCATATGCTCAAAATGAAATATACTTTAAATTGGTATCAAGATGATTATTTGTTTACTTTCATTTGGTATCATGTAATGAAAGATATATTTGTTTTCTTTCAATTGGTATCAAAAATATGTTTTGATTTGTATTGCCTATATGCAAGGGGAGCTTAACATTTCTTCTACATATAGATTCATGTTGAGTGTATCTTATATTGAGGAGCTTGACAACTCTTCTTTATGCGATACACGTGTGTAGGGGGAGCTTCACATCTCCTCTTATACAATGCATATTATGCGTTATGTGAATTAGGGCTTGTCATCCCTCCTTCATGTAATGCATATATGTAGGGAAGTTAACTTAGCGTCTTCCTCTTCATGAATGTACATCGCATATATCCTTTATTGATTTGCTTTATGTCACCCCTTATTGGTATCATTCTTTTTTTTTAGACAAAAGGGGGAGAACATTTTGTATTGTTTTTGACCCCTTTGTTGATGATTGACAAAAAGGGGGAGAGGTATTTGAGTTTTATATGGTATTTGAGTTTATATGCATGTTTTGTTTATCTAGAAACATTGTTTGTTTGTTTTTATCAGTTTGTTGTTTATTGGTATTAAGAGCATTTTATTGGTATCAAGAGCTTTAATAATGTTTTACCATTTAATTGGTATCAAGAACATGTTTTGTACATTTTAATGTTTTATGCATGTCTATGCATGTTTCATATTTAATATTGTTGGCCCAATGCCTTCCACTCTAGTTTTGATGATGATCAACACTCATGTAGTTATGTTTACTAATATTCTTGTGTTTCTAAGTTTCAGATCATTAACAGGATATTAGTTGGTGATGAGCTTCAACAAGATGATTAGAAGCTTATCATGGTGATTCCGGTGCCAAAGCTTAAAGATCATACCTTTGCACTTGGAGGATCACGCGTTAGGGATCGAGTCTACTTGAAGATGGAAGATCGACAAGAAGACTTAGGTATCCTAGTTTAGATAGAGTTTTAGATCCACATTTGTAAAGCTTAGTTTAGTTGATATGCTCAAGTGAACACAAAACACACACGTTTCATGATTTGGTTTTTAGTTTTCATGAATAATAGATCAAAACAAGTTTACCTTATACTTATGTACATTAGATATGGTCTAGATATACATACATGCTTTAACTTGCTAGACAAACTTATTTTGACTATCCTATTCATGTTTTGGAAAAATCAAGTTTGATAAAAATACAAGTTTTGTTTTTGATAAAATTGGCAAGACACAAAAATGAATTGATATGTTGATGTATTGTCTTGAAATTTTTATCACTTGTTTGAGTTTCAATATAAAATGATAAAACAATTTTTATGGTATTTTTAAAAGAGATAAAAAGTTTTTATAAAATTTTTTTCCCAAAATTTCTGACCTTGTTTTGTGCTGACAGGCTGGTCGGTCGACCGTGACGGCCGACCGCACCAAGGGCCGGTCGACCGTTGCGGTCGACCGACGTGCACAGACGTGCACGTCTGTTAGGCACAGACACGGTCGACGGGACGGTCGACCGAGTTGAGAGCTCTGCTCTCGGGTTTCTCGGTCGACCGGGCCGGTCGACCGCAGTTGCCCAACGGTCACAATTCTGACCGTTGGCGGTCGACCGGACCGGTCGACCGGCAGTCTGTCAGACTGCCAACTCAGCCTAACGGCTAGTTTTGTATAGGGGCTATATAACCCCATCTCTTTGGGGATTTTAGCCAAGTTTTCCAAGAGAAAAATTTTCAGTTTTCTGAAGTGTTTAAAAGAGTTTTCAAAAGAGTTTTAAGTGCAAAAACTTCTCATCTTTATTGTTTTAGGGTTTTTGGAAAATCAAAGAAAAATAGGTTTTTGGGATTTTTGCTTAGATCTTCAATTCTATCATATTGCAAGTATTTTCCCAAAGATTTTTCTTTGTTGCTTGTTTCCAAAAACACTTGTTTTCCACACTTGAGCTATCTTCTATCCTAAACTATTAGGATCTTGTTTTTGTGGAAAAGAGAAAAAGAAAGAGAAGTGTTTGAGGTTGTTTTTTGTGAACCTCATTGTTGTAAACACCCTTATATTTGTGAATCCCTCTTCGGTAGAGGTGATCGGGTGATTGTGTTGTGGATCCCTCTTAGGTAGAGGTGGAGTTTGGTTGTGAGCCTCTTCGGTAGAGGTGTGTGGATTGGTTGTTGTATTGGCTACGGGCCTAACCCTCGGTTGTGAGGAGGTTGTTGTTTGAGAGAGGAGTTTGGTACTCCTAGAGTTGTAAGAAATCCTCTTTGGTAGAGGTTCCCTCGGTGGGAGTTGAGATAGTGGGAAATCCTACACGGTGGTGTAGGCAGGGATGTAGAGCAAGGTGCTCGAACCTCGAAACAAATCTTGGTGTTTGCGTTTTGATCCATTGTCTCTCTAACTCTCTCTCTTATAATTGTGCAAAGCATCATACTCATCATCATATCATACTTGCTTGTGTTGAGCATTGATTCATTCATATCATATATTGCTTGTGTTGTGCCTTGCATTTCTTATTGTCATATCTATTATATGCTTGGCTTGATTGTGTGTATTTCATATTGCTTGGATTGCTTGTGTGTGTGTGCCTAACTTATACTCATCCAACAAGAGCTTCACATAGCACCTCAACCCATTTCAAGGGGAATCAAGGGGAGTTAGTCCAGAGCCTCGCAAGGGGAATTCGGCTACACTTGTTGTACTGTATTAGTTTGTGCATAATTTGCATTAGCTTCCGCATTTAGCGCACTTAGTTTGCATTAAGTTTCTTAGATTAGCACTTATAACTATTCACCCCCCTCTAGGTGTTTTTCAATTGGTATCAGAGCTAGTGCTCCTGATACTTAGGCTTAACATCCTAGGAGTGATCCATTTGCTTGCTAATCTCATTTGCATTTGTTGTTTGCACATTCATAGTTTACCATGGACTTCATGACCCCTCCTAGTTTTGACACCTTCCAACGTTGATGTTTGGAAATATAGGATGTCCCATGTACCTAAAGACCCTAGGTTTGCATGTCTTCCTTGCCACCACCAAGAGATGTTATCTTGGTGATGGTAATCATATAGGGGCAAATGCACAAGCCCTAGAGGCCATTAGAAGCACTCTTCCTAAAGATTATCTCTTATGTGTTTCTAACTTTGATTCCGCCTTTGCAGTGTGGAACAAATTGACAACAACCACCACCTCCAAGCTTCAAGTGCCAAATCAACCGGAGGAATTTAGTGGAGAATTCGATTCTCAATGCTTCATGGTCCAAGGGATGACTCCCTTGAGGTACATTCGGAACCCCACTATGATAGTGATGATTGCTCTAGTTCTTCAAATGATCATATTGATGTCCATGCTATAAATGAAGAACTTTCAATTGTTTGTGAAAAACTTATAGAAAAATATAAGATTTTGAAAAAGAAAAGTCTAGGAATTGAAAAAGAAAATAAGTGTTTACAATCTAGACTTGATGTTGTTTTGCAAGAGAAAGAGGAGATTGCTAATGAAAGGGATTCATTAAAATCTCAACTTGGTCTTGCACTTAAAGAAAATGAGTTTTTGAAAAATAAAAATGATTGCCATGTTCTTTTGAAGAAAAATGAAAACTTGTCTTCAAAAATTGATTTTGTTTAAAAGAGAATGTTGATTTGAAAAATAAAATTATTTCTATTTCAAATGATTTAGATGTGTGTTTAAAGAAAAACATTGTTTTGCAAAATAAGATTGATGCACATGTTTGCCATGCTAGGGTAGTATCACACACTTCACCTATTGCATGCCACACTTCCTCTTCTAAGATTAATGATGATATTGTGTTGCTAAGAAGAAGGTTGATTGTTTGGGCTCCACTATGAGCCAATGTGCCTTGAACCACAATCGGTTGGAAACCTTGATTCGAAAGAAACAAGTTCCATCTTCTATGCATGCACACCCTCCACGGCATACACATGCTCCTCACGGACACACCCATCACATGTATGCTCATGTGTACACATGTACACATTGTGGACGTAAGGGCCACCTTTCTAAATTTTGTTTTGATAGATTACATACTACTAATTTAGCAAAGAAATTTGTTTGGGTTAGAGAAGGGACTAACCCCCATGGACCCAACAAGATGTGGGTACCAAAGACCACCCCTCCTATTATTTTTGATGTAGGTGTGGGCTCTCACATGACGTGAGAGTGATGACACCTTGGAGTGGATGCGTTCCGGACTTAAAGGAAATCTATTGGATGCATCACTTTCAAGGGAAGATTTGGTGGAGATGACCACCATGTTTTTGGAGACAAGGAGAGTTGCTTCTTTGGTTTTGGTAACAATCCTTTACTCCCATTTATTGTTTACATGCTTTCCATGTTTTAATGTTTATAGCATGTTTTTTTTGATGTCTATGGATTAGTATGTTCATTCCATGTTTATTAGATCCTTGACATACATGTATAGTATTTGAGACACATATGCTTATATGAACCCATATTTAGTGTTCTCACTTTTGTTTAAGCTATAATGTACATCATGAATCTAATACATGTGAATTTACATAGTAATCATGTTTTAGTTTTATCATGATGACTTTTATATTTGTTTTGATGCTTCATGTTTTGAATATATGTTTAGATGTTTGTTTTCATTAAGACTAGTTATATACTTGTACATAGAGTGGGCTACAAATAAATCTATATATGTAAAGCTTGATTGCTTATTTGAACCCATTAGATGTGCTAGTATAGTCTAGTTTTGATGATTCATACATTTCAAACTTGTATTCCATTTTTGGATTTGTTTCACTTCATGTATATGTTTGTATTGCCAAACTTTAAGATATACATGTATACCCCTTGAGTCATTTGCCTTTCATGCAAATCTATATTTGGACTCAATTGTGTTTAGGGATATGTATGTATACTTCATGTTTGACAATTCATACATATACCTTGAAATGAAATTTGTTGTGATGAAAATTTAGTTTTTCATGTTTCATGTATTTATGTTTAACTTCATGTATATGTCCATCTAGTTCAAACTAATCTTATACATATACATCTTTTTGAGCCACGTGCCTTCATGAATATTCATTTAGTGGACTTGTTGAGTTTTGGATATGTATGTATATTTTAGCTTGTATTAGACATACATATGCCTTGAAGATTAAATAAGGAGTTTTATATGATTTTTCATGTTTTTGATGAATTATGTTTTAAGGAATAATTGAGCTTAATGAAATATTTTTCATGATTATGATCTTCACATATTATTTGTACACTCATATCTATTGCTCATGTTTTGTTTCTCATGAGTTATGCTTTATTGGTTAGAGTGATGATTATCATGTGAATTTCAATTTTGTTTTATTCCTTGCTTGAAGGATTTCGTGCTAGTTAACAAGTTTTCCATTTAACTAGTTGCGGTGTTCTTCATTTTGATAGTGATTTCAAACAAAACTACATTTTCAAATCTATCTTTGAAAACCCTACCTTCCAAGGGCGGTAGGATGGGAGATCATGTTCATGTATGCCCTAAATTGAAAATCTGTAAAACTTGATTATGATTGGGTGGTAGAGAATATGATGTATACACTTGAACTTATTGTTATGTCAATTGGTATCATTGAACTCTTTCAATTGGTATCATTTTGATCTTCTTGTATACTCATATATGTTTGTATGTATGTATGCTTTAAATTCCAAGTAATCAATTTCTATTGGTATCTATTTCTCATACATATATATGTTTGTGTTTATGCTAGTGCTTGAGTTTCAATTTTGTTTAAATTGATTACTTTTAAATTGTTATCAAGACTATGCATGACTTTAGTTTGTATTTCATAAAGGGGGAGAAAAATTTGATTTTGTATTTCAATTGGTATTTGTACTCCCACACTTTATGATTAAAAGTTGTTATTTTAAACATATGATATCAATATCAAATTTGTTTATATGTTTTAAAATGAACAATTCTTACAATTGGTATCAATGTTTCTATGTAAAATCTTTTCAATTGGTAAAATATTTACAATTGGTATCATATTTAAGAAATTCAAATTTGTTTTGGTTTCAAGATTCATGTTTAAGAATTCAAGACTTATGTTTAATCACAATTGGTATTTCCAAAATTTTGTGTTAAAGAAAATATTCAAAGTTTTGATTTGTATTGCTTATATGCAAGGAGAGCTTAACATCTCTTCATATAGATTCATGTTGAGTATATTATAAATTGAGGAGCTTGACAACTCTTCTTTATATGATATACGTGTGTAGGGGAGCTTCACATCTCCTCTTATGCATTACATAATATGTGTTATGTGAAGGGCTTTGTCATCCTTTCTTCATGTAATGCATATGTGTAGGGAAGCTAACTTAGCGTCTTCCTCTTCATGAATGTATATAGCATATAACATATATTGATCCTTGTTTATTGGTATCAAGATGCTTCATTGACATATTTTTTAATTGATATCATGTTTGTAGTCACCCCTTATTGATTTTGTTTTTGTTTTAGACAAAAAGGGGGAGAACATTGTTTGCATTGTTTTGATTGACAAAAAGGGAGAGAAAGATTTTTACCCCTCATTTTATCTATGGTTTTGATTGTTTACCCCTTTGTTGATGATTGACAAAAGGGGGAGAAGTATGTGTTTTATATGCATGCTTATGTTATGCATATATTATGTTTTAATCTCAAGAATATTAAGTTTAATTGATTTATAAAGTTTGCTTTGTAATTGGTATCTAGAGCTTATTTTTGTTTTGAATATTCCATTTGATATCTAGAACCATTTATTGCTTATGCATATGCATGTTTCATGTTTAATACTAATTGCATATATTTATTGTTTATCCCTATGCATGAGTTAAGGGGGAGCTTCCTTGAAGCTTATCTTTAATCCATGCATATATAACTCCATGAGTTTTGTCATCATCAAAAAGGGGGAGATTGTTGGCCCAATGGCCTTCCACTCTAGTTTTGATGATGATCAACACTCATGTAGTTATGTTTACTAATATTCTTGTGTTTCTAAGTTTCAGATCATTAACAGGATATTAGTTGGTGATGAGCTTCAACAAGATGATTAGAAGCTTATCATGGTGATTCCGGTGCCAAAGCTTAAAGATCATACCTTTGCACTTGGAGGATCACGCGTTGGGATCGAGTCTACTTGAAGATGAAAGATCGACAAGAAGACTTAGGTATCCTAGTTTAGATAGAGTTTTAGATCCACATTGTAAAGCTTAGTTTAGTTGATATGCTCAAGTGAACACAAAACACACACGTTTCATGATTTGGTTTTTGGTTTTCATGAATAATAGATCAAAACAAGTTTACCTTATACTTATGTATATTAGATATGGTCTAGATATACATACATGCTTTAACTTGCTAGACAAACTTATTTTGTCTATCCTATTCATGTTTTGGAAAAATCAAGTTTGATAAAATACAAGTTTTGTTTTGATAAAATGGCAAGACACAAAAATGAATTGATATGTTGATGTATTGTCTTGTAATTTTTATCACTTGTTTGAGTTTCAATATAAAATGATAAAACAATTTTTATGGTATTTTTAAAAGAGATAAAAAGTTTTTATAAAATATTTTTTCCCAAAATTTCTGACCTTGTTTTGTGCTGACATGCTGGTCGGTCGACCGTGACAGTCGACCGCACAAGGGCCGGTCGACCGTTGCGGTCGACCGACGTGCACAGACGTGCACGTCTGTTAGGCACAGACACGGTCGACCGGGACGGTCGACCGAGTTGAGAGCTCTGCTCTCGGGTTTTCTCAGTCGACCGGGCCGGTCGACCGCAGTTGCCAACGGTCACAATTCTGACCGTTGGCGGTCGACCGGACCGGTCAACCGGCAGTCTGTCAGACTGCCAACTCAGCCTAATGGCTAGTTTTGTATAGGGGCTATATAAACCCCATCTCTTTGGGGATTTTAGCCAAGTTTTCCAAGAGAAAAATTTCAGTTTTCTGAAGTGTTTAAAAGAGTTTTCAAAAGAGTTTTAAGTGCAAAAACTTCTCATCTTTATTGTTTTAGGGTTTTAGAAAATCAAAGAAAAATAGGTTTTGGGATTTTTGCTTAGATCTTCAATTCTATCATATTGCAAGTATTTCCCAAAGATTTTTCTTTGTTGCTTGTTTCCAAAAACACTTGTTTCCACACTTGAGCTATCTTCTATCCTAAACTATTAGGATCTTATTTTTGTGGAAAAAGAGAAAAAGAAAGAGAAGTGTTTGAGGTTGTTTGTTGTAAACCTCATTGTTGTAAACACCCTATATTTGTGAATCCCTCTTCGGTAGAGGTGATCGGGTGATTGTGTTGTGGATCCCTCTTAGGTAGAGGTGGAGTTTGGTTGTGAGCCTCTTCGGTAGAGGTGTGTGGATTGGTTGTTGTATTGGCTACGGGCCTAACCCCTCGGTTGTGAGGAGGTTGTTGTTTGAGAGAGGAGTTTGGTACTCCTAGAGTTGTAAGAAATCCTCTTTGGTAGAGGTTCCCTCGGTGGGAGTTGAGATAGTGGAAATCCTACACGGTGGTGTAGGCGGGGATGTAGAGCAAGGTGCTCGAACCTCGAAACAAATCTGGTGTTTGCGTTTTGATCCATTGTCTCTCTAACTCTCTCTCTTATAATTGTGCAAAGCATCATACTCATCATCATATCATACTTGCTTGTGTTGAGCATTGATTCATTCATATCATATATTGCTTGTGTTGTGCCTTGCATTCTTATTGTCATATCTATTATATGCTTGGCTTGATTGTGTATTTCATATTGCTTGGATTGCTTGTGTGTGTGTGCCTAACTTATACTCATCCAACAAGAGCTTCACATAGCACCTCAACCCATTTCAAGGGGAATCAAGGGGAGTTAGTCCAGAGCCTCGCAAGGGGAATTCGGCTACACTTGTTGTATTGTATTAGTTTGTGCATAATTTGCATAGCTTCCGCATTTAGCGCACTTAGTTTGCATTAAGTTTCTTAGATTAGCACTTACACCTATTCACCTCCCTCTAGGTGTTTTTCAAATATTCATTGCATATCTTATTGTTTATTGCTATGCATGAGTTAAGGGGAGCTTCTTGAAGCTTAACTTTAATCCATGCATATATAACTCCATGAGTTTTGTCATCATCAAAAAGGGGGAGATTGTTGGCCCAGAGGCTTCCACTCTAGTTTTGATGATGATTAACTCATGTAGTTATATTTACTAATAATCTTGTGGTGTTTAGTTTCAGATCATTAATCAAGATATTAGTTGGTGATTGCTTCAACAAGATGGTTTGGAAGCTTTCACATGGTGATTCCAGAGCCCGAGCATCAAGATCATTCATAGCACTCGTTGGAGTCTAGCTCGGTGGATCACGGAGTTTTAGATCGTGTCGACTTAAAGATGGAGATCGTCAAGAAGACTTCGGTATCTTAGTTTATAGTTTGTTTTAGATCCATTTGTAAAGATTAGATAGTGTGATATGCTCAAGTTCACAATACACACACGTTTTATGTTTGGATATTGATTTTCAGTTTTTCGTTTTGGTTAAACCGATCTTGGTTTTCATGAATAGATATTGATTCAAAACAAGTTTACATGTGTTTATGTATATTAGATATGCTCTATATACATGTATGCTTCACTTCCTAGACAAACTTAGTTTGACATACCTATTCATGTGTTTGGTGTTTTGATATCTTTAACAAAACATATTTTGGAAGAATAAAAGACAAAAAACAAAGATATGTATATGTTCATGTATATTGGACCTATGTCCATATGCAACATGTTTTAAAATGATTAAGTATCATGTTTTTGTATTTAAATGAGTTTTAGGAAAAATCAGATTTCCTATTGAAAAATTCAAGTTTGGAAAAATACAGGTTTTGTTTTCGGTAATCTTTCCATAACACAAAAATAGTTCATAATGTTTGATTTTTGTGTTGAAATTTTTATCACATGTTTATATATCATATATTATGTTAGAAACTATTTTTGTGGATTTTTAGAAGTTTTATGGCATTTTTTAGAATAATTTTAAACCCAATTTTCTGACCCAGAACAGTGCCTGACAGGCTTTGGCGATCGACTGGACCCAGAGTCGGTCGACCGACGTGCAAAGATCTGTGCACGTTGGGCTAGCACGGGCCGGTCGACCGGACCAGAGAGCTCTGCTCTCTGTTTTTTCCCGGTCGACTGCGGGTTGCCAACGGTAAAAAATATGACCGTTGGCGGTCGACCGGGCGGTCGATCACCAGCTGTCTCTGGCTGAGAAAACAGCCAACGGCTAGTTTTTTGTTTTGGCCTATATAAACCCCATCTCTTTAGGGTTTTTGACTAAGTTTTTAAGAGCCAAAATTTGCCTACCTTCTAGTGTTTTGTTTCAAGATTCAAAAGAGTTTTTAGAGCTAAAAGGATTTGATCTTTGCTTTGTTTTTAAAAAGAGTTGAAAATCATTTTGAAAAAGAAATTCTTAGGGAATTATTTTGGTCTTAATTATCTATTTTATCTAGAGTTTTCCCTAGAGTTTTTCTTTGAGTTTTTATTTCCAAACTCTTGGGTTTCTCCATACTTGAGCTATATCTCCTATCCTATTCTATTAGGATCATTTATTTGTGGGAAAAGAAATTGTTTGAGGTTGTGGAAACCTTCAAGTTGTAAACCCTTGCTTTGTGATATCCCTCTTTGGTAGAGGTTGATTTGGGTGGTGTTTGCTCCTTCTTTGGTAGAGGTTGAGGTTGTGGTGTACTCCCTCTTGTGTGAGGTGGAGTTGTTTGGTGCTTGCCTCGGTGGAGGTTGTATTGGTGGATTTGTGGAGTTTGGTACTCCGATCTTCGGTAGACCTTTTGTATTACCTCGGTGGAGGTTGTATTGGTTGAGTGAGGAGTTCGATAGTCCTAGTGGATTAGAAATCCTTCTCGGTGAAGGCGGGGACATAGAGCTCGGTGCTCGAACCTCGAAACACATCTTATTGTTTGTGTTTGATCCATTGTCTCTAAACTCTCTCTCTCTTATTTGTGTTGTGCATTTATTCATATTGTCATATCATATATATATGCTTGTGCTGTGCCTTGCATTGATTCATATTGCCTATATCTATATGCTTGGTTGTGTTTGCTTGTGTGCCTCACTTGTGCTTAACCACGAGAGCTTCATATAGCGCCTCAACTCTTATTCAGAGGAATCAAGAGGAGTTAGTCCAGAGCCCTTCACAGGGAATTCGGTTACACTCGTTGGTTACACTAAGTGTTGTTGCAATTAGTTTTAATTTTCGCATTTAGTTCATTAGATTAGCCTATCACCTATTCACCCCCCCCTCTAGGTGATTTCAATATCAATAGTTCACGTATCCAGTAATGGGAATATCAATATCAGTAACGGGAAATAATCATGTAACAGGGATACAGGAATATACATGCAACAATAATACATGTAAAACGAACAGTGATCCATATGATAAGAATATAGAACAATACATGCATGTATCCTAGTGAATACATGTAACAGTGATATATGAACAAGATATAACTGTTTACCGAGCATCCATGTAATGATGATACGAATAATATGAAATGACGGTGTCCAGTGAATTGGTGTATCTATATATTGGTGGGACATGAATAAGAAAGTATTGTAGTATGTGTACTATCGTATCCATATATAAGTGATTCATGAACATGCTATAATAGTATCATGTGTATTAGTGTCTGAGTAAAATGGATACTTTTACTTGGAATAACAGTATCTTGTGTAAAGAGTATTTATCCAAAATGTAATGTCCAATGTACTAGAATGCTCGTGTAATGATAATCGAGGGCATGTAGTAATGGTATCTAGTGTGAGTCAAGTAACGGTGATCATACCATATAATCGAGTATTAGAACTCCCTATTTGTAATAAATATTACAATATTATTAATATGAGCAAGATCATAAAATTATTACATAAATCTATTTTAATTATCAATTTATTAGTTAATTTACTTAGTAAAAGTATTAACTTATGAATTCTGATATTTAGACGAGTCATTTATATTTTATAATAAATTAAGAATTCTATTTACAATGATAGTCTGATAATTATGATCAAGTTAATTAAACATGATAACTATAATTGATAAATGAAAAACACTCACAAACTGTCCTTGGACAGGTAGTTCTCTTTCCCATGATCGCAATGATGCCAGAATTGTCCAGATTGGACTCCGGATGCTTCAAATATCGCCCGAATAGTAAAAATAAGAAAATATTGGTTAAATATGTAATAGTTGAGGTTCAAAATATAATACATATTACTTAGCAGGGGTTTTATGGAATATTACCTTTATTGGGTTTTGGATGCGGGTTTGGTAAGATAACGGGTCGGGTTTGGATCTGATAACCCAAAACCATAACTTAAGTGGTTGGGTTAATGGGTTTATGGGTTTTGGTTTTGGGTTTAGTGGGTTAATGGGTGTATAGGGTTTATGTTTGTTGGGTTTTAACCCATTAAGAGAGGGGGGGATAGACAACAGTAAAGAAAGGGGGCGCAGGGACTGGCGACGGCCAGCCCGCCTCGCCGGCGTCGCCCCTCCGGCGGCGACGTCCAGAGAACATGAGAGAGAGGAAGAGAGAAAGACATGGAGAGGGAGAGAGGAGGAGAAGAAGAAGAAGAAGAAGAAGAAAAACAGGAAGAAGAAGGAGAAGAAAAAGAAAAAGAAGAAGAAAGAAGAAGAAGGAGAGGGAAAGAGTGGCCCTGGTTGGCGCGACGGCGTATGGCCGGGGGCGCGGTGGGCTGCGGGACAGGCCCATGCCTGGAACAGTGAGTGGGAGAGAGAGGGAGAGAGAGAGAAGAAATAGAGAGAGTTTGAGAGAGGATTTGAGAATTAGAGAGTGAGAGAGTTTGAGGGGCGAGAGAGAGAGAATGAGACATAGGAATTTAAAGAGGGGGAGGCGGTTGGGTTAAGGCAGTGGAGAGGGATCCAGAGAAATGGAGAAGAAGAGGGAAAAAGAAAAGAAATAAAAAAAAGATTTTTATATAATGTAATTAATATTATTTTATTCGGTAAAATTTGACTAGGTCCGTATGGGTCCCAAAAATTTTGTAAAATAGAAAAAATTAGCCTGAGACATAATATGATAATAGTTTGAAGAAATTCAGTTTGGTTTGTAAATTAAATATTCTGGAAGATTTCTTCGGCACGAGGCGATACCGGTTTGGCTGGATTTTTAATAAATCAGAAAATCCCTAAAAATACCCTAATGTAGAATATAAGATTCTAAGACACAATATGAAAATAGATTCTCAAAATTCTAGTCCATTTTTAGATTAAAAATTGTAGAGCCGATTATTGGTATCGGTCGACATCGACTACGGAGATTTTCCAAAATAATCCAGAAAAATTCCAAAAAATTCTAAAAGATCTAAAAAATTAGAAAATAATATCTAAAACTTAAATCGGCTCAATCTGACTACTAGAAAGGTCAAATCAACTTGTACGCCGTATCGAGTACTGATACTGTGATACGTACATCAAGAATCAGGGGGTTACAGTAATCACCAGTCTGACATCTCCGATATTGGTTGTCGAGCCGGCTCTTCTTGGAATAGTCACCAGCCCTACCTCTATCGTGGCCGGTGTACTGGTATCAATGAAGACTCCTCCTCCGCTACCAGTAATTCCTCGTTCTTCTTGGACCAGTGCTTCTGCCACTTCCTCCACCATTGTGACAAGGAAACCAGTGGAAGTTTTATCTTCTGGGATTACTCGCGCACGGGGAGTAATTGAAGCTGAGAGGGAATTTATGGATGAGATGGTCGACAGCTTCTACAAGAGCCTAAAACGGTCTATTGCCTTGATTTTGAAGGCCTCGACCACCTCATTTTCAGTTCTAAAGGTGGTCCTCTCTCCAAATAATGAGAGTATCCGAGATTTCAGAGGGGATAACCAAGCCACTGCATTGGAGCTTCTGGTGGAGAAGTTTGAGAAGGACGTGGGGGAGTGGCGTTACCTCAGCAGCTCAGACTTGAATTCTTTAGTAGATGAAGAGCTTGAGTGCCTCATGGCTCAAATGCGAGAAGCTCACTTTGTGGCACAGGAAGCGGCCAAGGCGGTATCTTCAGATTTGAAGTCCTTGGAAACAAGGAAAATAGAGATTAGAGATGCCATTGATGCTTTCAACAGTGCTCTTCTTGATGCTGAGGATAAGATTGAGAAGCAAAGAGATAATCAAGAGGGCCAATCTTTTCCTGTCCAAGGCTGAACTTGTGCGTCTTGAGATCGCTCGGTTGGAGCAGCTCAGATTCTAAAATGATGAAGTCCTGCAATAAGATATGGCACAAAGGGCAACTCTGGCTGAAATTGAGCTCATTTGTCCCAAATGAAGAACTTTATAATGAAGCTGAGTTGAGATCACAGGTATTTGTCAGAGCTACTGAAGAGAGGAAGAGCAGGCTGGCCACCCTTGAATAACGGATCAAGTCCTACAAAACACCATCATAGCTTATAATCGATGTATTTTTTTTTTTTCCTTTTTTAATCAGTAAAAATAATTTTATTTGACTCTTTTGTTGTATTTCTATTTGCTTTATCTCCTGAGTTTGCAATAATTTCAGGTTAAATTATAACTCCAAAAAGAAATGAGATAACGGTATAGTCTTCCAACTTATACCATAAGAATACTAACTAATCTATTCAGAGGTTAATAACATGATAGAATAGTTATCTGGTAAATTATCACCAATAAGTTTGAGTGATGACTCGATTCAAATCTTGTTGGGGATAAAAATGGGACAAAGCGAATTTGACGATTTTGCTGTTCAGATGTAAATATTAACATAACAGATCAAGGACCATCGGGTTTATGAATTGGTTGTGATGAACGAGGCACGACAACAACATGATAACGTCAAAACTAGTTGAAACTAGTTAAAGATTACCAGACTCAGGAATTTTTGCCATTCAGAGCTGACAAATTGGACATGCTGGCAAAACTGAAAAGGGTGAATCCAGTTTTAAGGGCCCGTCCATTCAGAGGTTATTGGATGAACATGATAGACTAAGGTGCGCTAAATTCTGAATCCGTTGCTAGAGGTAGTCGTAGTAACTTGGCAACTAGTCCACAAGGGACTGCTAAAGGTGGATTGGGCCTGGGCATCTGTTAGTTTAGTGGTGGTTGACTGGACATGACCGACTAAGGAATACCATATTTTCAATCCGTTGTTCAGAGGTTTACAAGTAACATGATAGCAAGAACTCCGGCCTTGATGGAGGAAGGGAGAACAAGGTTATGGACTTATCAGTTCAGAGGTGTTAAACTGGACTTGACAGTTTGAGTACCATAAAAGGGAGAGATCTAGACATCTGTCAGTTCAGAGGTAATATGGACATAACCAATTGGAAGTTGCTAGATTCAGAGCCTTACTGTTCAGAGGTAATGAACTGGACATAACAGTAAGGAGTAGTCCCTACTGAACTGGAAGGTAAGACTTTGTTATCTGTCAGTTCAGAGGTAATATGGACATAACTGATTGAGAAAGCACAAAGCTCAGAATTTCTACCATTCAGAGGTGATAAGTTAGACATAACAGTAAAAAAAAATAATTCTACCAGGTAAATAGGGATTAATCACAGACTTCCATGGAGAAATTGGTATCCCCTTGGATCTAATTTGGAAGAGATTATCAGAAGTATATTGTTAATGTGATAACCAAGAGAGTCCACTGGGGTCTAAAAAAGGGAAATAATAGACTTTCAGGAGAATCTACCATAAACTTACTGGGGAGTTAGAAAATTAATTCCCATAAGAGATTCTATGTCAGAGGTAATTATTAACATAACAAAAAAGCTCTGTGGGATTTAGAAGGGAATTCGTAACGCAACCTGTCAAAAGTGTTCGACCATAACAACAATTTAAGTATACCTGTCATTTATTTAAGAGAATGGAAAGTGAAGTTTGATCTACTGGGAATGTAAGACAGATCTGTGGGGATGTTGATTTATCTGCCGGGGAATATGTCAGAGTCTCACTACGAGAGGTTTTAAAGTTAACATGATAGGTTTGACTTATGATTCATTTTACAGGAGAAATGAATATTATTTTATGTGGTCCTACCATTCCATGGAAAGGAATTGGTAAGCGATTTTGAGAGGAATCAAATAGGATCAGGTCCCTTTAGGATTTTTAGCAAACCCTCAGCTGTCAACGGTTTGGTATGCCTTTACCAACTATCGTTTGAGTTGGGCTAGCCACACTATTTCTCTCAACATTCATAATGATTTGTCGAGGACTTATGTTGGACTCAAAAGCCAACATTTCCCTCCATCCATAGCCGTTAGAGGCGTCGGATCATAAATAAACTAGAGAAGAGTAATAAGGCTAAAACTGAAGTTTCACACTTTGTTTCTTTTCAATGTTTACCTCATGTATCATGATGTAACCAGCGTTCGATCGGCTCGACACTGATCGAAGGTGATGTGATTCATTGAAGAAAGAATGAAGCTTATTTTTGGTGCTCTTCCTAAAATTTTAGATATGAAAGTTCTGAACAAGGGTATAATGTTAACCTGATCATAGGAAGACTCTAGTCGAGTTCATAGGTGAACTAGAGAAGAGTGACAAGGCTAAAACTGAAGTTTCGCACTTTGCTTCTTCTTCAATGTTTACGTCATGCATCATGATGTAACCAGCGTTCGATCGACTAGACACTGATCGACAGTGATGTGATCTGCTGAAGAAAGAAAGAAGCTTTTCTTTGACACTCTTCCTAACATATTAGATCTTAAGTTCTGATCAGAGGTATAATGTTAACCTGATCATAGGAAGACTCCAGTCGAGTTTATAGGTGAACTAGAGAAGAGTGACAAGACTAAAACTGAAGTTTTGCACTTTGTTACTTCTTTAATGTTTACATCATGCATCTTGATGTAACCAACATTTGATCGGTTTGACACTGATCGACGGCGATCGGATTCATGAAGAAAAAAAGAAGCTTTTCTTTGGCGCTCTTCTGAAACTTGGATCTGAAAGTTCTGATCAAAGGTGTAATGTTAACCTAATCACAGGAAAGTTTATGTCAAGGATAGTACTTCTTCAAGAATCTATCGTTGATCGGCATCATGAGCTATCGCCATTTGGGCTTATAAGGCGGTATGCTTCATTTGAGTAGACTGTTTCTATTATGAACGGTCCTTCCTATAGGATCTAAAAATAATGTCAACACAAACACTAAAACAAAGATGAATAGCGTTAAATAAAATACTTGTAAGAAAGGAAATAAATCTCAGATAAATGCAAACGCAAACACGAGAGAATTTATCCTGATTTAGTCCTTGTGACCTACATCCAGTCCTAAGCAAACCGCTTGAGATTTTCTTATCCTGATTTTGTACACCAAAATCAACTCCTTGATTAGTCTACAGTTCTGCATTATTATATCACATTTTTTCACTGATTTATGAATAAAATGTCAGTCTAAACGTATTTTGGTCTCTCTTATAGATAATCAAGACAAGGAGGGCAAAAGGGTAATAAGAGTTTAATTAAACCCTTTTTCGGGTAATTAAATCTGCATTTCTTGGAGGATAAGTAAGGGAGTTTCTAGAAGATGCATTGAACCTAGACCCTTGCGGGTGTCTAACGCAAATCTTGAGGGAGATAACCGATTCTGAGTATATCTAGAAGGTACCCGAAGCGAGGCAAACCACACACCAATACCAGGGACCTAGGTCCCTAGTATTGCCGCGAAAATGTGGCATTTGCCGCATTTTCCGGCAAAGTGGTGGGCCCACGCGTCGCTTTTCAATGCGTGGCTCGTCTCGTCTTTCAGATGCTTCATTTGCCTATAAATAGCCCTATAGTGACCCAAAATGCAAGCAGATTAAAAATAGGCTAGGTTTTCTCTCATCTAGTTGTAGATTAAGATTTTCTTCTTCTTTTATTTTGTATTTTCTTTTCTTTTATAGATCATGTATTAGAGCTGAGTTGATTCGGAGAGAAATAGAGAGATATTGATGTAATAGATTGTGACAATTATGTAAAGGTGCCTCCTTTCTTCTCCAATGTAATCTTCTCCATCTTCTACATGATGCTTAGCTAATCTTTCTTCTCATGACAATCTAACAACTAACCACTAACTATCTAACCACTCACTTTATAATTCACATAAATCTAATAGCCTCTATAAGCCCTTGCTCTTGCAAGAGCCATTGATGGCTCATGATGATAGATTCTAACATCTAACTTGCTAACTTGCTAACCAAGCTAACTCTCTCTTATTTCATGCTTGTTCATAATAGTTTTGATGATCTAATGTTTGTATTAGGTTGCTCTTGATGCAAGTTTGAATGTAGAAGAACTATCTTATGAGCCATACATTGTATCGTCTCTTGAAGCCAAGGATTAGTCTTGGCCAAGAATCCATGTGAGGCAACTATCACTAAGAGGTTAGCTTGGTTAGTGGAGCAATTAGTAGTTAGTAGTCATGAGTTTTTTTTATCTTGTTTTAAAAATCAATTTCAAAACTCTTCTTTTATCTTTTCATCGTTGTTTTCACCATCTTCTTTGTTCACCTTTGTGTTTCATTTTCTTTACTACAAGCTTCATCTGCTTTTCTATTTTATTTTTCAAACCACTTCTCTTTCATTTTACATCACCGTTTTATCGCCTTCTCCACCTATCACTTCTGGATTTCTTTTTTTTTCTTTTTCTTTTCTAATTCTTTAAACAAAGAAGACTTGTTAACTAACACGTGAACGGACTGTTAATGCTTCTATCGCCTCCCGTCCCTGTGGATTCTACCCGTTAAGCCAATGCTATAACAAAAGTATCGAGGGAACATTAGTATACCTATACTTTAATTGATTTTACAAAACACACGTTTTAAAAGTGCTGGTTTCATCTCGATCAAATTTTTGGCGCCGTTGCCGGGGAGGGGAATGGTTTAGACTTACATTTTGTTAACATTTTCTCTGTTTTGGTACACAGGATTTAATCTTACATACCGAGCTAACATTGCAGAACAAACACTAGCTTTGCATCTCCCTACTCTAGGAAGCAAGGACCCAGCTTCTAAAGAAAAGCCGTGAAAACGCGACTTTTGCCGCAGAAATGCGGCCATTTTGTGATATTTGTGTATCTTGTTGTGGGCTGTGTTCACTGTAATAGCTAGTTGATCTGTACTATTACTTTCCTGCTTTGATTGCCTATACACTGCAATAAATTAAAGAACTAAAGTATGGTATTTGGACGCTTTTAAAACGGTTTAGACATTTGCATTTAGGCACGTGCCAATTCATTCTAATAAACTGTATTTTGTTCTGTTGTTGTGATTGGACTGAGGTGTACATATAGCATTGTATATAACATAGGACGACACATGAGTGATTTACTCACTTTTGTGTATATTCTTGTCTATATTGTACAATTGCATGAATTGAACTTAAGAGCAAAACCCATACAAGATAAGGTGGGGATTTCATCACCCTTCCTTAGCCCAAAAATCACCTCCCCACTCATACAATCCAAGCCCTAATAAAAATTGATAGACATTGGCCCTAGGGACATCTCAGATTCATTAAGAGATTGACGGTGGGTGGAACTTATTTTGAATCTTACTCTTGTAAAATCGTTGTCTATGGTTGGGGATTAACAGGTTACGCCTCGAAGATACCGTGGTTTGACGTAATTAATGCCTGTTGCTTATGCGCGGATACCTCCCACCGTATTTTTCCCTACCTACTCGATTAGCTTGTGGTTAGATTCATACAACAACTTCCCTGGGTAATCGACCAGTTAGGAGTCATCTAGGTCTAGGTCAACCCTAGTATAGGCTTGGTTTTGCTTTTATTTCTTTTTGTTTGTTGTTTGCCTTTTCTTTTTTTGTTTGTGATTGTTTGTAAAATGGAATTCACAACAATAATTCTTTCAATCCTAATATGAATCCATATTTCACATTAGCCTCATTATTGAATAGCTCCAACCCAGCTTTGAACAACATGACCCAACAAAATAATCAGGATTGGAAGTATTCAACTGAATATAACCCATACCGCTTATCTGATGACCAACTTTCAAAAATAATTTCAACTCTTCACAGAGTCAATGGGGATTCAACTCCCCCGCGTCAAATTTTCAACCACCTTATCCACAATCTTCACAATATCCATAATATTTATTTCCCAATTTCGCTTCTATACTCCTTTTCTAGAACCACCAATTGAAGAAAAATCTGAGTTAGAAATATAGATGCCAACCTGCAAGAGGTCGAGCAACAATTTCAGAACATGTTGGCCTCCCCAATTCTACAATATTTCCAAGAGTCTTGTTCAGTCTCACCTCTACAAAATGATCAAACATCCATCTTGGGATTGACTGTGGAACTCTTGCGTGAGTCCGAGCGACCATCTCAAAACTTATTGGATTCACACTCTTCACAATTTTTCCAGAACCAAGATTCCTACATTCCCTTTTTAGAACATCCACTTGAAGAAATATCACATTTAGAAAAGAGTATAGAAACTGTAGGAGTCCGCACTACAATTTCAAAAATCTTCTGCTCAGTCTATCAATAGGTTGGAAACACAATTGAGCAATTGGTTAGCATTTATAGGAATGAAGAAACTCTATCTTATCAACCTTTGACCAATTCAGATATCCCTCACTCTATTGATCTGACCTAGGACTCTTGTCATTTTAGAAACCAAGATTTAATTTCAGCACACCCATCTGAACTTGACTAAATTTCAAATGTTAAAAACCCAATGACATTTTGCTAAGTTATCCTTTTCCTGAGATTGAACTTGAGCATGAATATGATCCTGAGCCTCAACTTGGTAATTCAATTTCACTGCCTAATTCAATAATGACTGAGGTGTTTTACCTGAATTCAGGCTTTTTCCCGAGTCAACATTGGATCCTGTGCCAGTCCATCGTAAACTGAATCGCCAATCTTTTATGATCAACAAATTAAACTTGGCCAATTTCATACTTTGAATGTCTCATTGACAAATTGGCAAGTTTTCTTTCAAAGAAATTTAACTTAGATAAGAATGTGACTTCGATTCTCAAATTTGTGATTCAGTTAAATCCTGAATCAATATTGACTCCTGTTTTGATACCCAACTTCAGCAACATTTTAGAGTCAGTTTTGATTCTCATACCTATTATTCTTAAACTTGAATCACCAATCGAAGAAAGTCACATTCCGTTGTGGGGAAATAAATGTGGAATAAGATTTCAATTTCTTGATTTGAACCCCATTCCTGAACCAATTTGGACTCCTAAGCCTTTACTTGACTTAAGTCAAATTCCTGAGTCAATATTAGTTCATGTACTTCCTGAGCCCAAATCAATCATTCCATTTTTTCATACTCCATTTTGGGACAGAGGTGTTGATAAAATTGACTCAGAAATTGTTTTGAAAATTTGGAAATTAGATGGGGTAAATTTTCAATTAGATGGGGTAAAATTCTTAATAAAAATCATTCAAGTATACATCATTTTACTGGGTTGTATTATAGAGGTCTCTGGTGGGTTCCTCTGAACTCCACGCAAATTGGATTGCTCGCATTTCGTGGACCAATCAGACCACCATCGGAACCACCACTTGAGGTGATTTTTCCTTCCCTCTCTATTTGTTTCATGCATACATAAATACACGATGCATTGAGGACAATGCATGAGATAAGTGTGGGGGAGAGTTGACTAACATAGAGTTTTTAGATTTTCTTTCTTTTCTACTTATTTAGGATGCTTTTAGAAATTTTCCCTTTTGTATAGGATTTTCCTTTCTTTAAAACTTTTTGAAATAAGAGACAAAGTTTTGATCTATTTTTAAGAAAATTAAGATGACCTTAGAAATTAAGGAAGCCTGAATTAAGACATCTTAAACCCAGTCGAATTATGGATCTTGTTTAAATTATAGGTTAAGTAAGATAAATTGGAGAGATAATTTTATCTTAAATTTTTTGCCTTAGATAGTTTGCACTTCACACAAACACAATTTTGGAAGGAAACAAAGACCTAAAATGTCATAAAGAAAAAATAAATAAAAATAAAAAATATATTATAAATAAAGAAAAAATCACCTATTAAGCTGGATAACTATGCCTCAAGAAGCATGATTATTCACGCCTAATGGTGGTCAGAAGAAACAAATAATCCCCCTTAATTTTGTGGCCTTGTTTACTCGAGTCTTTAAACCCGAGTGATGTTTTCTCATCTGATGCCCTAAGACTATCTGGTTTGGGAGTCATCGGTCAAAGGCTAATTATGTCAAACCACTGTTCTTCGAGATTTCACCTCTCAATCCCCAACCTTTGACACCGATTTGAAAAGAGTCAACTTCTAATAACCTTCCCCTTAGGTCAATCTCTTAAATGAGTCTGAGATGACCCTAGGGGCAATGTCTAGCAATTTTTATTAGGCTTGGGTTGTATGAGTGGGGAGGTGATTTTTGAGCAAAAGGAGGGTAATGACTTCCCCACCTTATGTTGTTTTGGGTTTTGCCCTTAAGTTCAATTCGTGAAAGTGTGCAATATAGATAAGAATGAACACACAAAGAGAGTAAATCACCCACGTGTTTGTCCTATACTATATGCAATGCCATATGTACACCTCCTATCATATCACCACAACACAAGAATAAAATACAGTATATTGGAATGAAAATTGATACGTGCCTAGATGCAATGTCTAAACCGTTTTAAAGCATCCAATTTCTGTATTTTATTTCTAAAATTATTTACAGTGCACAGGTAATATAAACAAAAAATAGCAGCAGAGTATAAGAATATATAAGAATTTACCTAACCACACAAGAGCAAGTGTGGACTTCTGTAATGCTAAAAATTTAACCTGCACACAAAAGATAAAAAAGAAAGTTAACAAAAACGTGTGAAATCAAACCGTTCCATCCCGGCAACAGCGCCAAAATTTGATCGGGGGAAAATCACACAAGAAAAGTGTATATTGGAAATCAATATTTAAAGTGTGTGTGCTTTGGCTTCCTCGATACTTCCGTTATAGCATAGAGGCTAAAACGAGTCAAATCCATTTGGATGGGGGTGATAGAAGCTTACACGTATGTTCACGGGACTGTTAATGGTTCTTCAATGTTTGAAAGAATGAAAAGGAAGGAAAACAAAGAATGAAAAGAGCAGTACGGTGAAACATGAAGAAGTAGAAAATAAAAAAGATTGTATTTGTGATTTTTGGTATATTTCTAAAACAAAGTGAAAAGATAAAGAAAACTCAAGGCTACAACTACTAATGACTCTACCAACATGCTAACCTCTTAGTGATAGTTGCCTCACATGTATCATTGGCCATCACTAGTCATTGGTTCAAGAGCGTTTTGAAGCATGACCCATATGTCAACTTTCAAATCCAATTCAACCAACAAGTGCAAGCTACCCTTAAACCATCAAAACCCAATAAGAGCAAGCATGGAATAAAGTAATATTAGCTTGCTAGAGAGTTAGATGTTAGAGTGTTAGAATCCATCATCATGAGCCATCAATGGCTCTTGTAAGAGCAAGGCCAAGTAGAAGCTATTAGATTCATATGGATTATCAAATAAGAAGTTAGACTAGTTAGTGGTTAGTAGTTAGTTTCCATCAGAGAAAAGATTAGCTAAACATGTAAAAGAGTTAGAGAAGAGAAACAAAGATAAGTTAAGAGAGCACTTAGATTGTCACCTTCTATTACAAGCACTCTTGCTTCCCCACCATGTACTCTCTCTCTCTCTCTCTCTCTCTTATTACAAGATCTAAAAGAAATAGAAAATACAAAGGAGGAAAAAGAAGAACACTAACCTAAACTACCCTAAACTATAAAATGGAGATGAAAACTACCCTAAACTCTGCATATCTCTTGCTCTGGAAACCCCAAGGGGTATTTATAGGTATCAGGGGAAAGGGTGGCCAGGGGCAAACCCTGGCCCAAAGTATAGGCAAAAAGCTCCCTTTGAGATTTACTACTTGAAAAAAACCAATTGTTCCCTATTTTAAAGTCTTTTGTTGCAAATGTTTTATTTTAAATACCAAAAGTATTTAGGCATTGATCCAAAATCTTTTAAGGCTTTTTTTTGTCGGATACTCAAATATTAGTAAATCTTATATAGTTTTCAATAGGTCAACCTTGACTATTGAAGAGTCTATGCATGTTAAGTTTGAGAAATCTAACTCTCTTATGAAGAATATTGTAGAGATTAACTCTTTAAGTGTAGACTTTAAAAGTTTCTACGAAGATTCATCGGTACAAGACGAAGAGGAAAAGCCTAAGAATGATGCAAATAGAGAATTCCAAGATGTGAAGTGAAGCAAACATAACCACTTCCAAAAGATTAGAGATATGCTACAAACTATCCAAGGATCTCATATTTGTGATGTATCTAAAGGGATAACTACATGCTCCAAACTCCATGATATTTGTGGCATGTTGCATTCATTTCTCCTATTGAGCCCAAAAACATCCTCGAAGCCAAGGGAGACTCATATTGTTTGCTTGCCATGCAAGAAGAGCTCAATGAATATGAGCGCGACCAAGTTTGGCATCTTATTCCTAGACCCCATGAGAAAACCAATGGTACAAAATGAATTTTTAGAAATAAGTTGGATAAATAGGAAAATGTTATTAGAAATAAAGCTAGGTTGGTGATTGGTCACTAATATTGCACATTTAATATCATAGTCTCCTACTTATTATAGAATAAACTCTGCATTTTCCTAATTAAATGTTTAATTATTTGCAGGCCCATTCCTAAAGGAGAGTGAAGAGAAATGAGCCTAAAAGCCCA
Organism: Agave tequilana; assembly: GCA_038442645.1. Classification (NCBI taxonomy): domain Eukaryota; kingdom Viridiplantae; phylum Streptophyta; class Magnoliopsida; order Asparagales; family Asparagaceae; genus Agave; species Agave tequilana. The sequence continues at coordinate 137,415 of JAVJIF010031763.1, forward strand.
CCAAATCCTGACTTAATTCAGAATAAATTTAAAATTAAGGAATCAGGGCTAAATCTTGGCATATCAGAGAGGGTTGAAAACCGATTGAGAAGAATCCTCCCTGAATCGATCGGTTGAAGCCAAGAATCAAAGGCCATTTCGTCAAAATCTCGGACATAAACTGTAAATCCAGATAAAGATAATTACAAATCAAGAAACCGAGGAGCTCCACCAACAGGGTGTGGCCACCTGGCCATACCCTGGCGCGAAAACGCGGACAAAGCCGTGTTTTCGCGGCTCTGTTGGAGAGTTAGGGGGAGCGTTTGCTCCCCCTATCTTCATATGATCCTGTAGGTTGGGTTTGCCTATAAATACTGGGATTTTCAGAGCCTCCAGTGGACGACCATGCAGAGATAGATTCTAGGCCAGTTTTCATTCTTTTTAGTGTAGGTTTTTAGTTTTCTTTTTATGTAATTTTTAGTTTTTATTTATGTAATTCAGAGGAGATCAGACTTTCATAGGAGAATGAGAATGAAGCTTGTGCTGAGAGACTGACACCGGTGTAAGTTGTTTTTCTTTCTCTTATTGTTATGAAATCGAATCTATAGTTACCTTTTATGTACTTCGTTTTAGTGTTCTTCTTCTTCTTCTTTTCTACTTCACTCATTCTTGTACTAATTCTATCCAAGTGAGTCTTATAGCATCGAAAGAGCCTTGCCTTTGCGAGTGCCACCGATAGCTCATGACGATGGATTTGAGTCTCTCTGTATCATTTCATGCTTGTTTTGTCTTGATGATGTAATGTGGATGAGACAATAATCAACTCTTATGGGCTATGCGCTGATTGCCTCCACTTCAAGGTAATATCGTCGCCAATGATTCAAGTATGCTTTTGGTCAAAAGGAGGTAAGTAATTATTTTAGTTTTTCTTTCTTGTAACTTTTAGTTTAGATCACCAACACCACATCTTCCAAATCTTTTTCATTCTTTTTCAATTTATTTGTACATAGTCATTTCTGATTTTCTCCGCCTTCTCATTCTACCACTTTCTTCCTCACTTCACTTTAACCTAATATTTTTCTTTTCTTTTTAAGAAACTAAAGAAGAAATTTAACCATTAATGGTAGCATAAAAGAGCTCTTACTAAAAAGCTTCCATCGTTAGTCCCTCCTTGTGGATCACGACCCGCATAGCCACTTGCTATAGCGGTAGAATTGAGCACTTGCACATCTCTATTTTAAAGTTCTGAAATACTGTATTTTGTGTGCAGGTAAAACCTCAATCTGTTGGTAGCCAAAGATTACACTCAAATCGAATAAATTGATTTTGATGAAACTTTTGCGCCAATAGCACGGCTTGAGGCCATACGGATGACACTTGCTTTTACTTCTTTTAAAGATTTTAAGCTTTTTCAAATAGATGTTAAAAGTGTATTTTTGAATGGTTCTATTGAAAAGGAGGTGTATGTTGAACAACCCCTGGGTTTATTGATCTTACACATCCGGATTTCATTTTTAAACTTGAAAAGGCTTTATATGATTTAAAACAAGCTCCAAGAGCTTGGTATGAAAGATTGAGTACTTTTCTTATTTTAAATGGTTTTATTAAAGACAAAATTGATACTACCTTGTTTATAAAGCATGAAGAAAATAAATTTTTAATACTGCAAATATAAGTTGATGATATCATTTTTGAATCTACTAATGAAAAGCTTTGTAAGAATTTTGAATCATGCATGAAGAAAAAATTTAAAAAGAGTACGATGGGGAGCTCAACTATTTCCTTAGATTCCAAATCAAGCAAAGAGGTAATGGGACTTCATAAATCAAGCCAAATAAACAAGAAAACTTATCACGAAATTCGGGCTTAAAGACGCTAAGATATGCAAGACTCCAATGCCTACAACAACAAAGCTTGATAAAGATGAACAAGGTAAAAACATTGGCATTAAACTCTATCATAGCATGATTGGTAGTTTATTTTACTTGACAGGTAGTAGGCCAGATACTATGTTTATTGTATGTGTATGTGCTAGATTCAATCTTGTCCTAAAGAGTCTCACTTAATTGCCAAAAAAATAGCATTATTAGATATCTTAAGGGTACTATTGGAATGGGCTTGTGGTATCCGAAGAGCGAACAATTCTCAATGATGAGTTTTTTGTATGTTGACTACGCCGGTTGTAGAGTGGATATGAAGAGCACTAGTGGAACATGTCAATCTAAGAAATTGTCTTGGTCTTCCAAGAAACAAAATTTCATCGCCCTCTCAACCACCGAGGCGGAGTATGTTGCGGCATGGGCTGTTGTGCGCAAGTCCTTTGGATGAAACACACTCTCCTTGATTATTATTTGCATTTTAATCATATTGAAATATTTTGTGATAATACTAGTACCATTCATAGGATAAAAAATGCAAATTAACATAGCAAGACAAAACACATAGAGATTAGATATCACTTTCTTAGAGATCATTATGAGAAAAAAAATATAAAATTGATTATGTTTCTATCGATTTTCAATAAGTGGATATTTTGATTTTAATAGATTTTCTTTTATTTATGGTGAATTGAATGTTTGCATTATAGATTTATGAAATTTTCAATTGTTCTCTTAATATTGATATTCAAGATATAGAGGTTAAAGGTCTTAGTGAAGGCATATTTCTCGATTGGAATGAGTCGAGAAAGCTGATCCATGCGACTGATCCAGCGTAATTCTCTTTGGTTCATGTAGCCTACCCCAAATACTTGGGACAAATGGCTTAGTGTTGTTGTTGTAATATTGATATTCATATTTGTTTTGCTTAGTATATATGAACTTTCAAATTGGTGTCTTGTTCTTCTCTACTATTATGTTTATTGGTGTCTACTAATTTCATTTTATTTATGAGTCCCTTTTTATTTATGACAAAAAGGGGAGAAAAAGTTATGAGTTATTTCATTTTATAAATGGTATCTATGCTTATATACTTATGATATTGCAAAATTGGTATCTTGTTTGTAAATTGGTATTAAATTGATATTCTTAATTTTTCAATTGGCATTCATATTTTGTATTAAAATTGGTATTGGGATTAATTGGTATTTGAAGATTTATGAGTTAGAGATTTATGATTTAGCTATTATCTTTATATTATATTGTATGCCTTGTTGCATACCCATTTTGGTGGTTGGAGGAATGGATGGAGGATGGAATGTTTATGCA
>JAVJIF010031764.1:0-298728 GCA_038442645.1 Agave tequilana
AAAATTCAAGTTTGGAAAAATACAGGTTTGGTTTTCGGTAATCTTTCCATAACACAAAAATAGTTCATAATGTTTGATATTTGTGTTGAAATTTTTATCACATGTTTATATATCATATATTATGTTAGAAACTTTTTTGTGGATTTTTAAAAGTTTTATGGGAATTTTTAGAATAATTTTAAACCCAATTTTCTGACCCAGAACAGTGCCTGACAGGCTTTGGCGATCGACCGGACCCAGAGTCGGTCGACCGACGTGCAAAGATCTGTGCACGTTGGGCTAGCACTTGGGCCGGTCGACCGGACCAGAGAGCTATGCTCTCTGTTTTTTCCCGGTCGACCGGCCGGTCGACTGCAGGTTGCCAACGGTCAAAAATATGACCGTTGGCGGTCGACCGGGTCGATCACCAGCTGTCTTTGGCTGAGAAAATAGCCAACGGCTAGTTTTTTGTTTTGGCCTATATAAACCCCATCTCTTTAGGGCTTTTGACTAAGTTTTTAAGAGCCAAAATTTCCTACCTTCTAGTGTTTTGTTTCAAGATTCAAAAGAGTTTTTAGAGCTAAAGAGATTTGATCTTTGCTTTGTTTTAAAAAGAGTTGAAAATCATTTTGAAAAAGAAATTCTTAGGGAATTATTTTGGTCTTAATTATCTATTTTATCTAGAGTTTTCCCTAGAGTTTTTCTTTGAGTTTTTTATTTCCAAACTCTTGGGTTTCTCCATACTTGAGCTATATCTCCTATCCTATTCTATTAGGATCATTTATTTGTGGGAAAGAAATTGTTTGAGGTTGTGGAAACCTTCAAGTTGTAAACCCTTACTTTGTGATATCCCTCTTTGGTAGAGGTTGATTTGGGTTGGTGTTTGCTCCCTCTTTGGTAGAGGTTGAGGTTGTGGTGTACTCCCTCTTGTGTGAGGTGGAGTTGGTTTGGTGCTTGCCTCGGTGGAGGTTTTATTGGTGGATTTGTGGAGTTTAGTACTCCGGTCTTCGGTAGACCTTTTGTATTACCTTGGTGGAGGTTGTATTGGTTGAGTGAGGAGTTCGGTAGTCCTAGTGGATTAGAAATCCTTCTCGGTGAAGGCGGGGACATAGAGCTCGGTGCTCGAACCTCGAAACACATCTTGTTGTTTGCGTTTGATCCATTGTCTCTAAACTCTCTCTCTTTATTTGTGTTGTGCATTTATTCATATTGTCATATCATATATATATGCTTGTGCTGTGCCTTGCATTGATTCATATTGCCTATATCTATATGCTTGGTTGTGTTTGCTTGTGTGCCTCACTTGTGCTTAACCACGAGAGCTTCATATAGCGCCTCAACTCTTATTCAGAGGAATCAAGAGGAGTTAGTCCAGAGCCCTTCACAGGGAATTCGGTTACACTCGTTGGTTACACTAAGTGTTGTTGCAATTAGTTTTAATTTCCGCGTTTAGTTCATTAGATTAGCCTATCACCTATTCACCCCCCCTCTAGGTGATTTCAATATCAATAGCTCACGTATCCAGTAATGGGAATATCAATATCAGTAACGGGAAATAATCATGTAACAGGGATACAGGAATATACATGCAACAATAATACATGTAATACGAACAGTGATCCATATGATAAGAATATAGAACAATACATGCATGTATCCTAGTGAATACATGTAACAGTGATATATGAACAAGATATAACTGTTTACCGAGCATCCATGTAATGATGATACCAATAATATGAAATGACGGTGTCCAGTGAATTGGTGTATCTATATATTGGTGGGACATGAATAAGAAAGTATTGTAGTATGTGTACTATCGTATCCATATATGAGTGATTCATGAACATGCTATAATAGTATCATGTGTATTAGTGTCTGAGTAAAATGGATACTTTTACTTGGAATAACAGTATCTTGTGTAAAGAGTATTTATCCAAAATGTAATATCCAATGTACTAGAATGCTCGTGTAATGATAATCAGAGGGCATGTAGTAATGGTATCCAGTGTGAGTCAAGTAACGGTGATCATGCCATATAATCGAGTATTAGAACTCCCTATTTGTAATAAATATTACAATATTATTAATATGAGCAAGATCATAAAATTATTACATAAATCTATTTTAATTATCAATTTATTAGTTAATTTACTTAGTAAAAGTAATAACTTATGAATTCTGATATTTAGACGAGTCATTTATATTTTATAATAAATTAAGAATTCTATTTAATTCTATTTACAATGATAGTCTGATAATTATGATCAAGTTAATTGAACATGATAACTATAATTGATAAATGAAAAACACTCACAAACTGTCCTTGGACAGGTAGTTCTCTTTCCCACGATCGCAATGATGCCAGAATTGTCCAGATTGGACTCCGGATGCTCCAAATATCGCCCGAATAGTAAAAATAAGAAAATATTGGTTAAATATGTAATAGTTGAGGTTCAAAATATAATACATATTACTTAGCAGGGGTTTTATGGAATATTACCTTTATTGGGTTTTGGATGCGGGTTTGGTAAGATAACGGGTCGGGTTTGGATCTGATAACCCAAACCCATAACTTAAGTGGTTGGGTTAATGGGTTTATGGGTTTGGGTTTTGGGTTTAGTGGGTTAATGGTGTATAGGGTTTATATGTTTGTTGGGTTTTAACCCATTAAGAGAGGGGGGGATAGACAACAGTAAAGAGAGGGGGCGCAGGGACTGGCGACGGCCAGCCCGCCTCGCCGGCATCGCCCCTCCTGCGGCGACGCCCAGAGAACATGAGAGAGAGGAAGAGAGAAAGACATGGAGAGGGAGAGAGGAGGAGGAGAGAAGAAGAAGAAAAACAGGAAGAAGAAGGAGAAGAAAAAGAAAAAGAAGAAGAAAGAAGAAGAAGGAGAGGGAAAAGAGTGGCCCTGGTTGGCGCGACGGCGTATGACCGGGGCGCGGTGGGCTGCGGGACAGGCCCATGCCTGGAACAGTGAGTGGGAGAGAGAGGGAGAGAGAGAAGAAATAGAGAGAGTTTGAGAGAGGATTTGAGAATTAGAGAGTGAGAGAGTTTGAGGGCGAGAGAGAGAATGAGACATAGGAATTTAAAGAGGGGGAGGCGGTTGGGTTAAGGCAGTGGAGAGGGATCCAGAGAAATGGAGAAGAAGAGGGAAAAAGAAAAGAAATAAAAAAAAGATTTTTATATAATGTAATTAATATTATTTTATTCGGTAAAATTTGACTAGGTCCGTATGGGTCCCAAAAATTTTGTAAAATAGAGAAAATTAGCCTGAGACATAATATGAAAATAGTTTGAAGAAATTCAGTTTGGTTTGTAAATTAAATATTCTGGAAGATTTCTTCGGCACGAGGCGATACCGGTTTGGCTGGATTTTTAATAAATTCAGAAAATCCCTAAAAATACCCTAATGTAGAAAATAAGATTCTAAGACACAATATGAAAATAGATTCTCAAATTTTAGTCCATTTTTGGATTAAAAATTGTAGAGCCGATTATTGGTATCGGTCGACATCGACTACGGAGATTTTCCAAAATAATCCAGAAAAATTCCAAAAAATTCTAAAAGATCTAAAAAATTAGAAAATAATATCTAAAACTTAAATCGGCTAAATCTGACTACTAGAAAGGTCAAATCAACTTTGTACGCCGTATCGAGTACTGATACTGTGATACGTACATCAAGAATCAGGGGGTTACAGTAATCACTAGTCTGACATCTCCGATATTGGTTGTCGAGCCGGCTCTTCTTGGAATAGTCACCAGCCCTACCTCTATCGTGGCCGGTGTACTGGTATCAATGAAGACTCCTCCTCCGCTACCAGTAATTCCTCGTTCTTCTTGGACCAGTGCTTCTGCCACTTCCTCCACCATTGTGACAAGGAAACCAGTGGAAGTTTTATCTTCTGGGATTACTCGCGTACGGGGAGTAATTGAAGCTAAGAGGGAATTTATGGATGAGATGGTCGACAGCTTCTACAAGAGCCTAAAACGGTCTATTGCCTTGATTTTGAAGGCCTCGACCACCTCATTTTCAGTTCTAAAGGTGGTCCTCTCTCCAAATAATGAGAGTATCCGAGATTTCAGAGGGGATAACCAAGCCACTGCATTGGAGCTTCTAGTGGAGAAGTTTGAGAAGGATGTGGGGGAGTGGCGTTACCTCAGCAGCTCAGACTTGAATTCTTCAGTAGATGAAGAGCTTGAGTGCCTCATGGCTCAAATGCGAGAAGCTCACTTTGTGGCACAGGAAGCGGCCAAGGCGGTATCTTCAGATTTGAAGTCCTTGGAAACAAGGAAAATAGAGATTAGAGATGCCATTGATGCTTTCAACAGTGCTCTTCTTGATGCTGAGGATAAGATTGAGAAGCAAAGAGATAATCAAGAGGGCCAATCTTTTCCTGTCCAAGGCTGAACTTGTGCGTCTTGAGGAGATCGCTCGGTTGGAGCAGCTCAGATTCTAAAATGATGAAGTCCTGCAATAAGATATGGCACAAAGGGCAACTCTGGCTGAAATTGAGGCTCATTTGTCCCAAACGAAGAACTTTATAATGAAGCTGAGTTGAGATCACAGGTATTTGTCAGAGCTACTGAAGAGAGGAAGAGCAGGCTGGCCACCCTTGAATAACGGATCAAGTCCTACAAAACACCATCATAGCTTATAATCGATGTATCTTTTTTTTTTTCCCTTTTTTAATCAGTAAAAATAATTTTATTTGACTCTTTTGTTGTATTTCTATTTGCTTTATCTCCTGAGTTTGCAATAATTTCAGGTTAAATTATAACTCCCAAAAGAAACGAGATAACGGTATAGTCTTCCAACTTATACCATAAGAATACTAACTAATCTATTCAGAGGTTAATAACATGATAGAATTAGTTATTTGGTAAATTATCACCAATAAGTTTGAGTGATGACTCGATTCAAATCTTGTTGGGGATAAAAATGGGACAAAGCGAATTTGACGATTTTGCTGTTCAGATGTAAATATTAACATAACAGATCAAAGACCATCGGGTTTATGAATTGGTTGTGATGAACGAGGCACGACAACAACATGATAACGTCAAAACTAGTTGAAACTAGTTAAAGATTACCAGACTCAGGAATTTTTGCCATTCAGAGCTGACAAATTAGACATGCTGGCAAAACTGAAAAGGGTGAATCCAGTTTTAAGGGCCCGTCCATTCAGAGGTTATTGGATGAACATGATAGACTAAGGTGCGCTAAATTCTGAATCCGTTGCTAGGGGTAGTCGTAGTAACTTGGCAACTAGTCCACAAGGGACTGCTAAAAGGTGGATTGGGCCTGGGCATCTGTTAGTTTAGTGGTGGTTGACTGGACATGACCGACTAAGGAATACCATATTTTCAATCCGTTGTTCAGAGGTTTACAAGTAACATGATAGCAAGAACTCCCGGCCTTGATAGAGGAAGGGAGAACAAGGTTATGGACTTATCAGTTCAGAGGTGTTAAACTGGACTTGACAGTTTGAGTACCATAAAAGGGAGAGATCTAGACATCCGTCAGTTCAGAGGTAATATGGACATAACCAATTGGAAGTTGCTAGATTCAGAGCCTTACTGTTCAGAGGTAATGAACTGGACATAACGGTAAGGAGTAGTCCCTACTGGACTGGAAGGTAAGACTTTGTTATCTGTTAGTTCAGAGGTAATATGGACATAACTGATTAAGAAAGCACAAAGCTCAGAATTTCTACCATTCAGAGGTGATAAGCTAGACATAACAGTAAAAAAAAATAATTCTACCAGGTAAATAGGGATTATCACAGACTCCATGGGGAAATTGGTATCCCTTTGGATCTAATTTGGAAGAGATTGTCAGAAGTATATTGTTAATGTGATAACCAAGAGAGTCCACTGGGGTCTAAAAAAGGGAAATAATAGACTTTCAGGAGAATATACCATAAACTTACTGGGGAGTTAGAAAATTAATTCCCATAAGAGATTCTATGTCAGAGGTAATTATTAACATAACAAAAAAAGCTTCATGGGGATTTAGAAGGGAATTCGTAACGCAACCTGTCAAAAGTGTTCGAACATAACAACAATTTAAGTATACCTATCATTTTATTTAAGAGAATGGAAAGTGAAGTTTGATCTACTGGGAATGTAAGACAGATCTGTGGGGATGTTGATTTTATCTGCCGGGGAATATGTCAGAGTCTCACTACGAGAGGTTTTAAAGTTAACATGATAGGTTTGACTTATGATTCATTTTACAGGAGAAATGAATATTATTTTATGTTGTCCTACCATTCCATGGAAAGGAATTGGTAAGCGATTTTTGAGAGGAATCAAATAGGATCAGGTCCCTTTAGGATTTTTAGCAAACCCTCAGCTGTCAACGGGTTTGGTATGCCTTTACCAACTATCGTTTGAGTTGGGCTAGCCACACTATTTCTCTCAACATTCATAATGATTTGTCGAGGACTTATGTTGGACTCAAAAGCCAACATTTCCCTCCATCCATAGCCGTCAGAGGCGTCGGATCATAAATAAACTAGAGAAGAGTAATAAGGCTAAAACTGAAGTTTCACACTTTGTTTCTTCTTCAATGTTTACCTCATGTATCATGATGTAACCAGCGTTCGATCGGCTCGACACTGATCGAAGGTGATGTGATTCATTGAAGAAAGAATGAAGCTTATTTTTGGTGCTCTTCCTAAAATTTTAGATATGAAAGTTCTGAACAAGGGTATAATGTTAACCTGATCATAGGAAGACTCTAGTCGAGTTCATAGGTGAACTAGAGAGTGACAAGGCTAAAACTGAAGTTTCGCACTTTGCTTCTTCTTCAATGTTTACGTCATGCATCATGATGTAACCAGCGTTCGATCGACTAGACACTGATCGACAGTGATGTGATCTGCTGAAGAAAGAAAGAAGCTTTTCTTTGACACTCTTCCTAACATATTAGATCTTAAAGTTCTGATCAGAGGTATAATGTTAACCTGATCATAGGAAGACTCCAGTCGAGTTTATAGGTGAACTAGAGAAGAGTGACAAGACTAAAACTGAAGTTTTGCACTTTGTTTCTTCTTTAATGTTTACATCATGCATCTTGATGTAACCAACATTTGATCTGTTTGACACTGATCGACGGCGATCGGATTCATTGAAGAAAAAAAGAAGCTTTTCTTTGGTGCTCTTCTGAACATCTTGGATCTGAAAGTTCTGATCAAAGTGTAATGTTAACCTAATCACAGGAAAGTTTATGTCACTTCTTCAAGAATCTATCGTTGATCGGCATCATGAGCTATCGCCATTTGGGCTTATAAGGCGGTATGCTCCATTTGAGTAGACTGTTTCTATTATGAACAGTCCTTCCTATAGGATCTAAAAATAATGTCAACACAAAGACTAAAACAAAGATGAATAGTGTTAAATAAAACACTTGTAAGAAAGGAAATAAATCTCAGATAAATGCAAACGCAAACATGAGAGAATTTATCCTGATTTAGTCCTTGTGACCTACATCCAGTCCCAAGCAAACCGCTTGAGATTTTTCTTATCCTGATTTTGTACACCTAAAATCAACTCCTTGATTAGTCTACAGTTCTGCATTATTATATCACATTTTTTCACTGATTTATGAATAAAATGTCAGTCTAAACGTATTTTGGTCTCTCTTATAGATAATCAAGACAAGGAGGGCAAAAGGGTAATAAGAGTTTAATTAAACCCTTTTTCGGGTAATTAAATCTGCATTTCTTGGAGGATAAGTAAGAGAGTTTCTAGAAGATGCATTGAACCTAGACCCTTGCGGGTGTCTAACGCAAATCTGTAGGGAGATAACCGATTCTGAGTATATCTAGAAGGTACCCGAAGCGAGGCAAACCCACACACCAATACCAGGGACCTAGGTCCCTAGTATTGCCGCGAAAATGTGGCATTTGCCACATTTTCCCGGCAAAGTGGTGGGCCCACGCGTCGCTTTTCAATGTGTGGCCTCGTCTCGTCTTTCAGATGCTTCATTTGCCTATAAATAGCCCTATAGTGACCCAAATGCAAGCAGATTAAAAATAGGCTAGGTTTTCTCTCATCTAGTTGTAGATTAAGATTTTCTTCTTCTTTTATTTTGTATTTTCTTTTCTTTTATAGATCATGTATTAGAGCTGAGTTGATTCGGAGAGAAATAGAGAGATATTGATGTAATAGATGGTGACAATTTATGTAAAGGTGCCTCCTTTCTTCTCCAATGTAATCTTCTCCATCTTCTACATGATGCTTAGCTAATCTTTCTTCTCATGACAATCTAACAACTAACCACTAACTATCTAACCACTTACTTTATAATTCACATAAATCTAATAGCCTCTATAAGGCCTTGCTCTTGCAAGAGCCATTGATGGCTCATGATGATGGATTCTAACATCTAACTTGCTAACTTACTAACCAAGCTAACTCTGTCTTATTTCATGCTTGTTCATAATAGTTTTGATGATCTAATGTTTGTATTAGGTTGCTCTTGATGCAAGTTTGAATGTAGAAGAACTATCTTATGAGCCATACTTTGTATCGTCTCTTGAAGCCAAGGATTAGTCTTGGCCAAGAATCCATGTGAGGCAACTATCACTAAGAGGTTAGCTTGGTTAGTGCAGCAATTAGTAGTTAGTAGTCATGAGTTTTTTTTATCTTGTTTTAAAAATCAATTTCAAAACTCTTCTTTTATCTTTTCATCGTTGTTTTCACCATCTTCTTTGTTCACCTTTGTTTTCATTTTCTTTACCACAAGCTTCATCTGCTTTTCTATTTTATTTTTCAAACCACTTCTCTTTCATTTTTACATCGCCGTTTTATCGCCTTCTCCACCTATCACTTCTGGATTTCTTTTTTTTTCTTTTCTTTTTCTAATTCTTTAAACAAAGAAGACTTGTTAACATAACACGTGAATGGACTGTTAATGCTTCTATCGCCTCCCGTCCCTGTGGATTCGACCCGTTAAGCCAATGCTATAACAAAAGTATCGAGGGAACATTAGTATACCTATACTTTCATTGATTTTACAAAACACACGTTTTAAAAGTGCTGGTTTTGTCTCGATCAAATTTTTGGCGCCGTTGCCGGGGAGGGGAATGGTTTAGACTCACATTTTTGTTAACATTTTCTTCTCTGTTTTGATACACAGGACAATCTTTACATGAGCTTAACATTGGAGAACAAACACTAGCTTTGCATCTCCCTACTCTAGGAAGCAAGGACCCAGCTTCTAAAGAAAAGCCGTGAAAACGCGACTTTTGCCGCAGAAATGCGGCCATTTTGTGATATTTGTGTATCTTGTTGTGCTGGGCTGTGTTCACTGTAATAGCTAGTTGATCTGTACTATTACTTTCCTGCTTTGATTGCCTATACACTGCAATAAATTAAAGAACTAAAGTATGGTATTTGGACGCTTTTAAAACGGTTTAGACATTTGCATTTAGGCACGTGCCAATTCAATTCTAATAAACTGTATTTTGTTCTGTTGTTGTGATCTGGACTGAGGTGTACATATAGCATTGTATATAACATAGGACAGACACATGAGTGATTTACTCACTTTTGTGTTATATTCTTGTCTATATTGTACAATTGCATGAATTGAACTTAAGAGCAAAACCCATACAAGATAAGGTGGGGATTTCATCACCCTTCCTTAGCCCAAAAACCACCTCCCCACTCATACAACCCAAGCCCTAATAAAAATTGATAGACATTGGCCCCTAGGGACATCTCAGACTCATTAAGAGATTGACGGTGGGTGGAACTTATTTTGAATCTTACTCTTGTAAAATCGTTGTCTAAGGTTGGGGATTAACAGGTTACGCCTCGAAGATACCGTGGTTTGACGTAATTAATGCCTGTTGCTTATGCGCGGATACCTCCCACCGTATTTTTCCCTACCTACTCGATTAGCTTGTGGTCAGATTCATACAACAACTTCCCCGGGTAATCGACCAGTTAGGAGTCATCTAGGTCTAGGTCAACCCTAGTATAGGCTTGGTTTTGCTTTTATTTCTTTTTGTTTGTTGTTTGCCTTTTCTTTTTTTGTTTGTGATTGTTTGTAAAATGGAATTCACAACAGTAATTCTTTCAATCCTAATATGAATCCATATTTCACATTAGCCTCATTGTTGAATAGCTCCAACCCAGCTTTGAACAACATGACCCAACAAAATAATCGGGATTGGAAGTATTCAACTGAATATAACCCATACCGCTTATCTGATGACCAACCTTTCAAAAATAATTTCAACTCTTCACAGAGTCAATGGGGATTCAACTCCCCCGCGTCAAATTTTCAACCACCTTATCCACAATCTTCACAATATCCATAATATTTATTTCCCAATTTCGCTTCCTATACTCCTTTTCTAGAACCACCAATTGAAGAAAAATCTGAGTTAGAAATATAGATGCCAACCTGCAAGAGGTCGAGCAACATTTCAGAACATGTTGGCCTCCCCAATTCTACAATATTTCCAAGAGTCTTGTTCAGTCTCACCTCTACAAAATGATCAAACATCCATCTTAGGATTGACTGTGGAACTCTTGCGTGAGTCCGAGCGACCATCTCAAAACTTATTGGACTCACACTCTTCACAATTTTTCCAGAACCAAGATTCCTACATTCCCTTTTTAGAACATCCACTTGAAGAAATATCACATTTAGAAAAGAGTATAGAAATCCTGTAGGAGTCCGCACTACAATTTCAAAAATCTTCTGCTCAGTCTATCAATAGGTTGGAAACACAATTGAGTCAATTGGTTAGCATTTATAGGAATGAAGAAACTCTATCTTATCAACCTTTGACCAATTCAGATATCCCTCACTCTATTGATCTGACCTAGGACTCTTGTCATTTTAGAAACTAAGATTTAATTTCAGCACACCCATCTGAACTTGACTAAATTTCAAATGTTGAAAATCCCATTGACATTTTGCTAAGTTATCCTTTTCCTGAGATTGAACTTGAGCATGAATATGATCCTGAGCCTCAACTTGGTAATTCAATTTCACTGCCTAATTCAATAATGACTGAGGTGTTTTTACCTGATTTCAGGCTTTTTCCCGAGTCAACATTGGATCCTGTGCCAGTCCATCGTAAACTGAATCGCCAATCTTTTATGATCAACAAATTAAACTTGGCCAATTTTATACTTTTGAATGTCTCATTGACAAATTGGCAAGTTTTTCTTTCAAAGAAATTTAACTTAGATAAGAATGTGACTTCGATTCTCAAATTTGTGATTCAGTTCAAATTCCTGAATCAATATTGACTCCTATTTTGATACCCAACTTCAGCAACATTTTAGAGTCAGTTTTGATTCTCATACCTATTATTCTTAAACTTGAATCACCAATCGAAGAAAGTCACATTCCGTTGTGGGGAAATAAATGTGGAATAAGATTTCAATTTCTTGATTTGAACCCCATTCCTGAACCAATTTGGACTCCTAAGCCTTTACTTGACTTAAGTCAAATTCCTGAGTCAATATTAGTTCATGTACTTCCTAAGCCCAAATCAATCATTCCATTTTTTCATACTCCATTTTGGGACAGAGGTGTTGATAAAATTGACTCAGAAATTGTTTTGAAAATTTGGAAATTAGATGGGGTAAATTTTCAATTAGATGGGGTAAAATTCTTAATAAAAATCATTCAAGTATACATCATTTTACTGGGTTGTATTATAGAGGTCTCTGGTGGGTTCCTCTGAACTCCACGCAAATTGGATTGCGCCGCATTTCGTGGACCAATCAGACCACCATCGGAACCACCACCTTGAGGTGATTTTTCCTTCCCTCTCTATTTGTTTCATGCATACATAAATACACGATGCATTGAGGACAATGCATGAGATAAGTGTGGGGGAGAGTTTACTAACATAGAGTTTTTAGATTTTCTTTCTTTTCTACTTATTTTAGGATGCTTTTAGAAATTTTCCCTTTTGTATAGGATTTTTCCTTTCTTTAAAACTTTTTGAAATAAGAGACAAAGTTTTGATCTATTTTTAAGAAAATTAAGATGACCTTAGAAATTAAGGAAGCCTGAATTAAGACATCTTAAACCCAGTCGAAATTATGGATCTTGTTTAAAATTATGGGTTAAGTAAGATAAATTGGAGAGATAATTTTATCTTAAATTTTTTGCCTTAGATAGTTTGCACTTCACACAAACACAATTTTTGGGATGGAAACAAAGACCTAAAATGCCATAAAGAAAAAATAAATAAAAATAAAAAATATATTATATATAAAGAAAAAAATCACCTATTAAGCTGGATAACTATGCCTCAAGAAGCATGATTATTCACGCCTAATGGTGGTCATAAGAAACAAATAATCCCCCTTAATTTTGTGGCCTTGTTTACTCGAGTCTTTAAACCCGAGTGATGTTTTCTCATCTGATGCCCTAAGACTATCTGGTTTGGGAGTCATCGGTCAAAGGCTAATTATGTCAAACCACTGTTCTTCGAGATTTCACCTCTCAATCCCCAACCTTAGACACCGATTTGAAAAGAGTCAACTTCTAATAACCTTCCCCTTAGGTCAATCTCTTAAATGAGTCTGAGATGACCCTAGGGGCCAATGTCTAGCAATTTTTATTAGGCTTGGGTTGTATGAGTGGGGAGGTGATTTTTGGGCAAAAGGAGGGTAATGACTTCCCCACCTTATGTTGTTTTGGGTTTTGCCCTTAAGTTCAATTCGTGAAAGTG
This sequence comes from Agave tequilana, assembly GCA_038442645.1. NCBI lineage: Eukaryota > Viridiplantae > Streptophyta > Magnoliopsida > Asparagales > Asparagaceae > Agave > Agave tequilana. The sequence continues at coordinate 12,702 of JAVJIF010031764.1, forward strand.
TGCAATATAGATAAGAATGAACACACAAAGAGAGTAAATCACCCACGTGTTTGTCCTATACTATATGCAATGCCATATGTACACCTCCTATCAATATCACCACAACACAAGAATAAAATACAGTATATTGGAATGAAAATTGATACGTGCCTAGATGCAATGTCTAAACCGTTTTAAAGCATCCAATTTCTGTATTTTATTTCATAAAATTATTTACAGTGCACAGGTAATATAAACAAAAAATAGCAGCAGAGTATAAGAATATATAAGAATTTACCTAACCACACAAGAGCAAGTGTGGACTTCTGTAATGCTAAAAATTTAACCTGCACACAAAAAATAAAAAAGAAAAGTTAACAAAAACGTGAAATCAAACCGTTCCATCCCCAGCAACAGCGCCAAAATTTGATCGGGGGAAAACCACACAAGAAAAGTGTATATTTGGAAATCAATATTTAAAGTGTGTGTGCTTTGGCTTCCTCGATACTTCCGTTATAGCATAGAGGCTAAAACGAGTCAAATCCATTTGGATGGGGGTGATAGAAGCTTACACGTATGTTCACGGGACTGTTAATGGTTCTTCAATGTTTGAAAGAATGAAAAGGAAGGAAAACAAAGAATGAAAAAGAGCAGTACGGTGAAACATGAAGAAGTAGGAAAATAGAAAAGATTGTTTTTGTGATTTTTGGTATATTTCTAAAACAAAGTGAAAAGATAAAGAAAACTCAAGGCTACAACTACTAATGACTCTACCAACATGCTAACCTCTTAGTGATAGTTGCCTCACATGTATCATTGGCCATCACTAGTCATTGGTTCAAGAGCGTTTTGAAGCATGACCCATATGTCAACTTTCAAATCCAAATTCAACCAACAAGTGCAAGCTACCCTTAAACCATCAAAACCCAATAAGAGCAAGCATGGAATAAAGTAATATTAGCTTGCTAGAGAGTTAGATGTTAGAGTGTTAGAATCCATCATCATGAGCCATCAATGGCTCTTGTAAGAGCAAGGCCAAGTAGAAGCTATTAGATTCATATGGATTATCAAATAAGAAGTTAGACTAGTTAGTGGTTAGTAGTTAGTTTCCATCAGAGAAAAGATTAGCTAAACATGTAAAAGAAGTTAGAGAAGAAAACAAAGATAAGTTAAGAGAGCACCTTAGATTGTCACCTTCTATTACAAGCACTCTTGCTTCCCCACCATGTACCACTCTCTCTCTCTCTCTCTCTTATTACAAGATCTAAATGAAATAAAAAATACAAAGGAGGAAGAAGAAGAACACTAACCTAAACTACACTAAACTATAAAATGGAGATGAAAACTACCCTAAACTCTGCATATCTCTTGCTCTGGAAACCCAAGGGGTATTTATAGGTATCAGGGGAAAGGGTGGCCAGGGGCAAACCCTGGCCCAAAGTATAGGCAAAAAGCTCCCTTTGAGATTTACTACTTGAAAAAACCAATTGTTCCCTATTTTAAAGTCTTTTGTTGCAAATGTTTTATTTTAAATACCAAAAGTATTTAGGCATTGATCCAAAATCTTTTAAGGCTTTTTTTTGTCGGATACTCAAATATTAGTAAATCTTATATAGTTTTCAATAGGTTAACCTTGACTATTGAAGAGTCTATGCATGTTAAGTTTGAGAAATCTAACTCTCTTATGAAGAATATTGTAGAGATTAACTCTTTAAGTGTAGACTTTAAAAAGTTTCTACGAAGATTCATCGGTACAAGACGAAGAGGAAAAGCCTAAGAATGATGCAAATAGAGAATTCCAAGATGTTGAAGTGAAGCAAACATAACCACTTCCAAAAGATTAGAGATATGCTACAAACTATCCCAAGGATCTCATATTTGTGATGTATCTAAAGGGATAACTACATGCTCCAAACTCCATGATATTTGTGGCCATGTTGCATTCATTTCTCCTATTGAGCCCAAAAACATCCTCGAAGCCAAGGGAGACTCATATTGTTTGCTTGCCATGCAAGAAGAGCTCAATGAATATGAGCGCGACCAAGTTTGGCATCTTATTCCTAGACCCCATGATAGACCAACCAATGGTACAAAATGAATTTTTAGAAATAAGTTGGATAAATAGGAAAATGTTATTAGAAATAAAGCTAGGTTGGTGATTGGTCACTAATATTGCACATTTAATATCATAGTCTCCTACTTATTATAGAATAAACTCTGCATTTTCCTAATTAAATGTTTAATTTATTTGCAGGCCCGTTCCTAAAGGAGAGTGAAGAGAAATGAGCCCAAAAGCCCACCAAATCCTGACTTAATTCAGAATAAATTCAAAATTAAGGAATCAGGGCTAAATCTTGGTATATCAGAGAGGTTGAAAACTGATTGAGAAGAATCCTCCCTGAATCGATCGGTTGAAGCCAAGGATCAAAGGCCATTTCGTCAAAATCTCGGACATAAACTTTAAATCCAGATAAAGATAATTACAAATCAAGAAACCGAGGAGCTCCACCAACAGGGTGTGGCCACCTGGCCATACCCTGGCCGCGAAAACGCGGACAAAGCCGCGTTTTCGCGGCTCTGTTGGAGAGTTAGGGGAGCGTTTGCTCCCCCTATCTTCAAATGATCCTGTAGGTTGGGTTTTGCCTATAAATACTGGGATTTTCAGAGCCTCCAGTGGACGACCATGCAGAGATAGATTCTAGGCCAGTTTTCATTCTTTTTAGTGTAGGTTTTTAGTTTTCTTTTTATGTAATTTTTAGTTTTTATTTATGTAATTCAGAGGAGATCAGACTTTCATAGGAGAATGAGAATGAAGCTTGTGCTGAGAGTGACACCGGTGTAAGTTGTTTTTCTTTTCTCTTATTGTTATGAAATCGAATCTATAGTTACCTTTTTATGTACTTCGTTTTAGTGTTCTTCTTCTTCTTCTTTTCTACTTCACTCATTCTTGTACTAATTTCTATCCAAGTGAGTCTTATAGCATCGAAAGAGCCTTGCCTTTGCGAGTGCCACCAATAGCTCATGACGATGGATTTGAGTCTCTCTGTATCATTTCATGCTTGTTTTGTCTTGATGATGTAATGTGGATGAGACAATAATCAACTCTTATGGGCTATGCGCTGATTGCCTCCACTTCAAGGTAATATCGTCGCCAATGATTCAAGGTATGCTTTTGGTCAAAAGGAGGTAAGTAATTATTTTTAGTTTTTCTTTCTTGTAACTTTTAGTTTAGATCACCAACACCACATCTTCCAAATCTTTTTCATTCTTTTTCAATTTATTTGTACATAGTCATTTTCTGATTTTCTCCACCTTCTCATTCTACCACTTTCTTCCTCACTTCACTTTAACCTAATATTTTTCTTTTCTTTTTAAGAAACTAAAGAAGAACTTTAACCATTAATGGTAGCATAAAAGAGCTCTTACTAAAAAGCTTCCATCGTTAGTCCCTCCTTGTGGATCACGACCCGCATAGCCACTTGCTATAGCGGTAGAATTGAGCACTTGCACATCTCTATTTTAAAGTTCTGAAATACTGTATTTTGTGTGCAGGTAAAACCTCAATCTGTTGGTAGCCAAAGATTACACTCAAATCGAATAAATTGATTTTGATGAAACTTTTGCGCCAATAGCACGGCTTGAGGCCATACGGATGACACTTGCTTTTACTTCTTTTAAAGATTTTAAGCTTTTTCAAATAGATGTTAAAAGTGTATTTTTGAATGGTTCTATTGAAAAGGAGGTGTATGTTGAACAACCCCTGGGTTTATTGATCTTACACATCCGGATTTCATTTTTAAACTTGAAAAGGCTTTATATGATTTAAAACAAGCTCCAAGAGCTTGGTATGAAAGATTGAGTACTTTTCTTGTTTTAAATGGTTTTATTAAAGACAAAATTGATACTACCTTGTTTATAAAGCATGAAGAAAATAAATTTTTAATACTGCAAATATAAGTTGATGATATCATTTTTGAATCTACTAATGAAAAGCTTTGTAAGAATTTTGAATCATGCATGAAGAAAAAATTTAAAAAGAGTACGATGGGGAGCTCAACTATTTCCTTAGATTCCAAATCAAGCAAAGAGGTAATGGGACTTCATAAATCAAGCCAAATAAACAAGAAAACTTATCACGAAATTCGGGCTTAAAGACGCTAAGATATGCAAGACTCCAATGCCTACAACAACAAAGCTTGATAAAGATGAACAAGGTAAAAACATTGGCATTAAACTCTATCATAGCATGATTGGTAGTTTATTTTACTTGACAGGTAGTAGGCCAGATACTATGTTTATTGTATGTGTATGTGCTAGATTTCAATCTTGTCCTAAAGAGTCTCACTTAATTGCCAAAAAATAGCATTATTAGATATCTTAAGGGTACTATTGGAATGGGCTTGTGGTATCCGAAGAGCGAACAATTCTCAATGATGAGTTTTTTGTATGTTGACTACGCCGGTTGTAGAGTGGATATGAAGAGCACTAGTGGAACATGTCAATATCTAAGAAATTGTCTTGGTCTTCCAAGAAACAAAATTTCATCGCCCTCTCAACCACCGAGGCGGAGTATGTTGCGGCATGGGCTTGTTGTGCGCAAGTCCTTTGGATGAAACACACTCTCCTTGATTATTATTTGCATTTTAATCATATTGAAATATTTTGTGATAATACTAGTACCATTCATAGGATAAAAAATGCAAATTAACATAGCAAGACAAAACACATAGAGATTAGATATCACTTTCTTAGAGATCATTATGAGAAAAAAAATATTAAAATTGATTATGTTTCTATCGATTTTCAATAAGTGGATATTTTGATTTTAATAGATTTTCTTTTATTTATGGTGAATTGAATGTTTGCATTATAGATTTATGTAATTTTCAATTGTTCTCTTAATATTGATATTCAAGATATAGAGGCTAAAGGTCTTAGTGAAGGCATATTTCTCGATTGGAATGAGTCGAGAAAGCTGATCCATGCGACTGATCCAGCGTAATTCTCTTTTGGTTCATGTAGCCTACCCCAAATACTTGGGACAAATGGCTTAGTTGTTGTTGTTGTAATATTGATATTCATATTTGTTTTGCTTAGTATATATGAACTTTCAAATTGGTGTCTTGTTCTTCTCTACTATTATGTTTATTGGTGTCTACTAATTTCATTTTATTTATGAGTCCCTTTTTTATTTATGACAAAAAGGGGGAGAAAAGTTATGAGTTATTTCATTTTATAAATTGGTATCTATGCTTATATACTTATGATATTGCAAAATTGGTATCTTGTTTTGTAAATTGGTATTAAATTGATATTCTTAATTTTTCAATTGGCATTCATATTTTGTATTAAAATTTGGTATTGGGGATTAATTGGTATTTGAAGATTTATGAGTTAGAGATTTATGATTTAGCTATTATCTTTATTTTATATTTGTATGCCTTGTTGCATACCCATTTTGGTGGTTGGAGGAATGGATGGAGGATGGAATGTTTATGCAAAGTTCTTCATATTTTACATCTATACCTATATTTATATAATGACTTGTTTTGATATTGTCACATTCTTTAGTCACAAATACCTCTCTCTCTCTCTCTCTCTCTCTCTCTATATATATATATATATATATATATATATATATATATATATATATATATATAGGGAGCTGATCCTCTAAGAACGGTTCTTACGGATTTCTGTGAGAATTTTCACGTGGGTCGTCGGATCTGATAGATCAAATCAAATAAAACTAGATCTTTATCAGATCCGATGGCCCACGTGAAAGTTCTCACATGAATTCGTGAGAACCGTTCTTAGGGGATCAACTCACTATATATATATATATATATATATATATATATATATATATATATATATATAATGAACTTGATTGATAAGGATAACTTGAGGGGGAGCTTTACTAAGCTCTTTATATTATTTTATTAAATAACTCATATGTTTTGTCATCAAAAAAAGGGAGAGATTGTTCGCCCAATATTGCACTCATCGGTTTTGTATTTTGATGATAACAAAACTTATATAGTTATTAATACTAATCATGTTCAAGTGTTTATGTATTTTTTTCAGGGTTCAAGAAGATTCAAAGTGTTTCTTTCTCAAATGAAAGATATTGAAGTCCCTAGCTCACTCAAGAATGGGATTCAAGTTTGAACAATTAAGATTCACTTTTTAGAGAAGCCCACTAGGAGATTGCTTGAAGACATGTAGAACTTATGTATGAAAATAGTATGTTTAAAGTATAGAGTGTATAAATGATGTTTAAGAAGACACTCATGCACACACAAACAGAAAATACAAGTTTTAACATCTAGTTTTTTTTTCTCATTTTTGATATTTTACAAGTTTTAGTATTTGATACATGTCCTATGATTTTTTAAAGTCATATATCCTATTTCTATCATGTATCCCAAACCTTATGTATTGCCAAAAAAAATTTATAACTCGTATAAAATATTTAAAAATTAGTTTAAATTTATTTTTACTAAAAAATAAAGTTTTCAGACTTAGTCGGTGGACCGGGCCGTCACCAGAACCTCGGGACCATTTTGGCCTCAGGCTGTGCATGTCGTACACATTTGTCGGGCGACCGGGCAATCGACCGCAACCCTTGCGGTTGACCGCCGGTCGACCGACTGGCACTTGTTGGTCTCGATTTTGATCGGTCGACCGACACCAATGGTTAGTTCAATCTAATTGAACTACTAGTCGCTCAAGCAATCGACCAATGTTCTGGCACAACTACAGTAACAACTAGTTTTTGAAAATCTGTTTCTTTAACTTTTTTCCCAATGGGTATATTTGCTCTTTTTTGGTCTAACCTCTCTCAATGACCTGATAGGCTCTCCACACTATGTTTTATCATTTGATTATATATAGGGTTCATTTATAGAGGATCACTAAATATTAGTTTTTGAAAAATATTTAAAAAATGAAGTTTATTCAAAAGAAAAGATTTCAAGTTTTCTTACTTTAAGTGCTCTCATTTCAAAATTAATTTTTGTAAGCTTTTAGCTCTTAGATTGATTTATTTTAACAGATTTTCTCTTTCACAAACTTCTTGAGCTTCATCTACATCAAATACTATAGAAAGTTGTAAAAGGGATTATTTGTGATTTTTGTAGTCACTAGGAGCTTGTAAGCCTCATTGGCTTTGTGCTACCTCTTGTGTAGTGGATTGAGAGTGGGAGTTGTTTACTCCGATCTTGTGTAGACCTTATAGTTTCTTTATATAAGCTCCTTTGTGAAAAGATCCTTAATGGATAGTAAAATCCTTCATAAAGTGAAGGTGGAGACGTAGAGCTTTGTGCTCAAATCACGAAATGAATCTCTTGTATTTGAGATTGCTTTCTTTCTTACTCTTACTTTATTCAATTGCTTCCACTTGTATTTTCGCTTGCTATTCATATCTAACATCATTTATTCTTGTCAGTTTTCACTCTCTATATCAAGAAGGCAATTGAGCACCTCAACTTTTTGTCTAGAGAAATATAGAAGAGAAGTTCTAGAGCCCTTCATAGGAAATCTAATTTCGCTTCTTGATTTAAGTTGACCGTTTGCATCATTCATATTATTAATTATTGTATTTTCACATTTTGACCATTAGAATAGCATTACACCTATTCATCCCTCTAGGTGTACTTTTACTCTCAATAGAGAGCTACACCTAAGAACAATTAATAACCAGAACAATGGTTCATTCTCAAGAACAATGAACAACTCAACATATATACATAAAAAATGAGATTCTTTTCAATTTCTTAAAAATTTCAGCAGCATCTCCCGGTAATTAAGAGCCTGTCTGATACAATTATCCAATCGACGCACATGACCTAAAATCGTTATATATATATATATATATATATATATATATATATATATATATATATATATATATATATATATATATATATATATATATATATATATCTCCATATGTTGTCATCCAACATAGTAATATATATACAATGATATAATTAAAATCCACATATAAATTTCAAAATATATACACATAAGCAGAGCGATATTTGAACCCTCACCATGCTACATGGCCGTCCCTCGTGCGTCGCCGCCTAGCCGGTCTCACTCGGGGCTGCTTCCTAACTTGTGATGGTACCTACCAAAAAATGATTAAAATATTAAATAAGTATATATCACAAATATGAAACATGAAATAAGCACGTATCACAATTTATGAAATACTAAAAATACTTACTACTAAGCATGCTCAAGAATGAATTCTACCCATTCTTCGCGAATCTGATCCACTCATCATCCGTGTGTGTTTTTTTATTATACTGCGAAAATATTAAAATTAGTATCATGTTTAGTTTAATATTGATAAAAATAAAAAGTAATTTTTATGTCAAATGATTATACATGTATTTGAATGGGATTCCATTGAGATGCAATGATCTCTCGCATAAATCGCATCATGTAGTATCCGCACACCGCCCTATCCGGTTGACAAGGACACTACAAGAATTAAATTAATAAGATATAACTTAAACATTGTTATTTTTAAAAAAATATAAAATACTAAAAGAAAAATATCTTAATTAACCTCCAAGTAGGATGCTTACTCGTAGACCGCACATTTTAATTACTATTTGTAATAAACATAGCCACAGCTCTATTCATAAAACAAATAATTATATTAATAAAATATCTATATATATTAGAGCTAATGAAGTAGATATAAGTATTAAATACTCACATATTAATCATATCAACAATCTCATGCCACGGCTTGTGACGTAACGATTCCAACCAATGTACAATAGTGTTGTGTGGGTCAATCACACACAACACACAATGTGAATGATAACAGAAATTAGTATGAAGTTGAATTAAAATAATAATTAAACTTTATTATAAAGCTCGAGTACTTACCCTGTATTTAACGGTGCAAAATATAAACGACCGTACTGACGTCCTTCCATTGTATTCACGATAAACACAGCTTTTTTCCTTTCAGTCTCAGTCGAACCTGCTAAACATATGCGATACTATATGGACAAATAAAATCATACATATCACTGATGCCTATACGATACGATCAAATATATAAACCTAAAATAAAAATTAAATAACAATTAATAAAATTAAAATTATTTAATTCACATAAATTAATGAACATTATTTACTCACTTAATATATATAGTTATGCATGTCGCGCTTATCTCCTCCTTGAATGCAAACTGCAAAATATCACTACTTTCGATGCTTATGGGAGGACTGTATCTAAGGATAACAGGAGGCATTTGAATGTCGATGATGTCTTCAGTTCTCTTCCTCCTCCCTAAAATACCCACTGTCCTTAGTTGCTTGCTGATACTTTCACTTTTTGTCTTTTGAAACGGCTGATTGATCGATTATGTGGGATGGCTCGCCGCTAGACGTGCCACAGCCTTCCCTTTAGCCATTTCTTATCACGAACCATATTCCCATTTGTCATTTATAAATTTTAAATTTAAAAACATAACTTGTACTTTTATTTTGATAACATACCTAGCATGGAAAGAAACAAGTCCTATTGGCCACGCAATAAAAGAACCAACAGCATCACCAACGGTGATCATCTCTTCTATTGGAAATGGTAGGTATGCATTAATATCCAATGGCTCTATAATACTTACTTTAACATTATCAGATCCAATTGCTTAACCGTGATGCACTTGTTTATCACCATTGGTGTTGTACACTCTTCTACGAGCCACAACAATTGTCATTTCATTAATTTTAATGGCCAAATCACAAGAAAGAAATCCATCCTATAACATAAATAATAATAAGTATGATATTAACAAAAAGGTTAATAACAAAATAAATTACAAATTAATATTACCTTTGAAATTTGAGATAAATTTATTGACACCGAGAAAGAATCGTGTCCGCTATACGGCGGAGGATAAGCAGGTTGCTCATAATATGGTGAATGAACATACTGCTCATAATAGGATGGTGGAGGCTGAGATGACTTTTGAAGCTGTTGCCTCATTATCTCTGTAAGCTCTAGGAGCATTTTCTTCACACGGGCATCACCAACCCTCTCATCCCATCGCTTGTTGCAGAGGGTAGACGTCCATGAGCTTGATGAAAGTAGCTAGTAATAGTGGCCTCAAATCTGGCACCTCTAACACGACCGGGATGCTCGAGACCTAGCGTCATGCCTAATATGTCATTTATCCATTGTGGATAAATGACTCCGTGCAACACCGACTCAGCAAGAAAATCCTAAGAAAACAAATTATAATGTTAACACTTACAATTTTTTTGCAATTTCTTCTGCTTCATCATTGATATATGAATCATATTTTTTAAGCCTAGCAACTTTTCACAATTTATGCTGAGAAATTGACATGACGGTTTAACCATCCTCTGATGATATATGAGCAATCTGTTGTACAAAATAACATACAAGATATCAGTAATAATCTATATGTAAACATTAAAAATAACAAAAAAATTATATGCTTACCAGCTCTGGTTCCAGGCGCTCATATCCTTTGCGTGACACCAAATGCGGGTATTTATATTCCTTTTGAAGTTTCCTTTTTTAACTTTTGGCCTATTAAAAAATTCATTTAATAAGTTATCCAAACATAATTAGAAATTATTGTGTTAGAAATTATTTTGTGTTGACCTAGAACTTTGTAGTTGTATGTGATGCTACAAAGTCGTCCTAAACTTTGAGCTTAACAAAATCATATTTCAGTGGTAGGATCTCAATTAAACCTTTGCTAATGTAACGCCTTGTCAAACTATTTTTGAAATCTTTCCATATTTTCCCAGTGTCTTTCAAAATATTTTTCTTCTGGTGATCTTCTATTCCAAATATAGTCTGTAATAAGTAACAAAAATACTAGAAAAGAAAGATATAAAATAGTGAATTCTGCTTATTAAAAAATTGCAGTTATATATAAAATATTTTTACCTAAATATCATCCCAAAGCTTATTCTTCAACTTCTTGGGAACCGAACGCCAATTAAAAATATTAATAGGGACTTTCTCTCAAGCGACACTTCCAATATAGCTCTCTAATTTCTCTCCATTCTTATCAAGAGGCATATTTGCATTGTTAAATCCATTGCAAGTCATACACCCCGAACTCTCAATGAGAGTAGCTCTCTCATCCGAGCGGGGGCTCGAGTCCTCTTTTTAGATTATTCACTACTTGGCCCCGATGAGGCCATATGCCTGTTAAAAACAGAATTAAACAAAAAAATTTTAATAACTTTAAACAATAAACAAGTATTTAAAATGCAAGTTACTAACGAAAAAACTAAACAACTAATGGACATAAAATTAAAATCCAATATGCAAGATATTGAAATAATTTGAGTTTAAATAGATCTACCTTTTATGTTTTCTTCTTTTTACAAGTTTTTTCAACCAAAATTCCTTCAATATAATCTTCTTGCATGTAGATATCTTTCTCGACATCACCCTCAATAATATCATTATTCCTAATTGTTAATCCAATAGAAAAGGATGGAGCCTCATCAATATTATCTCCAATATTGTTCTCATCATTACCATCATTAGTATTTTTGGCTTTCTCGAGAGAACAATGGACCACTTTTTATCGTCAAGATTTGTAATGTAAAAAACTTATTTTTCTATTGATGTCAATATAAATGTGTCCTCTTTATGACCCACTCTGATTAAATCAACTAGAATAAATCCTGACTTATCGACTTTCATGCCATGATTATTCTCCACCCAATTACATCGGAACACAGGAACACGAAATATTGTGTAGTCTAGCTCTCATATGTCCTGTATCACCCTATAGTATGAAATGCTTACAAATACTGGATTTTTGACTTTAGCGCTAGAAATATGTATTTCTTGAGCCATTTAAGTCACACCACAACTTTGTACTGTACACTTATCATTGTGTACTTTTGTACAAAAATAGTTATCGTTTATAGAATACCCACGGTAAGATGACACAATCATGTGAGGTCCATGTGCTAACCATCTCAAAGTATTATAAACAAATTTGATGAATTTGTTAATCGAACATTAATTCAATTTCTGAACCAATTAATGAATGATTTATTGTGTTCATCTGCTACCCACTTCTCCCTCCTTGATCTAACTGGACTGATACTTCTTATATAGTCCATATGCTATTTTATATAAGGTTGTACTTCATCACTGTTATTCAAGACATGTCCATGCGCTTGACACATTAAGTCTTAACTGATAGTAACCAATTATTGCCTAGTTTTGTTATTGTCATCTTTTCTCTTAATAAAGTGAGACTTAGGAAGTCCTATGGCTTCAACATTGATTAAGTATTTACTAAAGAATTCAATTGTCTCTTCATATATGTAACATTCAATAATGTATCCTTCAGGTCGATTAAGATTCTTCACAAACTTTTTTAATATTTTCATGTATCGCTCAACTGGATACATCCACCTTAAGAAGACCGGACCACATAGTTTAATCTCTCTAACCAAGTGAACAATTAGATGCATCATGATATTAAATGTGAATGTGAAAAATGCATCTCAAGCTGACACAACGTAGCCGCAATATTTTTCTGCAGCTTATCCAGTTTTTCAGTGTTAATTACCTGGCTACATACTATATTGAAGAAAATACATAGCTAGGTAATGACATGGCGAGTGATTGTTCATCAAAGGTGCATAGTTTTAGTCACATTTTCGTATATTTATTTTTATAAAGCACCGCTATTTAATCATTTTATTGTTTAGTAATGTGTAGGCCTCATTAATTAAAAAGATAAAAGAAAGAGCCCAAAAGAAGCTCACAAATTAAAGAGAAGGCTAAAGAGCCCATCAAGCCTAAGTTAATTCAGAAATTATCCTATCCTAAATAAGAGATAAAGGAGAAAGTCTATATAAAGTAAGTTTCTTCATCCCTAAGTCAAAGATAAAGGAGAGAATTCATGTTTAAAATTCAGATTATAGATTACTTGTTTCCTAAGTTATCTAGGAAGCAAAGTTATTTTAAATTTCAGAATTCAAATAAGGATTTTAAAGATAGATCTTCAGATAGATGAATGAGTATTCTACTGGGACTCTACTACTAAAATCCCCTATAAATACCCTTGAAGATCAACAGAGGAGAGGCATCTCTGAAAATCAAGTTTAGGGTTTTTTTTTTTAGGTCATCTTTTCTTTCTAAATTTCTATTGTAATTTTTGTTTTTAGTTTAGTTAAATTTTGTAAGAAAGAAGGAGCTATTGTATTTTGATGGTGACAGCTCAATAAACAAGATTCTTTTGCTCTTCTTTTTAATTTTCTTTTCATTGATATTGATTTGCTTTTTTTATATGCTTTCTTTTTATGCTTTCTTTATTTAGTCTTCAAGTATGAGTAGTTAGATCTTTTCTTATAGCTTGCTAAAACATTATCACCATTACATCTAGTATCTAGTAGATAACCAGATTAGATTGTATGCATGCCTACTCCAATATTTTTTTTTGAAGACACTTTAGGATAAGCAACTAGGTCAAATATGTGCTAATACTTTTTAACTATTTTTCTTAATCTATGCTTGATGAAGGTCTTGATATTTTAATATTAAACTTTAATCAGTGTTATTTCAAATAGGGTTAAGATTTGCTTAGTACTTTCTAGTGATTTTTTTACTTTATACTTGATTGACAATCTTGATATTGTAACCTTAAAAGTTGGTTGGTGTTATACCAAATCATAACCTAGTTTCTATCTTATGTATGTTGCTTGATTTTGTGGTAGAATATCATGCTTAGTGTTTGAAGTAAAGTCATTATTCATTGGACATTAGCATGTTATAGTGGTTGATTATTAGTAAGCTATGAACATATCTTTTAGATTAATTCTTACCCACATACTATCTACCCTACTTTTTCAAGTTCTTTAAACAGAGAAGATAATAAGAAGACAATAGTACCAAAAAGCTTTCATCGCATCTCTCCCCGAGATTCGACCCATTTTAGCCCTTACTACAGCGGATATATTGCGGAAGACAGAGACATGCATCCATCCAGATAACTTCCTTCCAACCCTTAACTATATCTCTATTTTTTCCGCAATCAAAATTTTGGCATCGTTGCCGGGGACGAAACGGTACAACTTGTTTTCTAACTAATTTTTTTTCTATTCGGGTATAGAAGAATAGGTTCAAGAAACTGAAGGGTGTAGAGTAGTTCTTGCACACCTGTGCCTCTGCTCAAGAAAGCAAAGCATAGGAGACAGCCATAAAGCTACGCAAACACGACCTTTGCCGCATTTCTGCAGTAAAGTGGTTGACCCACCTGCTGAGTCTTCTGCAGGTGCTTGTGAACGGTAATTTTTTGTCTCTTCTATTTTCAGTTTTATTTAAAATTTTTAATAGCACATTGTTTCTAAATAACAACATTAACCTGTTATTTAAAATTTAAAAATGGATAAACTTGCATTTAGGCACGTGTCTATTTCTTTTAAAATTTTAATTATTGCTGAAAAGAGCTGGAGATGCAGTAAATCTGCATAGCTTCTAGACTAGGAAACACTTATGGTAATTTATTTGCTTTGAGTAATCCCTATTTATTTCTTGCACACTTTTGCACTAAATCAACTTAAGGGCAAATCCTTGAATAAGATAAGGTGAGAAAGTCATTACCCTCCCTTGGCCCGCAAACCATCTCCGCGTCCACTAACCCAATCCTAATTTAAAGTTGAGTAGATGTTAGCCATAGGGATTTTCTCGGACTCATTAGGAGATTGACTTAAGGAGGAAGTTGTTAGAATTTAACTCATACCAAATCGGTGACTAAGGTAGGGGATTGAGAAGGAAACCTCGAAGGTTGGTGATTTGACTTATCTAGGTCCATCTTGACGGATACCTGCCACCAATCTTGCCACCTACCTAATCGATTAGCTTGTGGTTAGAGTCTACAATATACCTCCCATAGATAGTCTAACCAGTTAGGAGTCGTCAAGGTTAGGGTCTACCCTAACTTAGGTTAGAATATTTTTTGTTTTTTGTTTATTTGTGTGTTTAAACAATTCTTGAGTGATATGGATCTGACCATAATTTTTGTAACTTTACTAATAATCCATATTTTACTCAAACCTCTTTCAATTCGGATTACACTAAACCTGCAGTACTAACTTTCACCAACAAAATTTTAACCAACCAAGTATGCCGGGTTGGTCTTATCCTAATCAACACATACCCCAATCCCGTTATTATAATCAAAATAATCATCTCTACTCTTCACCGAGTCGATGGGGATACAATGCCTCCAAGGAATTATTGTCAACCATCTTTTCAATAATCATTGGCATATACTTCTTTTCCCAAGAAACCAACAGAAAGATTAATAAACTGCGAAATAATATGGAGATCTTAGAAGAGCTCGATCAATGACTTAAAAAAATAGAAGATGCATGAGCCCATCGAAATTTTCAAACTCAAGATCCTTACTATACCTTTTAAGTCCCACCACAAAAAGAAGAACCTACAGACTTAGACGAAAGTATGAAACACCAGATTCAAGCCAGAAATTATGTTACCTAATCTATCAATAGGCTAGAAGCACAAATGAATCATTTGATCAAAGATAGGGATGAGAGAACTCTACCTAACACATTTTCAACCATTCGCGATTGCCTAGCTATATTGACAGGAACGAAGAATCATGGTGTCTTAAAGATTTTGACCAAGATTCAATCTCATCACACCAATTTAAACTTGACCAATCACAAACTTTGAACCAATTGGCAAGTTTTAACTTAATGACATTGAACTCGATTGCGATTGTGAACCAATCCCCAACTTTGTGATTTAGTTTTAAACTTTGAATCTATATTAACTTTGGTGTCCTTATCCAATTTGGACTCAATTCTCGTGCCAACATTAATTCCCGTGCCCATATATTATAGAATTGAATTACCTATTGTAGATGGCCACATCCATATATGATGAATGATGAATGATGAATGTGAACTTAAGTTTTTATGATTTGGAACCCACTCTTGAATTAGATTCGACTCCCGAACCTCAACTGACTTTTCAAAAGTTAGTATTGTTTCAAGAGGATTTGGATACACATACACCTCTCAAGGAGCAAGTAGAATCATATTATGAGAATGAATGTGATAAAGATGAACTTTTATTTCAAGTAAAATTTTAGGTTGAATTTAATAAATTTTGTGAGGAGAATTTTGTTGAGAAGCCAAAGATTTCATCTAATTAGGTTGAGCCCGAAACTAATTTTTTCGAGTCAGTATCGGTTCCCAAACCTAATATTCTTGAGCCCAAATCAATCATTTCAACAAATTATATTCTATCGTTGGACGAAGGTGTAGACAACAATGACTGTGAGATGATTTTCAAACTTGATCATATAATGGAGATAGTTTTTATGTTAGGATTTTCCATTATCCTATTCATTTTGGGGATTGAAACACTGTACATAAGAAAGAGGTCAACAAAGGCGGGTTCTTGATGATCCACGTTATATAGATTGGGTAGCAATGCTTGGCCCAATTCGTCCCCCACCGGAACCACCACCATGAGGTAACATTTCGCCTTTCCTTTCATCTTTTTTATGCATACATGCATTCACTCATAAATTGAGGACAATGTATGAGATAGGTGTGAGAGAGAGTTTACTAACATACTAACATAGGTAGATACTAAAAAAAAAATTTCTTTTCAAAACTTTTTGAAAAAAAATAATATTTTGATTTATTTTTGTAAGTAATTAAGTTAATTTTAAGGAATATGAAAATCACAATTCAGATTTCTTAATACTCAGTCAAAATAAAATTATCTGTTTGATTTTTAGGTTTAGAAGAAAAAATTGAAAATGTAATTTAGCCTTGATTTTTACCATGATGAAATATGCATAATTTATATACTTACACACTTAGGATTCAAAATAAAGACTATTTTGCCTTAGAAAATAATAATAATAATAAAAATAAATTTAATTATTGATTAGCTAGGTGCTTTGGCCTAAGGAAGCTTTGGTATTTACGCGAAAGGTAATTAGGTAAATTTGAAAAAAAAATATATAAAAATATATGTATTAACACATCTCATAATCAATTAGTTAGGTATTCGGGCCTCAAGAACCCTTGATGCTTACACGAAAGAAAATTAGATGAGTTATACATATCAAAAAAAAAAGAAGTGCTTAAAAGGCAACAAGGTGGTAATACTTCAAACTTCTTTCAAAAAAAAGAAAAAAAAGAGAGAAGTTATATATATATATATATATATATATATATATATATATATATATATATATATACACACACAAGGCATAAGAGTTGAAGTTGAAAACGAGTCAAAAATCCACGGTCACAATGTGCATATGACTTAGGGTATGATAATAGACTAGATGAGAAATTAAGTATTAATCCTAACCTCCATTGATAATAAATATTTGCATTGAGACTAAGTACATGAATTAATTATTAAGTGATCCTAAGACTTATAAATTAACTTGTTTTTTGCAACGATCTCTCAAATATTTTTTTCTCAAAATGAATTTCAAAAATACTAACATTTTATTTTTCTTTCTTTACGAATTTTGTAGTTGTAATTCAGTGAAAACCCCCACAAGACAACACTCATCATCTAGGGGTAAATTAGAGGTTTAACGGCTTGTTGCACGTTGTGATGCCCCAATCCGGCGGGTACGGGGACGCCACTGCGACGTACATACGCAGTGCGATGGTACTATTTGGACACATATATTGCATAAATATTATTACATTCCTACATATATTCTATAATAAATCATTAAAAACTCACTTATCATAATGTCCTAATCCTTGCAGGATGATAAAGAGAAGGTAAACATGGATCCTATCCAAACAAACCCAAAAGTTCAAATCAAATAGGGATCGACTCAAATTCAGAGAATCTTTAGTCTATCTTATCTGAGGATTGGATTTACCAGATAAGATAATACTATAAAAATTCAAAAGAAAAATGATTTTTTTGAAGACCCTATTGGGTTTGCTGAGGATAAATGGATGGAGAGAAGATCAACGGATGAGATGAAGCAATTTAGATTCGAATTCAGACTGGATACAGTTTAGCATTTTAATCATAACATTTGCTCTCAAATCTCAAATCTGATGATTCAAGATGATCTAGAAAGAAGATTTAAAGGGAGACAACTCTTATGTTGATCACTGTTTCAAATTCTGTCATCTATTAAGCAATATTCAGCAATCAACACGCCATCAAGGTGCAGATCAGAATTCTAGATAAATCAAGTTTGGAGATAAGGGGAAGATTGAAATTCAAAAATAGCCAACTCTTCCTATCTCCCTACACTCTCCCTTATCATTATTTTCCTATAAATACCTATATTCATTGAGAGAGAGAGAGAGGACACCAGAGGGCTGAAAAGCCATAAAAAGAATGTTTTGAGCGTTGTAATGCGTGATTGGAGAGGTCAAGAGCTTTGTATTTGATGCTTATGGAATAAAATTCAGAATTCTTCTTCACGATCTTGCGGCGTTCAGTCTAAGTTTTTCTTTAATTTTCTCTTAATTTTTTTGCTATTCTTTTCTTTCATATTTGATCCATGAAGCATCTCTTTTCTTTTATTAGCTTATTTTGTTTTCAGCATCGCTTGCAGAAGGGAGACAACAAGGCGACGACAAGAAATAAGTTCACTGGTTCATCTTCCTCTTCCCTTACCAATCTTTTAATTTCTTTTTTTCTTATTTTGGGTATTCAAATCTTCACAAAAAGGTTAGTATTTCTTTCTTCTTTTACTTTCTTCATATTTTTATTTTTCTTTTGCTTTCTTCTACAAGATCTTTATTTATTTATTTATTTATAAAAAACAAAATTCCAACCTTCATCCAAGGGATTTCTCAATTAGAATAAGATAAAAGTGAGATTTTTAATAACTAAATTTTCAAGAACAAGTCTCTGTGGATTCGGTCCTATACTTGCCACTACACACTTTGCTAAAAAAAATTTAGTAAGTTTAGGTTTTATAACTTGTACGTGATTCAACAACGATGGAGTTTTTCATGAATTTCGAATCGCGAACAATTTTTTGCGCCGTTGCCGGGGACTTGTGAAAATTTTTGGTTTTGAAAATCAACATCTAATCTTTTTCTAGTTTAATATTAAAAAAATTAAAAAAATTCAGAAATAAAAAAAACCAGAAAGTTAAATCTTAAAAAAAATTCAAAATTTTTTATTTTTTTAATTTTTCTTTCCATCCTTATAATTTAATTTCAAATTTTCTTTTGCAGGGATATTGCATGAACCAAAGAAGACTTGCACAACAAGAAGAAGATTGCTTGCTTATGACATATTGCTTTGCTAAAATAAAATAAATAAAAACTTGCTTGCTTCAGAGTCACCGGAAAGGTTAGTATTTTCTAATTCTACCCACGAATCTCTTGTCAGTGGGGTTTTGGAGGTGCTTATTGATTGAATTTTGTGCTGCATTAGTGCATGCTTGCATAAAAAGATCTTAAGAGCGGTCCCCCTCACATAAGGTCGGGATTTCATCACCCGTTCCTTGGCTCAAAAATCACAACCGCATATAAGTTTTTTCCCAAGCTTGAACTAATTTAAAATCAATTAGAGCTCAACCACTAGGATTTCGAGCTCATTTAAGTGGAACTATTTTGGGAAGACTCCGGTGAACACTTTCAAGCTCGCAAAAGAGGGCTTTCTTATCTAGAAAGGGTGACTTAGCCATTGCGGCGGTGCCTGGCCTAGATGAAGAACCGAGGAACTTTCCTGTCTAAGAAAGGGTGGTTGAATTTAGTAAGTGCCCAACCTGGGGGGAGAGCCGAATCGCTTGTTTGACGGGTTTAACCGATAAACTCACTATCCTTCCAACCCAGTTAGGTGCTGTCAACTAGAGAGAATTCTATTCTCTTAAGATTAGTGAAAAAAAAATGATTACCTTTAAATTAAATTCAAGGTAAAAAAACACATGATTGCAATTGATTGGTTGAGTCATCTTGTGTGTAAACTTATCTAGGATTTAGAAAATCCTTCATCAGGGCAGTACCCTAGTTCATGCGAAAGTGGGTTCGTATTAAGGGTCGATTAGAATCCATTATTGTTTCTGACCCTACTGCAACAATGGGTGACACTAATGAAACAAAACAAATGACCTTAAAGGATTACATGTATCCTACAAGGTCCACCCAACCTTCCTGTATCACCTTGCCAGCCCTTACGGCAAATTTCGAGATTAAATCCGGGATGATACAGATGCTTCAGTCTTTCGGGATTGGCAAATGAGAACCCATATCAACAGGTTAGGGAATTTGAGGATATTTGTGGGACCATGAAGTATCATCAAATGACAGAAGAATCCCTAAAACTTAGGTTATTCCCATTTTCTCTAAAAGAAAGAGCCAAATCTTGGCTTCTTTCTCTCCAACCGGGTTCAATTTCTACTTGGGTAGGATTAGCTGAAGCCTTCTATAGGAAGTTCTATTCTAAGTAGAAAACTGCTACCATACGTCAAGCCCTCAACACCTTCCATCAACTACAAGGGGAGACGTTCTTCACATATTTTGAAAGATTCAAGGATCTTTTACTTGAGTGTCCCCATCACGGATTCGAAAAGATCCGTTTGATTAAAATTCTTTACGAAGGGTTAGACTACTCGAATAAGACCATGATTGAATCCCTTTGCAATGGAACATTCACGAGCAAAACGGCCGATGATGCATGGCAATTCTTTGAAGAGGTAGCAGAAAATACTCTAGAATGGGAGCCTGTTAGTGTTGATAATAAGCAACTTACCACCTCAACTGCCACTAACAAGGGTGGTATACATAAAGTCAACCCTAATTTTGAGAGTGATGCCAAATTGACATCAGTAGTACGAAGACTTGAAGCATTAGAATTGAGCAAGGGAGCACAATCTTCAGCTCCCGAACCATCCAAGCCAGTGGTGTCTCCCATTTGTGTCCTTTGTGACAGCCAAGACCACTTGGTTGAACAATGCCCCGGGTTGCCAATTATCAAAGCGGAGCAAGAAAATGTACTCAATATATTTCGCAAGCCCAATCCCAACAACAACCCATTTAGTGAAACATACAATCCGGGATGGCGGAATCATCCCAACCTATCATGGAAGCCTCCTCAAGGACAAGGATATGGAGGATCATCATCATTTTAAGGACCATCTTCTAATAATCAATTTCACAAGGAAAATCAATTCAATGCAACACCATCTGTTCCTCCATATGTCCCTCCCAATCAAAGAAAACCATCTTTAGAGGACACTCTCCAACAATTCATGCAGAGCCAACTAATAACTAATCAAACTCAAGCTCAAATGTGTCACAATCAGGATCAGACGATAGCCAGGCTCGAGGTTCAGATAGAACAGTTAGCTGCAACTGTTAGAGAGAGAAAGGACATTTCCCTAGTCAAACTGTGCCCAACCCGAGAGGACAACCTGCTCCTCAAAATACTCCAACAGGCCAGTTTGAAATTAGTTCTGATTCAAACCGTCAAGTCCAATCCATCTACACTTTACGGTCAGGCAAGAGAGTGGACAACCAAGTCCAAGATCCACCAAACAATCCTAATATTGTAAAAGAAAAAGAAAAAAAGGAACCAAAGGAGTCAACAAAGAAAGATGATCAAGTTATTGTTGACAATCAAGATAAATCTTTTGTGCCCAAAGCCCCATTTCCTCAACGTCTTCAACCAACTAGGAAGAAAAATCACTGTGAGGGAATTTTGAAAGTTTTCAAAAACGTCCAAATAAATATTCCATTCTTGGATGCCATTAATCAGAAACCTTCATATGCTAAATTTCTAAAAGACCTAACCACGGTTGATTGAGTTTTTACCTGCACACAAAATATGAAATTTTAGATTGAGAAGTAAAGATGTGCAAGGTGCTCAATTCTAATCTGCGGTAGTAATGGCTATGCGGGTCGTGATCCTCAGGGAGGGACTAGCGATGGAAGCGTTTAAGCAAGTTATCTCTTTTTTTTAGTTATTTTTATTATTTACAATGGTATTTACAATGAAGTGGGAGAAATAAATTGGAAAGAAGTAGGGTTTGTCATCTAATCTAAAGAAATCTAATCTAAAGAAATAGAAGAAAGAAAGAAAATTATAAACTAGAAAAATACATACCTACCTCTTCAGTCCTACTTACCTTTGATCCTTTTGCGACGACTTACTTTGCTTTGGAAGGCATTCAAGTATGGCGTATAGGATCGTCCACCTTCGCGATCTACACTACAAAAAGAAAAGATTGGCAAGCGACGGCTTGTTCATCTCCATAGGCCATCAAGGGCTCTTCTTGGGTTAGGCAGTCTCGAAGCAATCGGATCTCACGGTTTGCAAGTCATTAGAGAGAATAACACAAGAATAGAAAAATAAAAAGAGAATAAACACGAATAACAAGAATAGACATAACAAAGACAAACCTTTGAGTGGATTTCATTAACAATGAAAGAAAAGTAGGCTTACACCGCTGTCACCTCAGTACAAGCATGGACTCCTTCCTCCATGAAAGCTCCCTCCACTCTCAGTTACAAAAATTACAAAAGAAAACGAAAAGAAAAACGTAACCTAGCCTAAAAGAAACCCTAACTTTGCACTGGATTCTCTGTTAAATTCTGTACACCCTTTCTGTTGCGTCTGCAGGGGTATTTATAGATGCAGAAGGAAGTAGAGTGATTGGTCACTAATGTTGCATATTTAATGTCACATTTTCATACTTATTTTTAATAAAAGCCTGCATAGTCCTAATTAATTGTTTCATTTATTTGCAGGCCCAATCCTTAAGGAGATGAAGAGAAATGAGCCCAAAAGCCCACCAGAATTCTGAATTAAATCAGAGTTAATTCGCACAAATAAAATCAGGGCAAAATCAAGAGGTTGAAACCGGTTGAGAAGAATCCTCTCAGAATCGATCGGTTAAAGCCAAGAAATCTAAGGTCATTTCGTCAGAATCCGGAGCTCCAACGACAAAACCAACAAAGGATAAAGCCAGAAGAAGACCCCGGACAGACCCACCAACAGGGTGTGGCCATCTGGCCACACCCTGGCCGCAGAATTGCGGCAAAAGCCCCAATTCTGCGGCAATCTTGGGGAGTTAGGGGGAGCGTTTGCTCCCCCGACCTCCCCGGGATCTTGGTTGTTAGGGTTTTTTGCCTATAAAAGGCATTTGCTGCACTGAAAATGGACGGCCAATGCAGAGTTAGGATTTAGCTTAGTTTTCATTTCTTAGTTTAGGTTTTTAGTCTTTCTTTTTATGTAATTTTAGTTTTCATCTATGTAATTCAGAGGAGATCGACTTGCATCGAAGAACAAGACTGAAGCTTGAGCTGGAGTGACACCGGTGTAAGACTTATTTCTTTTCTTTGATTGTAATGGAATCGAATCGGTGTTCTTTTTGTGTATGCACTTCTATTTAGTCTTCTTCTTCTTCTTCGTTTCTATTTTACTTTTCTTTTTCGTACAATCGTCTTCCAAGTGAGTCTAAAAGCATCGAAAGAGCCTTGCCATTGTGAGTGCCACCGATAGCTCATGACGATGGAATAGAGTCTCTCTCTGTATCATTTCATTCTTGAATTAGTCTTGATGATGTAATGTGGACGAAGACCAACACTCGAATCTTATGGGCTATGCAGTGAATGCCTCCACTTCAAGGTAAAATCGTTGCTGAAAACTCGAGGTAAGCTTTTGACGAAAAGAAGGTAAGCAATTGTTTTTATTTCTTTCTTTCATTTCTGTAAACTAAATCACAAACACCACTTCCTCCAAATCGTTTTCATTCTTCTTTCCACTTCATTTGTACTTTGTCGCTTTCTTTCGTTTTCTGATTTTTCATCTTCTTCATCTCCCGCTTTCTTCTTAACATTAACAACTTTCTTTTTCTTTTTCTTAACTTTAAAAACAGAGAAGAACCTTCGCTTATTTTCATAAGATTTCAATAAAACTGTAAACGCTTCCATCGCAAACCCTCCTTGTGGATCACGACCCGCATTAGCCACTTGCTATAGCGGAAGTATTGAGCACTTGCACGTTTTTATCATAAGATCTGAAAATTCGTATTTTTTGTGCAGGTTTAGCATCAATCAAATTTTGGCGCCGTTGCCGGGGAGGGTAAAACGGTTTTTATTGAAATCTGAATTTTATTGCAAATTTTTGAGAACTAAACGAATTTTCTTCTCTGTTGCAGGTTATAGGTTGAAGAAAACAGGAACTTTGCATTGCAGTGACATATAAGTGGACCTAGGCCTCTGCTCTCGAAAGCAGAGACCAGGATCCCTCCAAATTGCCGCAAAATCCTGGCTTTTGCCGCAAATTTGCGGCAATAAGGAGTGCACTACTGATCATTTTTCTGCAGGGTCTCTGATTCTGCAAAATACTTCTGCTGCATTACTTAATTCCCTGTAATATTCACCCTATACCTGCCTAATAAAGTCAACAGTAAAAAATTGGTTGTAATCGTTAAAAGTTGATTAGACATTTGCATTTCTAGGCACGTGTCTTTTCAATTCATTTACTTTTACTGTTGAAGAGTGCTGGAGGCAAGGTACGTTTTGCGTTGCATGTAGACTAGGAATCAACTCTTGCTTGATTTTCATGCTTTGAGTGTATCCTAGTTATATTTCTTGTACACTTGCACAATTCAATTTTAAGGGCATACCCGTAAATAAGATAAGGTGGGGATTTTATCACCCTTTCCTTAGCCCGCAAATCATTTTCCCAAGCACTCACTAACCCAAGCCTAATTTAATAAAAAGTAGACGTTGGCCCTAGGGACATCTCGGACTCATTTAGGAGATTATCCTAAGGGGAAAAATGTTAGAATCTAACTCCTGCAAAATCAGTGTCTAGGAAAGGGATTGAGGGCCGAAAGCCCGAAGGTTGGTGGTTATTTAATTAAGGAACGTCTTTGACGGAAAACCTCCCACCAACATTGCCCTGACCTGGCTGATTAGCTTGTGGTTAAAGTCTACATTAGACCTCCCGTGGACAGTCTAACCAGTTAGGAGTCGTCTAGGTCCTAAGTCTACCCTAACTTAGGCTAGAATTTTTTCTTTTTTGTTTGTTTATTTGTTTGTTTTTCTTTGTTTGTATTCTATTGTGTGATATGGACTATAATAATAATTTTTTTAACTACAATAATAATCCATATTACACACCGGCTTCATTTTCGGATATTACCAACCCGGCATATCATAACTTTGACCAACCTAGTGTGCCGGATTGGTCTTATCCGAATCAATATGACCCATACCCCCCATCTAATAACTATAATTTCCATAATGATTTCAACTCTTCACCGAGTCAGTGGGGATTCACCTCCCCCGAGCATAATTTCCAACCACCTTGCCCTCCTTCTGCACCCAGTCCACATTATGTTCAAGATTCATACTCAGTTCCACCCGTCCAAAATAGGAAACCATCAATTATGGAAATGAGTATGCGTGAGTCCAAACATAAATCCCAAAATCTGATGGACTCACAATTTCACTACCACTTCCAACACAATTCTTCATCTTTTCATCAAAACAATGAACCTGTCAACTATGAAAAGATGCTTGAAGCCATGACTCAGGCTCAAAACACTCGTAATCGTGACATAGATATGATGGTCGAATCTCTACGTTCCCACCGTCCTGATGTCACTAACTATTCTGTTAGAGCCGAAGAGTCATGTTGTTTTGGAAATCAAGATTCCATTTCAGAACAACCATGTGAACTTACCCAAACTCCAAATGATATTGATAGTTTGGCTAGTTTTCCTTTTCCTGAAATAGAACTTGAAAATGATTATGATCCTGAACCCTAACTTAGTGATTCAATTCTATTTCCTGATTCGATTATGACTCCGGTATCTTCACCTGACTTCAATCTTTTCCCGGAGTCAACATTGGATCCTGTACTAATTCATAAAGAAATTGAATCACCCATCTTTGAGGATCATGTTGAACTTGACCAACTTTACAATTTTGAAAATCCCATGGATAAATTGGCAAGTTCTCTATTTTTTGATATTGAACTCAATGAGATATGTGACCTAGATTCTCAAATTTGTGATCCAGTTCAACTTTCTGAATCAATCTTGACTCCCGTTTTGTTACCAAACTTGAGTAATATTTTAGAGTCAGTTTTGATTCCTCCACCTATCATTCCTGAACTGGAATCACCCATATTAGGTCACATTCCATTGTTAGAAAATACATGTGGACTAGAGTTTCAACTTCTTGACTTGGACCCGCTTCTTGAACCAGTTTCGACTCCTGAACCTTTACTTGACTTAAGTCACCTTCCCGAGTCAGTATTAGTTCCTGTCCTTCCTGAGTCCAAGTCAACAGTTCTATCATTTCATACTCCATTCTGGGACGAGGTGGTTGACAAATTTGACTCCGAAATTAGTTATGGAATATGAAAATTAGATGGGGTCAAATATTTAATAAAAATCCTTAATGGATTTATCTTTTTAGTGGGTCATATTAAAGATAGTGCTGGTGGGTTCCTTCGAGACCCAAGAAAAGTTGATTGGGCCATGTTTCGTGGACCAATCAGACCACCACCGGAACCACCACCTTAAGGTAACCTTTTCCTTCCCTTTCTTCTTTTTCATGCATCTATGCATTAATTCATATATTGAGGACAATGCATGAGATAGGTGTGGGGGAGGGTCTAACATAACTTTTCTTTTTCTTTAAAAAAAATAATAAAAAAAATAAAAAAATTGACATTTTTCTTTACTTTTAAAAAACTTTTTGAAAAATAGAAACAATATTTTGACTTATTTTTGTAAGAAATTAAGTTAATTTTAAGGAATAGGAAAATCCAAATTAGGATTTCTTATACTTGGTCAAAATAAGATAATTTGTTTGATTTTTAGGGTTAGGAAGATAATTTGTCAAAGTAATTTAGTCTTGATCTTTACCTTGATGAAATATGCATACTTCATACACTTACACACTTAGGGTTCAAAAACAAAGATTCTTATGCCTTATAAAAAATATATATATAAAAAAAATGAATAAGTCTAATTATTGATTAGCTAGGTGCTTTGGCCTAAGCAAGCCTTAGTATTTATGCGAAAGATAATTAGATAAGTTTTAAAAAAAAAATGAATAAGTCTAATTATTGATTAGCTAGGTGCTTTGGCCTAAGCAAGCCTTAGTATTTATGCGAAAGATGATTAGATCCTCTGATTAAGCTGGGTGTCTGTGCCTAATAAAGCATGAGTATTCACGCCTAAAAGAGGTTCATATAATAAAATCCTTAGTTTTGTGGCCTTGTCTGCTCGAGTCCTTAAGTCCTAGGGGTGTCTTCTCACCTGGTGCCCTAAGACCGTTTGGTTTGGGAGTCATCGATTAGAGGCTCGTTACATGGGCAGATTAGAAAGCCTAATAGAACTAAGGAATAATACCACAAAAAAAAAAAGAAGTAAAAGTATATATATAAATAAGTAAGGCATAAGAGTTAGAGTTAATGAACCCTTAGTCAAAATTTTCACAGTCACAAGGTGCATATGACTTAGGGTAAAGTAATAGACTAGATGAGAAGTACAATTTGACTCCTTACTTTGATTGATAACAAATTTTTGAATAGAGACTAAGTTTAGGAATAAAAAATTCGGGTTTCCTATAACTTATAGATTGCTTAGATCTTACAATCATATTTCAAATATTTTTCTCTTTCAAAATGCTTTTCGAAAATACTAACTCTTTATTTCCCTTTCTTTATGGATTTTGTGGGTGCAATCCGCTGAAAACCCTCACGAGACAAAACTCGTCCTCTAGGGGAAACCTAGAGGTTTAACGGCTTGTTGCACATGCTCAGTGCAATCGCGCGACCTGCGAAAGTGGTCTAATAATTCTTAGTTTAATTTAGTTGTTTTGCTCGAGGACGAGCAAAAGATAGGTATGGGGGTGTGATTGGTCACTAATGTTGCATATTTAATGTCACATTTTCATACTTATTTTTAATAAAAGCCTGCATAGTCCTAATTAATTGTTTGATTTATTTGCAGGCCCAATCCTTAAGGAGATGAAGAGAAATGAGCCCAAAAGCCCACCAGAATTCTGAATTAAATCAGAGTTAATTCGCACAAATAAAATCAGGGCAAAATCAAGAGGTTGAAACCGGTTAAGAAGAATCCTCTCAGAATCGATCGGTTAAAGCCAAGAAATCTAAGGTCATTTCGTCAGAATCCGGAGCTCCAACGACAAAACCAACAAAGGATAAAGCCAGAAGAAGACCCCGGACAGACCCACCAACAGGGTGTGGCCATCTGGCCACACCCTGGCCGCAGAATTGCGGCAAAAGCCGCAATTCTGCGGTAATCTTGGGGAGTTAGGGGAGCGTTTGCTCCCCCGACCTCCCAGGGATCTTGATTGTTAGGGTTTTTGCCTAAAAAGGCATTTGCTGCACTGAAAATGGACGGCCAATGCAGAGTTAGGATTTAGCTTAGTTTTCATTTCTTAGTTTAGGTTTTTAGTCTTTCTTTTTATGTAATTTTAGTTTTCATCTATGTAATTCAGAGGAGATCGACTTGCATTGAAGAACAAGACTGAAGCTTGAGCTGGAGTGACACCGGTGTAAGACTTATTTCTTTTCTTTGATTGTAATGGAATCGAATCGGTGTTCTTTTTGTGTATGCACTTCTATTTAGTCTTCTTCTTCTTCTTCGTTTCTATTTTACTTTTCTTTTTCGTACAATCGTCTTCCAAGTGAGTCTAAAAGCATCGAAAGAGCCTTGCCATTGCGAGTGCCACCGATAGCTCATGACGATGGAATAGAGTCTCTCTCTGTATCATTTCATTCTTGAATTAGTCTTGATGATGTAATGTGGACGAAGACCAACACTCGAATCTTATGGGCTATGCGCTGAATGCCTCCACTTCAAGGTAAAATCGTTGCTGAAAACTCGAGGTAAGCTTTTGACGAAAAGAAGGTAAGCAATTGTTTTTATTTCTTTTCTTTCATTTCTGTAAACTAAATCACAAACACCACTTCCTCCAAATCGTTTTCATTCTTCTTTCCACTTCATTTGTACTTTGTCGCTTTCTTTCGTTTTCTGATTTTTCATCTTCTTCATCTCCCGCTTTCTTCTTAACATTAACAACTTTCTTTTTCTTTTTCTTAACTTTAAAAACAGAGAAGAACCTTCACTTATTTTCATAAGATTTCAATAAAACTGTAAACGCTTCCATCGCAAACCCTCCTTGTGGATCACGACCCGCATTAGCCACTTGCTATAGAGGAAGTATTGAACACTTGCACGTTTTTATCATAAGATTTGAAAATCCGTATTTTTTGTGCAGGTTTAGCATCAATCATAGAGTCCCAGAACAACTCTTCCATGAAAACTGGTCCCCGGATAAGACTGTATTGCCGCGGAAACACGGCTTGGGCCGCGTTTCCGCGGCCTGGTAGTGGCAGATGGCCACGCGCTTTGGCACGTGGCTTCCCCTGGTCCGTCCATCTGGGCGTAGTCTTCTGGAAGGTGCATCCTGGCTCTTTATCTTAGGATTTCGAGATAACTTGGGAAGCAAGTTACCTAGATCTCAAATCTCCCAATATCTTTTTAAATGAATTTCCTTATCTTTGCACTCTCTTATTTGGCTTTTATCCTCATCCTGCAAGCGTTTAGGGTTGAATAGAAGTCTATCCTTCCCTCTTCTTTGTATTTGCAACTATTGCCCTTGTGTAATTGCAATTTAATAATTGTAACTTTTACATTGGCTTGAATATGGGCTTTTGGGCTTCTTTTAAGGCTTTATTTCTTTATTTTTATTTCTCAAGGCCTGCACACAATAAATCATAAAATATTAGTAAATGTGCAGAATTATAGGAATAAATATGAAAATGTGATGGTAAATGTAATGATAAAAATGCACTTTTCACTACCAATCACACCCCCACGCTTATCTTTTTGCTCGACCTCGAGTAAAAATCAAAAAGAAAAAGAAAAAGAAAACCTAATCTAACTAACTCACTTTCGTAGGAATCACGGTTGCACTTAGCATGTGCAACAAGCCGTTAAACCTCTAGGTTACCCTAGAGGACGAGTGTTGTCTTGTGAGGGTTTTCAGCGGATTGCACCCACAAAATCCATAAAAAGGAAAATATTTGAAATACGTTTGAAGAGACTAAGTAATCTATAAGTTTTTAGGATCCTCATTTTTATTCATTCTTAAACTTAGTCTTTGTAAGGTAAATTGTTATTCATTTTAGGTAAGGATCAAAATTGAATTTTTGTATAGTCTTTTTCGTTACCAAAAATCATATGCATCCTTATGAATTTTTACTAGGAATTTCTTAACTTGGACTCTCATGCCTTTTTATTATTATATATTTATTTATTTATTATTATTATTTTTTAATATGTATAACTCATCTAATTTTCTTTCGTGTAAGCATGAAGGCTTCTTGAGCGCCTTATACCTAACTAATTGACTATTAGATGTGTTAGTACATATATAAGTAATTTTTCCTTAGTTTCTGTAACGCCCCGATCCTATAGATACGGAGACGTTATGGCGACGCATATATGCGAGGTAAAATACCCCTCGTATACGCGCTAAGCCTAAATTGTAACCTGAACAAGCTATAAATCAGAAGCATAATGATCATGAACACTGCAGTAATACATATAAGACCACACATGATAGCAATGAATAACGGGAAGAAAATGACAGCTGAATAGAAGTCAAAGGTGATATACAGGAATCAAAGAATAATAACAAGAATGAAATGCAAGTATACCAGAATCAAGGGGAGAGGACCCAAGCTCCTCGCCAGGCGTACCGTCTCATCGAACACCTGCACATTAGAACAACCGTCCAATAGCTGGACGTGCAAATCCAGGGTCGTCAGAGCGCGACCATAATGAGTGTGTGTGTAAAGGGGAAAGAACTCGTGCAGAAGAAACTATGTGCATATATAATAATAAGGACAACTGCAGATAGAAAAACTAAATAACACAATAAATAACTGAACAGTAATACATATGATAATAACATGAATAAAGGTAGAATATAACTGTCACAACTGTAAATAAACAATCAATGTAAAGGCGTGTAATCTATCACATGTCACTAAGCTGGCATCCAAGTCTGTTCATAAGTCTGGTCCTGGTTATAATAATCTGGTCCTGGTTACAATCATATGTCTGTCACAGTGATATATATGTACAATCAGATACTTACAGTCAGTCACAATGCATTAACAATTCATCATCATTTATTATGTCAGCGAACGCCAATTGCCACATGCAGTAGACGCATCCCATACTCACCTACCGCACGTATCAATCAAGGTCCTAAGTTATTGAAATTAATAGAAGAGACTTTGTCCATGCTTTAGGTGGGTTCCGTACATACCCGGAACCACGGCCCAATCACCTGGCGCTGAACCAGGTCCTACCACTAGGTAGTCAATAACAATAAAAATAACTATGTGTCAATACAATGACAATATAAACAATACGGGATGTCAGTCATCCCCCGGAACCCTGCAGTGGAACCGTATCTCGGCTGCGCAACCTGTATCCTAGGTCCACCCAAAATACAGACGCTGTCTCCTCCATCAATTTCCCCAATCCCAGTGTAAGTTGTCAATTTACATTATTATTTATAACAATCAATATCCATGAAAGATTACTGGGACGATACGGTAACAGTAACAATATCAATGTGACAATGACAATATGAACAGTGTTACCGTATAAACGGTAGAACAATATAACAATGAAAGTGTTACGGTCCAACAATATTTTCCCAGTAACTTTCAATAACATGGATTTATACAATAACAGTAAATAATACTCAATAGCCAGTCTCATCTAGAACTGATGGATATCTCATATGCCTGTACTGCATATAACAATAGCCTATATACATCTCTACCAACTCATATAAGCTCTGAAGTACAAGATCATTGACATCGAATAGATCAGCATCATAATAACCCGATCTCTATCAACCACAGTAATCCAGTCTCTAACATCATAAGAAGGCCACATTAATATCTGAATGAATCATCACTTAAGTTGTTAACAAAGAAAGAATAACAAGTCTGGAAGTCCTTTACATAAAATATACCATCTACCTTCTATAACTCTAGTTCAGTCCAATCACAGTCCAACTCTAAATAAGTCCATGTACTACCAATCCAATCATCAAGAACTCTAATCTTTTAATAAGGTAAGGTCACACCTAGTATATCCTCAAACACATGTGATCTAGAATATCTACTCAACTACTTCAGTCATATCTGGTATGTCCTCAAATACTCACTAATAAAGTCTTGTCTAATTACTGATCATCATTCAATGTAAATAGCATAAGTCCCAGGTCAATCCAAAGTCATCATATCCAACTCACATTCCCAACAGTTACATGATCGTCAAGTATCAATATACATCAAGTAATCTGATATAATAATTGTCATTCCAACATATATCCATAATCAAGCTCAGCTCTCTCACTCTAACGATTTAATCTGATTCCTAAATCCTCAAGGGTTCACACTTCTATTAAGATCAAACATGATATCCCAAAACTCGGTATCACAACATATGCATGCATCTAAGTTCTATTAAATCGAGTCATTACCACCAATATCCATCTCTCGATATCATATGCATCTATCAATAACCAATACCTAATCCAAGGATGAAGTCCACAATCCATCTAGGAACCATACACAGCAGTCAAAACCAGCTTAGTCGACTATAGAGGTAGTCCAAGTCGACTAAGGACAAGGCAAGTCGATTAACTCCTCTGTCAGAACACATATCAGAGGCATACTGAAATCTATTCTCCCACACAATAAAACATGTATGTGTATCCTCTCTTGCACATATCAACATACACAATCACTACTTTAATCTATGTACATGTACACATGAATTATAATGGAATCAATTACATATAAATAAAAGGAACCGAAAAGGAGTAAACACTCACCTTGGGGAATCTGCGCGTTACCGGGCGAGTCGCTGCCATGGTCGCTGTGGTGCGGTTCCTCACCAACGGACTGCATGGGGGGGTGGCCAAGGTGCTGGAGAAGGCCACCGTGCCGGTCTCCGATGAGGACTTGGCGTGGATCAGGAGAACTCGCTGCTCGCCCGGGGAAGATGGGGGCGGTCTGGATGGTGCACGGCTATCCTTGTTGTTGTTGTCGCTGTTGCTGTTGCTGGTCCGGATCTCACCAAACAAATCCAAAATGCTGTAACACGCAACCAATACATACAAATAATTATAAATACACGCTAAACACTCACACGTGCATGCAAAAACCCACCTATGTACACACCAATAAACAATACACCAAAATAACATTCACATTAATAAACTTCAAGAATCAAGTTACTAGTCCGCTTCATGAGAAAATTATATCAACAAAAACAACAAAAGATATAGCTAATGAGTAAAATTTCAACCTCAACTTGTGATCCTAACTTTGACCACCCAAATTTTGAAATAAAACTCCCCAATCCAAATAAACCTCATAGTAAATCACCAAAGCCAACATTTGTCACCCAAGCTCTGACTCCTTGCGGGCTGCCAGATCAGTCTACACGACAATCAAATTTTTTTTTTTAATCCTCCAATGACATAACCCACTTACAGATCTCAGAGATTTCTAAATTCTAGTGTCTGAGGTTTATGAACCTATGATCACAATTTAAAAGTTTGGACTTTTACTTCACAAGGTCTGAAAAAGAATGATATGGACTCTGTTTTCAGTACAAAGATCCAATAAAATTGACTCCAACTAATTCTTAATAAAAAAATGTACTGTAACAAAACATCATAGTTAAATAACTTTTATAGGTGAGCAGCACCAAACCCATGATCTCCATGATTCAAAACCACCAACAACAATTAAACTATGTGTTGCAGAAAAAAGGAAAATGGCCACAAAATAAGACTTCTGGAAAGAAAATAATGACAGCAAGTTCTCCAATCAAAGCATGAAGTTTGGTATAATAACATTCATCATCCACATCAACGAGTCCTGAAATGGAGAATACCAAGGCTCGTCCAGATTCAATACCTCCGTTGTCTCATTGCCGGATCCAGCAGCCAAGCTCAAACCCGGCCCGTCGCCGAAGCTATCTGGCCTTTCATCCTCAAAGACCCTCGACCTGCCAAGCCGCCGATTCCTCGGGTCCGATCTCGGATCCGTCGATCGAGCCGACATCCGGCCCGTTTTCGAATCCTCCAACAGCATCTACGCATCAGGCGGCGGGTTTTGGCGGGGCCGGAGTGGGAGAGCGGAAGAGAGGAGGAGGTTGGTGGCGGAGTTAGATTTGGGTTATATGCGGCTAGGTTTGCAGGAGAAGAATGGTGAGAGAGAGATGCAGAGGTTGATATATAAAGGGGAAATAGCAATGGGCTTAAGGGCCTGGGATTCATGAGATAAAATGAAAAGAAAATCAAAATGAAAGAATAGTTATGGGCTTGGGGCTCCTATGGGCTTGGTTTGGATCAAGACAAAATAAAAAGAATGAAGATGCATAAGTAAGACTTGGTAGGATAGGTTAATGGGCTTGGGAAAAATGAAAAGAAAAAATAGGAATAGCACCAATAGCATATTAATATTAATTATAATAACAATAACAATAATAATGATAGTGATGATAATAATAATACACTAACAATGATAATAACTAGGGACTACATATTAATACAGACTTAAAATAATTTTCATATTTAATATATTAATAATCATGAGAAGAAGTATTAAATTAAGTTAATAAAATAATTAGTAAATCAAAACAAATACTTTAGAAAAATGGAAATACAGTATTATCAAGTAGGGGTTATTACATTCTACCCACCTTAATAAAAATTTCGTCCTCAAAATTTCAATAAAGTAGGAAATGATAAAAGAATCAAAATACAGAGAAAAACAATTAAGCTTCCATGCACCTCGCTGGGACACCACGATTCCGCTGCGCGCTCTGACCTTTGTTACCAGCTTAACGGGGAGCGATCAACTCAGAGGATAAAAGCAGAGAAAATAGCAACGGAAGAAACGATAAGAATCAAGATAGGACCAAGATTACTTTAAAAGAAGAGATGCAATCAGAGAGGTCGAAAGATCAAAGAGATAGATTTTCAAAGGGAGGACAATCAATTCAAAGTGGATACAATATCATTGAATAGTATATGTATATTGCAGTGTAATTATAGCTCGTTCAAGTCACCGGTAAGAAGCAAGTCCGATTTATGTCGAAACCTGACGCTCTGATACCACTCTGTAACGCCCCGATCCTATAGATACGGAGACGTTATGGCGACGTATATATGCGAGGTAAAATACCCCTCGTATACGCGCTAAGCCTAAATTGTAACCTGAACAAGCTATAAATCGGAAGCATAATGATCATGAACACTGCAGTAATACATATAAGACCACACATGATAGCAATGAATAACGGGAAGAAAATGACAGCTGAATAGAAGTCAAAGGTGATATACAGGAATCAAAGAATAATAACAAGAATGAAATGCAAGTATACCAGAATCAAGGGGAGAGGACCCAAGCTCCTCGCCAGGCGTACCGTCTCATCGAACACCTGCACATTAGAACAACCGTCCAATAGCTGGACGTGCAAATCCAGGGTCGTCAGAGCGCGACCATAATGAGTGTGTGTGTAAAGGGGAAAGAACTCGTGCAGAAGAAACCATGTGCATATATAATAATAAGGACAACTGCAGATAGAAAAACTAAATAACACAATAAATAATTGAACAGTAATACATATGATAATAACATGAATAAAGGTAGAATATAACTGTCACAACTGTAAATAAACAATCAATGTCAAGGCGTGTAATCTATCACATGTCACTAAGCTGGCATCCAAGTCTGTTCATAAGTCTGGTCCTGGTTATAATAATCTGGTCCTGGTTACAATCATATGTCTGTCACAGTGATATATATGTACAATCAGATACTTACAGTCAGTCACAATGCATTAACAATTCATCATCATTTATTATGTCAGCGAACGCCAATTGCCACATGCAGTAGACGCATCCCATACTACGCCTACCGCACGTGTCAATCAAGGTCCTAAGTTATTGAAATTAATAGAAGAGACTTTGTCCATGCTTTAGGTGGGTTCCGTACATACCCGGAACCACGGCCCAATCACCTGGCGCTGAACCAGGTCCTACCGCTAAGTAGTCAATAACAATAACAATAACAATGTGTCAATACAATGACAATATGAACAATACGGGATGTCAGTCATCCCCGGAACCCTGCAGTGGAACCGTATCTCGGCTGCGCAACCTGTATCCTAGGTCCACCCAAAATACAGACGCTGTCTCCTCCATCAATTTCCCCAATCCCAGTGTAAGTTGTCAATTTACATTATTATTTATAACAATCAATATCCATGTTATTTCAATTACTGGACGATACGGTAACAGTAACAATATCAATGTGACAATGACAATATGAACAGTGTTACCGTATAAACGGTAGAACAATATAACAATGAAAGTGTTACGGTCCAACAATATTTTCCCAGTAACTTTCAATAACATGGATTTATACAATAACAGTAAATAATACTCAATAGCCAGTCTCATCTAGAACTGATGGATATCTCATATGCCTGTACTGCATATAACAATAGCCTATATACATCTCTACCAACTCATATAAGCTCTGAAGTACAAGATCATTGACATCGAATAGATCACCATCATAATAACCCGATCTCTATCAACCACAGTAATCCAGTCTCTAACATCATAACAAGGCCACATCAATATCTGAATGAATCATCACTTAAGTTGTTAACAAAGAAAGAATAACAAGTGTGGAAGTCCTTTACATAAAATATACCATCTACCCTCTATAACTCTAGTTCAGTCCAATCACAGTCCAACTCTAAATAAGTCCATGTACTACCAATCCAATCATCAAGAACTCTAATCTTTTAATAAGGTAAGGTCACACCTAGTATATCCTCAAACACATGTGATCTAGAATATCTACTCAACTACTTCAGTCATATCTGGTATGTCCTCAAATACTCACTAATAAAGTCTTGTCTAATTACTGATCATCATTCAATGTAAATAGCATAAGTCCCAGGTCAATCCAAAGTCATCATATCCAACTCACATTCCCAACAGTTACATGATCGTCAAGTATCAATATACATCAAGTAATCTGATATAATAATTGTCATTCTAACATATATCCATAATCAAGCTCAGCTCTCTCACTCTAACGATTTAATCTGATTCCTAAATCCTCAAGGGTTCACACCTCTATTAAGATCAAACATGATATCCCAAAACTCGGTATCACAACATATGCATGCATCTAAGTTCTATTAAATCGAGTATTACCACCAATATCCATCTCTCGATATCATATGCATCTATCAATAACCAATACCTAATCCAAGGATGAAGTCCACAATCCATCTAGGAACCATACACAGCAGTCAAAACCAGCTTAGTCGACTATAGAGGTAGTCCAAGTCGACTAAGGACAAGGCAAGTCGATTAACTCCTCTGTCAGAACACATATCAGAGGCATACTGAAATCTATTCTCCCACACAATAAAACATGTATGTGTATCCTCTCTTGCACATATCAACATACACAATCACTACTTTAATCTATGTACATGTACACATGAATTATAATGGAATCAATTACATATAAATAAAAGGAACCGAAAAGGAGTAAACACTCACCTTGGGGAATCTGCGCGTTACCGGGCGAGTCGCTGCCATGGTCGCTGTGGTGCGGTTCCTCACCAACGGACTGCATGGGGGGGTGGCCAAGGTGCTGGAGAAGGCCACCGTGCCGGTCTCCGACGACGACTTGGCGTGGATCAGGAGAACTCGCTGCTCGTCCGGGGAAGATGGGGGCGGTCTGGATGGTGCACGGCTGTCCTTGTTGTTGTTGTCGTTGTTGCTGTTGTTGGTCCGGATCTCACCAAACAAATCCAAAATGCTGTAACACGCAACCAATACATACAAATAATTATAAATACACGCTAAACACTCACACATGCATGCAAAAACCCACCTATGTACACACCAATAAACAATACACCAAAATAACATTCACATTAATAAACTTCAAGAATCAAGTTACTAGTCCGCTTCATGAGAAAATTATATCAACAAAAACAACAAAAGATATAGCTAATGAGTAAAATTTCAACCTCAACTTGTGATCCTAACTTTGACCCAAATTTTGAAATAAAACTCCCCAATCCAAATAAACCTCATAGTAAATCACCTAAGCCAACATTTGTCACCCAAGCTCTGACTCCTTGCGGGCTGCCAGATCAGTCTACACGACAATCAAAATTTTTTTTTTTAATCCTCCAATGACATAACCCACTTACAGATCTCAGAGATTTCTAAATTCTAGTGTCTGAGGTTTATGAACCTATGATCACAATTTAAAAGTTTGGACTTTTACTTCACAAGGTCTGAAAAAGAATGATATGGACTCTGTTTTCAGTACAAAGATCCAATAAAATTAACTCCAACTAATTCTTAATAAAAAAATGTAATGTAACAAAACATCATAGTTAAATAACTTTTATAGGTGAGCAGCACCAAACCCATGATCTCCATGATTCAAAACCACCAACAACAATTAAACTATGTGTTGCAGAAAAAAGGAAAATGGCCACAAAATAGGACTTCTGGAAAGAAAATAATGACAGCAAGTTCTCCAATAAAAGCATGAAGTTTGGTATAATAACATTCATCATCCACATCAACGAGTCCTAAAATGGAGAATACCAAGGCTCGTCCAGATTCAATACCTCCGTCGTCTCATTGCCGGATCCAGCAACCAAGCTCAAACCCGGCCCATCGCCGAAGCTGTCTGGCCTTTCATCCTCAAAGACCCTCGACCTGCCAAGCCGCCGATTCCTCGGGTCCGGTCTCGGATCCGTCGATCGAGCCGACATCCGGCCCGTTTTCGAATCCTCCAACAGCATCTATAGATCAGGCGGCGGGTTTTGGCGGGGCCGGAGTGGGAGAGCGGAAGAGAGGAGGAGGTTGGTGGCGGAGTTAGATTTGGGTTATATGCGGCTAGGTTTGCAGGAGAAGAATGGTGAGAGAGAGATGCAGAGGTTGATATATAAAGGGGAAATAGCAATGGGCTTAAGGGCCTGGGATTCATGGGATAAAATGAAAAGAAAATCAAAATGAAAGAATAGTTATGGGCTTGGGGCTCCTATGGGCTTGGTTTGGATCAAGACAAAATAAAAAGAATGAAGATGCATAAGTAAGACTTGGTAGGATAGGCTAATGGGCTTGGGAAAAATGAAAAGGAAAAATAGGAATAGCACCAATAGCATATTAATATTAATTATAATAACAATAACGATAATAATGATAGTGATGATAATAATAATACACTAACAATGATAATAACCAGGGACTACATATTAATACAGACTTAAAATAATTTTCATATTTAATATATTAATAATCATGAGAAGAAGTATTAAATTAAGTTAATAAAATAATTAGTAAATCAAAACAAATACTTTAGAAAAATGGAAATACAGTATTATCAAGTAGGGGTTATTACAGTTTCCTTAGGCTTTCTAATCCACCCATGTAACGAACTTAAAATCGATGACTCCCAAACCAGTCGGCTTTAGGGCACCGGGTGAGAAAACACCCTCGGACTCAAATTCGAGTGAACTAGGCCACAAAACTAAGGACTTTATTTTATTTAGAACTCACCTTTAGGCGTGAATACTTATGCTTCTTGAGGCACATGTATCCAGCTTAATTGGTGATATATTTTTTATTTATTTATTTTTTTTATGAGGCACAAGGGTCTTTGTCTTAGAATCCTAGATATGTATTAGGTGTGCACATTTCATTAAGGTAAAAATCAAGACTAATTACTTATTCAATTTCTCCTCCTATACCTAAAAATTAAACAATTTATTTATTTTGACCATGTTTTTAGAAATCCTAATCATGATTTTCCTAATCCTTAAAACTAACTTAGATTTCTTTCAAAAGATAAGTCAAAATATTGTCCTTTTTATAACATTTTTTTTTATTAGCAAATTTTTATTAGTTTCTACCTATGTTAGTATGTTAGTAAAGCCTACCCCCACACTTATCTCATGCATTGTCCTCAATGTATGAATGAATGCATATATGCATGAAACAAAAGAAAGGGAAGGCAGAAGTTACTTCAAGGTGGTGGTTCCGGTGGTGGTCTAATTGGGCCAAGCGTTGCTACCCAATCAAGATAATATAATATTTAGTGAAACCCACCAGAAATTTCCCTCACATAACCCACTAAAATGTATGTATAATTATTTTTTAAAATTTTCACCCCATCAAATGTCCAAATTTCATAATGAATTTCAGAGTCAATTGTGTCAACCTCCTTGTCCCATAATGGAGTGTGAAAAGATGGAATGATTGACTTGGACGTCGTAAGTATGGGAACGAATACCGACTCAGGAAAGAAACTTAAATCAAGTAAGGGTTCAGGAGTCGGGCTACGTTCAGGAAGTGGGTCCAAATCAATAAGTTAAAGCTCAAGTCCACAATAATCTTCCCACAATGGAATGTGACTCAATGTTGGTGATTCAAGTTCAGGAAGGATAGGTGTGGGAATCAAAATTGACTCTAAAAGATTACATAAGTCGGGTAACAAAACAGGAGTCAATAATGATTCGGGAATTTGAACTTGCTCACAGATTTGAGAATCTAGGTCACATATCTCATTGAGTTCGATATCATAAAAATGAGAACTTGCCAATTTATCCATGGGACTTTCAAAATTATAAAATTTGTCAAGTTCAATATGATCATCAAAAATGGGTGATTCAATTTCATGATGGATTAGCACAGGATCCAATGTTGACTCGGAAAAAGTGAAATCAGGTGAAGACACCGGAGTCATTATTGAATCAGGAAGCAAAATTGAATCATCAAGGTGGGGTTCATGATCATATTCATGCTCAAGTTCTATTTCAGGAAAGGAAAAACTTGCCAAACTATCAAAGTTTGGAGTTTCGGCAAGTTCAAATGATGGTACTGAAGTAGAATCTTGTTGTCCAAAGCAACGTGACTCTTCGGCTCTAAGAGAGTGGTCAGCGATATCAGAATTGGCCAAACGGTGAGAACGCAAAGATTGAACCATCATATCTATTTCATGATCACGAGCTAATCTAGCCTAAATCATGGATTTAAGCATCTTTTCTTAGTCAATAGGTGCATCATTTTGTGATTGGACTTGAAAAGAGGAAGTGTAATCGTGATGAAGTTGTGAGTCGGTGGACTCACGCATCATCATGTCTAAGATTGATGGTGGTTGTTGCTTGGACTCATGCATACTCATCATCTCCAAGATAGATGGTTTTCTATTCTGAATGGGTGGATCTGAGTATGAATCTTGGGAATATTATGGACAAGGTGGATACGGAGGACAAATTGGTTGAATATTAGACTCGGGGAAGCGAAACCCCATGAACTCTGTGAAGAGTTGAAATTATTATGGAAATTATAGTTATAAGATGGGGGGCATGGGTTATAGTCATTCGGATAAGACCATTCCGGCACACTAGGTTGGTTAAAGTTAGGGTGTGCCAGGTTGGTAATATCCGAAAAAGAAGGCGATGTGTAATATGGATTAAAATTGGAAAAATTATTGTTGTATGCCATATCACACAAACACAAACAAAGAAAAAGAAAACAAACAAATAAACAAACAAAAAGAAAAATTCTAACCTAAGTTAGGGTAGACCTATGACCTAGACGACTCCTAACTGGTTAGACTGTCCACGGGAGGTAGGGTGCAGACCTTGACAACAAGTTAATCAGCCAGGTCAGGGCAAGATTGGTGGGAGGTTTTCCGTCAAAGACGTTCCTTAATTAAATAACCACCAATCTTCGGGCTTTCGGCCCTCAATCCCCTTCCTAGACACTGATTTGGCAGGAGTCAAATTCCAACACTGTTCCCCCTTAGGATAATCTCCTAATTAAGTCCGAGATGTCCCTAGGGCCAACGTCTACTCTTTTTTTAGTTAGGCTTGGTTAGTG
Source organism: Agave tequilana (assembly GCA_038442645.1). Taxonomy (NCBI): domain Eukaryota; kingdom Viridiplantae; phylum Streptophyta; class Magnoliopsida; order Asparagales; family Asparagaceae; genus Agave; species Agave tequilana. Next base: position 54,750 of record JAVJIF010031764.1, read on the forward strand.
AGTGCTTGGAATCTGATTTTTGGTCTAAGGAAGGGTGATTAAATCCCCACCTTATCTTGTTATGGGTTAGTGCCCTTAAGATAAATTTGTGCAAGTGTACAAGATATGTAAATAAGATTCACTCAAAGCATGAAAATCAACCAAGAGATGAGTCCTATTCTACAAGCAATGCGAACGTACCTTACTCCAGCACTCTTCAACAGTAAAATAAAGGAATTGAAAAGACACGTGCCTAATATGCAAACGTCTAATCAACTTTTTATCTTTTTCAATAAATATTTTATTGTTGATTAATTAGCAGTTTACAGGTATATCATAGAACAAATTGGAACAGAGCAGTAAACTAGATTTTAAATATTCAGCAACCTGCAGAAAACTCTGTCAGTAATTCACTACTAAGGCCGCGAAAACGCGGCTTTTGCCGCGGATCCGCAGCACTGTAGTAGGCTCTGATGCTCTGCCTTCGAGGGCAGAGGCACAGAGTTGCTATATGTCCACTTCTGCTGTTATATTTCCTGTTCTCCAAACCTGCAAACAGAAAGAATAAAAGAATTAGTTAATTTTTTTATTTAGAGAAAAACTTACCGTCCCTCCCCGGCAACGGCGCCAATTTGTTGATTGAGTTTTTACCTGCACACAAAATATGATATTTTAGATTGAGAAGTAAAGATGTGCAAGGTGCTCAATTCTAATCCGCGGTAGCAATGACTATGCGGGTCGTGATCCTCAGGGAGGGACTAGCGATAGAAGCGTTTAAGCAAGTTATCTCTTTTTTTAGTTATTTTTATTATTTACAATGGTATTTACAATGAAGTGGGAGAAATAAATTGGAAAGAAGTGGGGTTTGTCATCTAATCTAAAGAAATCTAATCTAAAGAAATAGAAGAAAGAAAGAAAATTATAAACTAGAAAAATACATACCTACCTCTTCAGTCCTACTTACCTTTGATCCTTTTGCGACGACTTACTTTGCTTTGGAAGGCGTTCAAGTATGCTGTATAGGATCGTCCACCTTCGCGATCTACACTACAAAAAGAAAAGATTGGCAAGCGATGGCTTGTTCATCTCCATAGGCCATCAAGGGCTCTTCTTGGGTTAGGCAGTCTCGAAGCAATCGGATCTCACGGTTTGCAAGTCATTAGAGAGAATAACACAAGAATAGAAAAATAAAAAGAGAATAAAACACGAATAACAAGAATAGACATAACAAAGACAAACCTTTGAGTGGATTTCATTAACAATGGAAGAAAAGTAGGCTTACACCGCTGTCACCTCAGTACAAGCATGGACTCCTTCCTCTATGAAAGCTTCCTCCACTCTCAGTTACAAAAATTACAAAAGAAAACGAAAAGAAAAACCTAACCTAGCCTAAAAGAAACCCTAACTTTGCACTGGATTCTCTGTTAAATTCTGTACACCTTTTCTGTTGCGTCTGCAGGGGTATTTATAGATGCAGAAGGAAGTAGAGTCCCAGAATAACTCTTCCACGAAAACTGGTCCCCGGATAAGACTGTATTGCCGCGGAAACGCGGCTTGGGCTGCGTTTCCACGGCCTGGTAGTGGCAGATGGCCACGCGCTTTGGCGCGTGGCTTCCCCTGGTTCGTCCATCTGGGCGTAGTCTTCTGGAAGGTGCATCCTGGCTCTTTATCTTGGGATTTCGAGATAATTTGGGAAGCAAGTTACCTAGATCTCAAATTTCCCAATATCTTTTTAAACGAATTTCCTTATCTTTGCACTCTCTTCTTTGGCTTTTATCCTCATCCTGCAAGTGTTTATGGTTGAATAGAAGTCTATCCTTCCCTCTTCTTTGTATTTGCAACTATTGCCCTTGTGTAATTGCAATTTAATAATTGCAACTTTTACATTGGGCTTGAATATGGGCTTTTGGGCTTCTTTTAAGGCTTTATTTCTTTATTTTTATTTCTCGAGGCCTGCACACAATAAATCATAAAATATTAGTAAATGTGCAGAATTATAGGAATAAATATGAAAATGTGATGGTAAATGTAATGATAAAAATGCACTTTTCACTACCAGTCAACGGTCAAGAGGAAAAGTTCTGTGCCTCGTGAAGCTGCATTTGCTACACAAGCATCATGTCTCATCCAGCAACCCATTGCACCCAAATTGAGGATCCAGGAGTCCAACTATTTCTATTAGGATAGGAGATCAGGTTATGGATCAGTGTCTACTAGATTTAGGGGCAAGTGTAAACCTTTTATCCTATTTTGTGTACAAACAATTAGGTTTAGGGGAGTTACAACCCACTAACCTTACATTGCTTCTAGCAGATAGGTCAGTTAAGGTCCCCAAGGGAATTATTGAGGATGTTATTTTGAAGGTCGACGAATTCTATTTCCTGTTGACTTTGTAGTCTTAGACACTGAACTAGTTAGAGATCCAAGCAATCACTCCCCTGTGATTTTAGGGAGACCATTCCTTGCTACTGTTGATGCTGTTATTAGATGTAGGAATGGAGTCATGACCTTGTCATTTGGGAATATGACAGTTGAGCTAAACGTTTTCCATACTAGTTCCCAACCACATGTAATGGACGATCATGAGGAGATCAACATGATTGATGTGTCGGTCAATCACACCTTTGAGGAGTCTTGCTATGAAGACCCCTTGGAGAAATGCCTGGCCCATTTTGGAATGAATTTTGATATTGAGGAGTCTATAGAAGAGGTGAATGCATTGTTAGATTCTGTCCCCATCATGGACACCAACCTATGGAGACCTAAGGTAGAACTCTCACCACTGTCAACATCTGTTCCTGTTCCATCAATCGTTGAGCCTCCCAAGTTGGAGCTCAAACCTTTACCTGACACATTGAAGTATACCTTCCTAGGTAAGTCAGAAACCTTACCTGTAATCATATCATTTCATTTAGATAAGGACCTAGAATAAAAGTTGCTAGATGTTCTTGAGGAATATAAGGAAGCCATAGGATGGACCATAACAGACATCAAGGGAATTAGCCCCTCTGTGGTAATGTACCAAATTCATCTTGAAGAGAATGCCAAGACCTCGAGAGAACTACAGAGGCGTTTAAACCCTATTTTGAAAGAGGTGGTGAGAGCGGAGATAATAAAATTATTAGATGCGGGTATCATTTACCCTATCTCTGATAGTCAGTGAGTTAGTCCAATACAAGTTGTACCAAAAAGCCCTGAGTCACAGTTGTTACTAATGAGAACAATGAGTTGGTTCCAACTCATGTTTAAACTGGTTGGCGAGTGTGCATAGACTATAGAAAACTCAACTCCATGACTAGGAAAGATCATTTTCCTCTGCCTTTCATCGACCAAATGTTAGAACGTATCGCCGGTCACGCATACTATTCCTTCCTCGATGGTTATTCAGGATATAACCAAATCCACATTGCTCGTGAGGACTAAGAGAAAATGACATTCACATGTCCGTTTGGCACATTTGCATATCGTCGCATACCCTTTGGGCTATGCAATGCACTGGCTACTTTTTCAGCGGTGTATGTTGAGCATCTTTTCAGATATGGTTGAGCGATTTCTAGAGGTTTTCATGGATGACTTCTCTGTCTCTGGGTCTACTTTTGATGAGGGTTTATATCATCTATCATTGGTATTGATAAGATGCAAGGAGAAGAACCTAGTTCTTAATGGGAAAAATGCTATTTCATGGTGAAATCCGGGATTGTCTTAGGACACATTGTTTCTGATAGAGGTATAGATGTTGATAAAGCTAAGGTAGAGCTAATCACCAAATTACCACCTCCTAGAACTGTTCAGGAGGAGCGATCTTTCCTAGGCCATGCTGGATTTTACCGCCGCTTTATCAAAGATTTTTCTAAAATCTCCAAACCTCTTTGTGATCTTCTAGCAAAGGATGTTCCTTTTGAGTTCACCCCTTCTTGTTTGGAAGCCTTTGAAAGGCTAAAGACCGAGTTAACCACGACACCCATCATCCGACCACCTGATTGGAATCTCCCATTTGAGGTGATATGTGACGCTTCCGACTATGCTGTAGGGGTTGTCCTAGGCCAACGAGTGGATAAACTTTCTCATGTCATTTGCTATGCCAGTAAGACTCTTAACGATGCCCAACTGAATTATTCCACCACTAAAAAGAGTTGTTGGCAGTCGTTTTCGCTCTTGACAAATTCCGTCCATACCTTATAGGTTCTAAGGTCCTAATCTACACAGATCATGTAGCTTTAAAGTACCTTCTCATGAAAAAAGATGCTAAAGCCCGTTTAATCCATTAGATCTTACTCCTACAAGAATTCGACTTACAAATTCATGATAAAAAGGGAGCTGAGAATGTTGTAGCAGATCATTTGTCTAGGATTGTGGTCGAATATGTGTCCGACTCACTACCTGTCCTTGAGACATTTCCTGATGAGCAGTTAATGTCCGTCTCCTCTTCAATTATTCCGTGGTATGCTGACATTGTGAATTATCTTGTCACGGAACAGATGCCCGATTCGTGGACCAAGCAAGAATGATTGCGTTTCTTAGCTAAGATCAAATGATTCTTCTGGGATGAACCATACCTGTTCAAGTACTGTCCTGATTACATCATTCGACGCTGCATTCCTGACTCAGAATTTAGGAGCATCCTTTCATTTTGCCATGACCAAGCCTGTGGAGGTCATTTTAGTGGGAAGAAAACTGCTGCAAAAATTTTGCAACGTGATTTTTATTGGCCCACTCTATTTCGTGATGCTCATGTCTATTATCAATCATGTGATCGTTGTCAACGATTAGGGAAGATTGCACGCCAGAATGAAATGCCGTTAAACCCGATCTTAGTTGTCGAAATCTTTGATGTTTGGGGCATTGACTTCATGGGTCCCTTTCCTATATCCCATGGATACCAATATATCCTTGTAGCAGTTGACTACGTCTCTAAATGGATAGAGGCGGTAGCATGTAAAACCAATGACCACAAAGTTGTGGTAAACTTCTTGGAAGAGAATGTATTCTCTCGTTTTGGCTTTCCTCGTGCAATCATCAGCGATGGTGGAAAACATTTCTGCAATCGTACATTTGAAGCCTTAATGAGAAAATATTGCATCAATCATAGAGTAGCCACCCCTTACCACCCACAGACTAGTGGCCAAGTAGAAGTTTCCAATCGAGCCATCAAGACCATTCTAGAGAAAACTGTGAACACCACTAGAAAAGATTGGTATCTTCGCCTGACTGATGCCATATGGGCATATAGAACTGCATTCAAAACTCCTATTGGAATGTCTCCATATAGGTTAGTTTAGGGCAAGGCTTGCCATCTTCCTGTCGAGTTAGAACATAAAGCATACTGGGCAATCAAACACCTAAATTTTGATCTAGACAAGGCATGAGAGTCTAGGAAACTTCAACTAGATGAGCTTGAAGAGATAAGGAATGATGCATATGACTGTTCAAAACGGAACAAGGATCGTATGAAGAGTATGCATGATAGGATCATAACTCGGAAGGAATTTCAACCAGGACAAAAAGTCTTGCTGTACAATTCCCGTCTACATCTCTTTCTGGGAAAACTGAAATCTCGTTGGACCGGTCCATACATTGTTCATAAGGTACACTCACATGGTGCAGTTGAGGTCCACAATACCACAGATGGTACCACTTTTCAAGTAAAGGGTCATCGTTTAAAACCATACCGTGAGTATCTGAGCCCTGAAGTGGAGGAAATCCTTCTGGAAGATCCTGTTTATCAGGATTGATCTCTATATATATTAGGGATCCATTTATGTATTATAGTTTTTGTATTTTTTCTCTTAACTAGACAATGATGAATGACATCCACTCGTCCTCATCAGGTACTATCTACCCTTCACATTCTTACATTTGTAGCATGCTATGCATTCATTCATACATTGAGGACAATGCATGAGATAAGTGTGGGGGAGGGTTAACATAGGTTTTCTTTTAGGTTTTCTAAAAAGGAAAATAATTATAATAATAATAATAAAGATTAAAAAATAAAAAATATAAAAAAATTTTCTTTGTTACAAAAAAAACTTTTTGAAAAGAAAAATAATACTTTGACTTATTTTTGTAAGAAATTAAGTTAATTTTAGGGAATAAGAGAACCATAATTAGGATTTCTTATACTTGGTTGAAATAAGAATATTTGTTTAATTTCTAGGGATAGGAAGAAAAAATTGCAAAACTAATCCAGTCTTGATTTTTACCTTGATAAAATATGCATCTTTTATATACTTACATACTTAGGGTTCAAAAACAAAGATTCTTATGCCTTCAAAATATATATATATATATATATATATATATTATATTTAATAAGAATCCTCTGATTAAGCTGGATTTTTGTGCCTCATAAAGCATGATTATTCACGCCTAAAAGTGGTTCATATCACCAAATAAATCCTTAGTTTTGTGGCCTTATTTGCTTGAGTCCTAAGTCCTTGGGTGTTTTCTCACCCGGTGCCCTAAAATCGTCCGGCTTGGGAGTCACCGACTAAGGCTCATTACATGGGCAAATTAGAAAGCCTACGAAAACTAAGCAATATTACCACCCTTATATATACAAATAATACAAATAAGGCATAAGAGTTAGAGTTGAAGAACCCTTAGTCAAAATATTCACGGTCACAAGATGCATATGACTTAGGGTAAAATAATAGACTAGATGAGAATACAATTTTATTTCTTACCTTAATTGATAACAAATATTTGAATAGAGGCTAAGTCTAGGGATGAATAATTCGACACTCTTATAACTTATAAGTTCCTTAATACTTGTAAAAACACTTCAAATATTTTCTCATCTTTTCAAAATATATTTTCAAAAATACTAACAAATTATTTCATTTCTTTATGGATTTTGTGGGTGTAATCCACTGAAAACCCTCAGGAGACTACAACTCCTCCTCTAGGGGTAACCTAGAGGTTTAAAGGCTTATTGCACATGCTAAGTACAATCCCGTGACCTGCGAAAGTGGTCCAAATAAAAACCTTAGGTTAGTTTTGTTTTGCTCGAGGACGAGAAAAATATAAGTGTGGGGGTGTGTTTAGACGCACATATTGCATAAATATTATTACATTCCTACATATATTCTATAATAAATCATTACAAACTCACTTATCTTAATGTCCTAATCCTTGCAGGATGATAAAGAGAAGGTAAACATGGATCCTATCCAAACAAACCCAAAAGTTCAAATCAAACAGGGATCGACTCAAATTCAGAGAATCTTTAGTCTATCTTATCTGAGGATTGGATTTACCAGATAAGATAATACTATAAAAATTCAAAAGAAAAATTATTTTTTGAAGACCCTATTGGGTTTGCTGAGGATAAATGGATGGAGAAAAGATCAACGGATGAGATGAAGCAATTTAGATTCGAATTCAGACTGGATACAGTTTAGCATTTTAATCATAAATTTGCTACCGAATCTCAAATCTGATGATTTAAGATGATCTAGAAAGAAGATTTAAAGAGCTACAACTCTTATGTTGATCATTGCTTCAAATTCTGTCATCTATTAAGCAATATTCAGCAATCAACACGCCATCAAGGTGCAGATCAGAATTCTGGATAAATCAAGTTTGGAGATAAGGGGAAGATTGAAATTCAAAAATAGCCAACTCTTCCTATCTTCCTACACTCTCCCTTATCATTATTTTCCTATAAATACCTATATTCATTGAGAGAGAGAGAGAGAGAGAGGACACCAGAGGGCTGAAAAGCCAGAAAAAGAAAGTTTTGAGCGTTGTAATGCGAGATTGGAGAGGTCAAGAGTTTTGTATTTGATGCTTATGGAATAAAATTCAGAATTCTTCTTCACGATCTTGCGGCGTTCAGTCTAAGTTTTTCTTTAATTTTCTCTTTATTTTTTGCTATTCTTTTCTTTTATATTTGATTCCATAAAGTCATCTCTTTTCTTTTATTAGCTTCTTTTGTTTTCAGCATCGTTTGGAGGAGGGAGACAACAAGGCGACGACAAGAAATAAGTTCACTGGTTCATCTTCCTCTTCCCTTACCAATCTTTTAATTTCTTTTTTTCTTATTTTGGGTATTCAAATCTTCGCAAAAAGGTTAGTATTTCTTTCTTCTTTTACTTTCTTCATATTTTTATTTTTCTTTTGCTTTCTTCTACAAGATCTTTACTTATTTATTTATTTTAAAAAAACAAAATTCCAACCTTCATCCAAGGGATTTCTCAACTAGAATAAGATAAAACTGAGATTTTTAATAACTAAATTTTCAAGAACAAGTCTCTGTGGATTCGATCCTATACTTGCTACTACACACTTTGCTAAAATGATTTTAGTAAGTTTAGGTTTTATAACTTGTACGTGATTCAACAACGATGGAGTTTTCATGAATTTCGAATCGCGAACAGGTACCATCACGTATGTACGCTAAGTATCAGTACAACACATTACATGGATCAGAGTACGAAAATATGTGGTATTATACATTCCAACACAAAATAGTAAAAGTACTTAGTCATCACAGATTGTGACATAATATTACATGACATCACTAGATAGTACAAAAGTAGACTGTACAAGGTACAAAAGATAGAACTCACGAGCTGGAAAAGGGAATCTCGCGAGCGGGAAGGACAGGAGAGACTACGGCTGATCTGCCTGCTCCTCGAAGTAGGTCTGGTCCTCAGCTGATGGGTCCACCTCGGTCTAAGCTGCTAAATCTGGACATGCAAATCTAGGGTTGTTAGTAGACAACCCAGCGAGTACAAAAAGAACCAAATGGTAAGTACAAATAATAGCAAGTGCATCATGTCAAGTATAATGTACCCAAATCAATAAGCATGGAATAACCACAATAAATAGTGAAATATGGAAATAACATAAGAATTTATGTGGCATGAAATAAAAAGCAAGTGTAGCAGGTCAAATGTCATGTAATCAAATTAGCAAGCATGGAGTAACTACAATAAATAGCATGTATGGAAATGACACTAAAATTCATGAGAACGAAGTCAATTATCAAGTTATTATTAAAACTCATTCAATTTGTATGTTTCGGTATATGACCGGTGCCATATACTTCCGCATACAAGCGAGCGAGCTTGGTTATTGAAATTGATGGGGAACGACGAACCATGTTTAGAATGGGTCCCGTGCATGCCTGATTTAGCTTAAACCTGCACAAAAATATAGTATTTCAGAACTTTAAAATAAAGAGTGCAAGTGCTCAATTCTACCGCAATAGCAAGTGGCTATGCGGGTCGTGATCCACAAGGAGGGACTAGCGATGGAAGCTTTTTAGTAAGATCTCTTTTATGCTACCTTTAATGGTTAAAGTTGTTCTTCAGTTTCTTAAAAGAAAAGAAAAATATTAGGTTAAAGTGAAGTGAGGAAGAAAGGGGTAGAATGAGAAGGTGGAGAAAATCAGAAAATGACTATGTACAAATAAATTGAAGAAGAATGGTAATGATTTGGAAGATGTGGTGTTGGTGATCTAAACTAAAAGTTACAAGAAAGAAAAACTAAAAATAATTACTTACCTCCTTTTGACCAAAAGCTTACCTTGAATCTTTGGCGACGATGTTACCTTGAAGTGGAGGCAATCAGCGCATAGCCCATAAGAGTTGATTATTGTCTCTTCCACATTACATCATCAAGACAAAACAAGCATGAAATGATACAGAGAGACTCAAATCCATCATCATGAGGTATCGGTGGCACTCGCAAAGGCAAGGCTCTTTCGATGCTATAAGACTCACTTGGAAAGCAATTGTACCAAAAGAAGAAAAGTAGAGAAGAAGAAGAAGAACACGAAAACAAAGTACATACAAAAGGAAATTACTGATTCGATTTCATAACAATAAGAGAAAAGAAGAAAATCTTACACCGGTGTCACTCTCAGCACAAGCTTCGTTCTCGTTCTCCTATGAAACGCTGATCTCCTCTGATTTACATAAATTAAAACTAAAAATTACATGAAAAGAAAAATAAAAACCTACAATAAAAAATGAAAAACTAGACTAAATCCTATCTCTGCATGGTCGTCCCCGTTTGCTCTGCTGAAACTAGTATTTATAGGGAAAAACCAAAAGGGGAGAATCCCGGGAAGATTAGGGGAGCAAACGCTCCCCCAACTGACCTAACAAGGCCGCGTTTCCATAGCTGGGGGCCGCGTTTCTGTGGCCCTGGTGTGGCCAGGTGGCCACACCCAGTTGATGGAGTTCCCCGATTTGATGATTTACCCATATCTTCTGCTGGTTTTCTCATTTCAGATTCAGGATTTGACGAAACAGTCTTTGACTGTTGGCTTCAACCGCTTGATTCAGGGAGGATTCTTCTCAACCGATTTTCAACCTCTCTGATATGCCAGATTTTTCCCTGATTCTTTGATTTCGAATTTCTTCTAAATTAAATCAGAATTTGGTGGGCTTTTGGGCTTGTTTCTGTTCCTTTCTTTTAGCAATTGGGCCTACATTAAACAAAGAAGAAGAAAACTTATTAATATGATTTATTAGCTAAAAAGTATTGTAAGGTAATATGTGACTAATCACACCCCCACACTTATCTTTTGCTCGCCCTCGAGCAAAACATCATACTAATTCTAATCAATTACTAGACCACTTTCGCAGGTCACTCGATTGCACTGAGCATGTGTAATAAGCCGTTAAACCTCTAGGTTACCCCTAGAGGACGAGTTTTGTCTCGTTAGGGTTTTCAGTGGATTACACCCACAAAATCCATAAAGAAAGAGAAATAAAGAATTAGTATTTTCGAAAAGCATTTTGAAAGAGAAAAATATTTGAAATATAATTGTAAGACTTAAGTAATCTATAAGTTATAGGAAAACTGAATTTTTCATTCCTAAACTTAGTCTCTATTCAAAAATTTGTTATCAATCAAAGTAAGGAGTCAAATTGTACTTCTCACCTAGTCTATTACTTTACCTTGAGTCATATGCACCTTGTGACCGTGAAAATTTGACTAAGGGTTCATTTACTCTAACTCTTATGCCTTATATATATATATATATGTGTGTGTGTGTGTGTGTGTGTGTGTGTGTGTGTGGTATTATTCCTTAGTTCTATTAGGCTTTCTAATCTGCCCATGTAACGAGCCTTTAATCGATGACTCCCAAACCAAACGGTCTTAGGGCACCGGGTGAGAAAACACCCCAAGGACTTAAGAACTCGAGCAAATAAGGCCTCAAAACTAAGGATTTTATTATATGAACCGCTTTTAGGCGTGAGTACTTATGCTTTATTAGGCACAAATACCCAGCTTAATCAGAGGATTTTTTTATATATATTTTTTTCTCAAACTTATCAATCATCTTTCGCATAAATACTAAGGCTTGCTTAGGCCAAAGCACCTAGCTAATCAATAATTAGATTTGTTTATCTTATATATATAATATATATATATATATATATATTTATATTTTTTTTATAAGGCATAAGAATCTTTGTTTTTTTTGAGCCCTAAGTGTGTAAGTGTATGAAGTATGCATATTTATTAAGGTAAAGATCAAGACTAAATTACTTTGATAAATTATCTTCCTAACCCTAAAAATCTAACAAATAATCTTATTTTAACCAAGTTTAAGAAATACTAATTTTGATTTTCCTATTCATTATGACTTAGTTTCTTACAAAACATATGTCAAAATATTGTTTCTATTTTCAAAAAGTTTTTAAAAGTAAAGAATTTTATTTTGTTTTATTTTATAAAAAGAAAAAACCTAAGTTATGTTAGACCCTCCCCCATACCTATCTCATGCATTGTCCTCAATGTATGAATTAATGCATAGATGCATGAAAAAGAAGAAAGGGAAGGAAAATGTTACCTTATGGTGGTGGTTCTAGTGGTGGTCTGATTGGTCCACGAAATGCGGCCCAATCGACTTTTTGTGGGGTTCGGAGGAACCCACAAGAAGTCTCTCTAATATAACCCATTAAAATGATGTATCCATAAAGGATTTTTATTAAAAATTTAACCCCATCTAATTTCCAAATTCCATAATTAATTTCGGAGTCAAATTTGTCAACCGCCTTGTCCCAGAATGGAGTGTGAAAAGATAGAATGATTGACTTGGACTTAGGAAGTACGGGAACTAATACCGACTCAGGAAAGTGACTTAAGTCAAGTAAAGGTTCAGGAGTCGAGATTGGTTCAGGAAGTGGGTCCAAATCAAGAAGTTGAAACTCAAGTCCACATTCATTTTCCAACAATGGAATGTGACTTAATATTGGTGATTCAAGTTCAAGAATGATAGGTGTGGGAGTCAAAACTGACTCTAAAATATTACTCAAGTCGGGTAACAAAACAGGAGTCAATATTGATTCGAGAATTTGAACTGGATCACAGATTTGAGAATCTAGGTCACATTTCTTATTGAGTTCAATGTCATAAAAATGAGAACTTGCCAATTTGTCAATAGGACTTTCAAAAGTGTAAAATTGGTCAAGTTTAATATGATCATCAAAGATGGGTGATTCAATTTCATGATAAATTGCACAAGATTCAATGTTGACTCGGAAAAAAGATTGAAATCAAGTGAAGACACCGGAGTCATTATTGAATCAAGAAGTAGAATTGAATCACTAAGTTGAGGTTCAGGATCATATTCATTCTCAAGTTCTATTTCAGGATAAGAAGGACAAGTTGGTTGAAAATTGGACTCGGGGGAGGTGAATCCCCACTGACTCTGTGAAGAGTTGAAATTATTCTAGAAATTATGGTTATAAGATTGGGGCATGGGTTATATTGATTCGGATAAGACCAATCCGGCACACTATGTTGGTTAAAGTTATGATATGCCGGATTGATAATATCCGAAAAAGAGGTTGGTGTGTAATATGGATTACTATTAAAATTGAAAAAATTATTGTTATAAGCCATATCACACAGGAAAACACAAACAAAGAAACAAATAAGCAAACAAAGAAAAAAATCTAAACTAAGTTAGGGTAGACCTATGACCTAGGCGACTCCTAACTGGTTAGACTGTCCACGGGAGGTATAATGCAGACTTTGACCACAAGCTAATCAGCCAGGTCAGGGCAAGATTGGTGGGAGGTTATCCGTCAAAGACGTTCCTTAATTAAGTAACCACCAACCTCGGGCTTTCGGCCCTTAATCCCCTTCCTAGACACTGATTTGGCAGGAGTCAAATTCTAACACCTTTCCCCCTTAGGATAATCTCCTAATTGAGTCCGAGATGTCCCTAGGGCCAACGTCTACTCATTTTTAGTTAGGCTTGGGTTAGTGAGTGAGGAGATTGTTTGTGGGCTAAGGGAGGGTAATGACTTCCCCACCTTATCTTGTTTATAGGACAAGCCCTTAAGTCAATTTAGTGCAGTGTACAAGTATATAGAAAAAGTAACATTCAAGCAATCATACAAGAATGAACCTTATACTAAATGCTATGCACACATACCTTGGCTCCAGCACTCTTCAACAGTAAATAAAAAATGAAATTAAATAGACACGTGCCTAAATGCAAAGTCTAAATCATTTTAACATTTACAATCAACTTTTTTCTGTTGTGTTAGAAACATATATACAGTGAGTCAAACAAGGAAATATATGCTACAAAAATTTAGATTTTTAATTCAGCCAACCTGCAAGAATACAGGTTAGTAGTTCACTCAGTTTTGCCACTAAAATGTAGCAAATCTGAGAGCTTCTTGGCTCTGCTTTCTTAAGCAGAGTCCAAGGCCACTTATATGTCCACTGCAGCAAGAATTACTTGTTGTTGAATCTGTACAAAAAAAAACAAAGAAGAAAGTTAACCAAAAATGTAAACTTTTAAAAAGAGTAACTTACCGACCCGGGTTCGATCCCCGGCAACGGCGCCAAAATTTGATTTAGCTTAAACCTGCACAAAAATATAGTATTTCAGAACTTTAAAATAAAGAGTGCAAGTGCTCAATTCTACCGCAATAACAAGTGGCTATGCGGGTCGTGATCCACAAGGAGGGACTAGCGATGGAAGCTTTTTAGTAAGATCTCTTTTATGCTACCATTAATGGTTAAAGTTCTTCTTTAGTTTCTAAAAAGAAAAGAAAAATATTAGGTTAAAGTGAAGTGAGGAAGAAAGGGGTAGAATGAGAAGGTGGAGAAAATCAGAAAATGACTATATACAAATAAATTGAAGAAGAATGAAAAAGATTTGGAAGATGTGAAGTTGGTGATCTAAACTAAAAGTTACAAGAAAGAAAAACTAAAAATAATTACTTACCTCCTTTTGACCAAAATCTTACCTTGAATCTTTGGCGACGATGTTACCTTGAAGTGGAGGCAATCAGCGCATAGCCATAAGAGTTGATTATTATCTCTTCCACATTACATCATCAAGACAAAACAAGCATGAAATGATACAGAGAGACTCAAATCTATCGTTATGAGCTATCGGTGGCACTAGCAAAGGCAAGGCTCTTTCGATGCTATAAGACTCACTTGGAGAGCAATTGTACCAAAAGAAGAAAAGTAGAGAAGAAGAAGAACACGAAAATAAAGTACATACAAAAGGAAATTACAGATTCGATTTCATAACAATAAGAGAAAAGAAGAAAATCTTACGCCGGTGTCACTCTCAGCACAAGCTTTATTCTCGTTCTCCTATGAACACTAATCTCCTCTGATTTACATAAATTAAAACTAAAAATTACATGAAAAAAAATAAAAACCTACACTAAAAAATAGAAAACTGGACTAAATCCTATCTCTGCATGGTCGTCCCCTTTTGCTCTGCTAAAACTAGTATTTATAGGGAAAAACCAAAAGGGGAGAATCCCGGGAAGATTGGGGGAGCAAACGCTCTCCCAGCTGACCTAACAAGGCCGCAGAAACGCGGCTAGGGCCGCATTTTCGCGGCCCTGGTGTGGCCAGGTGGCCACACCCAATTGGTGGAGATCCCCGTTTGATGATTTACCCATATCTTCTGCTTGTTTTCTCATTTCAGCTTCAGGATTTGACGAAACAGCCTTTGATTGTTGGCTTCAACCGCTTGATTCATGGAGGATTCTTCTCAACCGGTTTTCAACCTCTCTGATATGCCAGATTTTTCCCTGATTCTTTGTTTTCGAATTTCTTCTGAATTAAATCAGAATTTGGTGGGCTTTTGGGCTTGTTTCTGTTCCTTTTCTTTTAGCAATTGGGCCTACATTAAACAAAGAAGAAGAAGACTTATAATATGATTATTAGCTAAAAAGTATGGTAAGGTGACAATGTATATGTAATATATGTGACTAATTAATGCCCGGGACAACGGTCCAAGAGTATCTGGTACTGAGCCGGAACATACCGCTAGGCACCGGGACTTACCATATGCCCGAAGGTCTTAGTATATGCCCGAACAGGAATAGAGTGTCACCGTTTCTCACAGGATATACCCAGGGATTATAGCACACCCGGTAGGCAGGCAATAGGGTATAGGTGCCAGTACACTCCTCGGAAACTCCTGGTGGCCTCTAGGTCGAATCCAACAGGAATAGTTGTACAACATATATATGGCCACCATAAACACAGAAGCTATATCGATACCCATCAATTTCTCCCATCCCGGTGTAAGTTGTTTAAATATAACATAGTCTCAAATAATAATGTTCACGGGGTATTCACAAAAGTACAATATCTATGGTTATCCTATTACGGGGGTCAACAGGAGTGTAATATCAGGAGTAATGTCAGGAGCCTCCCTATTTTAGGGGTTCAAGTATACAGGAGTACAGGAGTACAGGAGTTCAGGAGTACAAAATATTTGGTAATAATATAATAGTCATACCAAGTCCCCGTAACAGTTATAGTCATGAATATGTCATATAATACAGGTATTAGGGCTGGTAGTGTCGGTCAAGGGTCACAATATCAAGTCAATGTACTTATTCCACATGAAAACATGTCATATACCGTGTGTCAGGAGTAGGTGTCAAGTACGACATATCAAGTATCAGTGTCTAATATCAAGTGATAAGTGTAGCATGGCAAGTACCAGTGTCGGGTATCATATGTCAAATATAGCATGGCAAGTACCAGTGTAAATACTGTGTGCCAGTGTAAATACCAAGTGCCGGAGTCATAAATCATATATCAAGTGTAACATGCCAGGTGTCGTGCAATTACTGGGTACCGGTGTAAATACCGAGTACCGGTGTCATAAATCATATATCAAGTGTAACTTGCCAAGTGCCAGTGTAAATACCGTATGCTGGTGTCATAAATCGTATATCAAGCATAACATGTCTAGGGTCGGTGTCAGATGTCACGTTCAAGTATAACATGTCCAAGGTCGGGTAAATACCGAGTGCAACATCATATATTAACTCGCATAGCATGATATCATGTATTAAAACTACGGTAACAAGTGCTAGGTATGCTAAAATTATCCACTTAACAATTCCATGTTATAAATATAAGGGCGTTTATTTTTAAGTGTATTAAGAAGCACTCGCCTGAAACCGGGGTGAAATACCGGTTAAAAATCCAGAAAATCAGCGATCCGCACGAGAAATCCACTAGCCCATAGTTGTATATTAAAATATATAATTATAAATATATATATATTAGAGAGGGAATGAGAGAGGAGAGAGAGGAGAGAGAAATTTATAGGAAGGAGAGAGAGAAAGAGAGAGAAAATATGGTGTTTTTAGAAAAGAATTAGGATTTAAAAGGAGAGGGGTATTGGGTGTAAATATAGAGAGGTAATTTGAGGGAGAGGGGATGGGTATTTTAGGAATGTGGTAAATGTGTGTTATATTTAGGGAATGAAATGAAGAGAAAGAAAGAAAGAATGAAAGAAGAAAGAAAGAAAGAAAGAAAGGAAAAAGAAAAGGAAGGGGAGGGGTGGTCGGCCGGCCGGCGCTGCCGCCGGGGGGAGGGGCGCGCGCGTGAGCCCCCAAGGGGAGGGGAGGAGTGGTGGAGTTGGGGAGTTTTTGGTTGGGTTGTTGATGGTGGAGGTGGTGATGATGGTTGGTGGTGGTGGTGGTTGTTGGTGGTGATTGGTGGTGTTGGGGAGTTGGAGGAGGAGGAGGAGGTGGTGGTGATGGGGTGGTGGAAGTGGAGAATTTGATGGAATAGGGGTGTATTTTGGAGAAGAAGAAGATGGAGGTGGGATGGGTTTGGCTGAAATTGGAGGGAATGAGAGGGAAATTGGAGATGGTGGAAGTGGGGAAGGGAGGTGGGGTGATTGGGGGTGCGGCTGTTTTCCATTGATTTTGCAAAGGGGAAAACTTACAAAAAAAAGAAGTTGAGGAGCTAAATTACATGAAATACAGAAGATTACAAGTAGATCTCCTTAGAGATTCTGGAGAAGTGTGCCGATAGGAGTCTGGTCAACGCGCGACCACTTTGTCCCTTTGACGATGCGAGCGATGAGATTCCCTTCTCGCCTGGTTCGGGGAATCGGAGAACAGAAGGTTGGTAGAACCCTCTCGTTACTTCTCAAAAACCGCCTTCACTTAGGAATTCCTTCTCGCCTGGTTCCAGAGATTCCTTGAGAAGAAGGGAGGTATTAGGGTATCAGCACCCTGATTAGAGAAGCAGCTCTCTAAAAGTCTCTGAATTCATGAGAATAGATCTCTGTTTGTACGCGCAGTGCGTCCTCTCGAGAAGTCTGTCGTCTCTTCCCGTGAAGTCATCCAGAAGAAGTCTTTGCGTGTGTGGGAGGTCTTCATGCGCGCCTCTCTCCTTGTGCCTCTGGTGGGCTATTTATAGGGAGAGCAAGGGTATAACTGTCCCTTGAAAATATAGAAACAAATTGAATCAAATCTGTTTAAATCTAGAAAGTAGCCTTGCTGCGATGCTAGGATCAGCTTCTGCGAAGCTAGAAGTAGCAGGTCGGTTGATCCTCTTGATCTGTTTTGATTCTTTCCATATAATTGGAAGATCTCCCTTGATCCTCTTACTCGTTTTGGGAGAGTCAAGAGATTATGGCAATCAACTGCCAAATTTGATCTCAGATTTTATCTTGATTGGATTTAATCTTGATCCTGATTAGATTTGATCTCATCTGGAGATTTAATTGGTCAAAGGTTGACCATAGCAGACCCGCAGCGGAGCTGCCGCGTCGAGCTCACAGCGGAGCTGGAAGGCGCATCTGACGATGTCAGAAGAAAGCTCTTCAGTGGAGCTAGATAACATCTGTGGCGAAGCTACCGAACATCCTTCTGCGCGGTTGCGTGTGGCTTCAAGCGAAGCTAACTCTCTGTGGAGTTAACTTAAGCAGTTCAGGCGAAGCTATGAGTTAGCTTCCTGACGGAGTTGTGAATGGCTTCAAGGCAAAGTTTAGATGATCTTAGCCTCTCAGGCGAGGCTGTCCCTTTGGGTTCATGTGATGCTAAGTGCTAGCATATTAGACCTGCTGAGGTCTGTTTAAAGACAATCCGGAGCTCACTATCTGCTTCACTGGATCAGTAGAGTCCAATTTTCTTCTTTGTCCCTCGGAAATGGGTGAGAACTGGTCGTCAGCTTATCTGTCACTTGTCTTTTGTAAATGTCAACAAGTTTAGACATCGTTCAGACCAATAAAAATCTTGTCTTTTTTAAGTGTCAACAAGACCCCCTTCAAAGTTTCGAAAGTCTGCAATGGCTCAGATTTCGAAATACTTTGAATTGCTTTGATCGGTGGTATGTGAAATACGAACGTCATCATGGTAGTTGAGTTCAGCTTCGCTTTCAATCCTGCTTTGGGATAGATTCGTTGAAGAATCGTGTAGATTCGCGACTCTGAGTAGCTTCGCATCTGGGTAGCTTCGCGTCCGAGCCTTTCGGAATAGGTTCGCTTTGGAACATCTTCCCTTTCCCGAAGCCAACTGCTTTCGGCAGTTACGAGAAGGATTGCTCCTTTTTCGAGGTTATAATAACCTCTCTTGCATTAATTGAGGGAGATTCCTCCTTTGTGCGCTTCTGAAGGAGAATATTCCCTTCTCAAGGCTTAATAAATGCCTTAATGAGGGAGATCATTTCTTCCTTGCACGGTTTCGAGGGAAACCGTTCCCTTTTTCAAGGCTCAATAAATGCCTTAAATCCGCTCGCGCTTCTATGCCTGAAGCGGTAGCGCTCAGGCCATGAGGCCTATAAATAGGACACCTGAGGTCCTCTGAAGAGAAGTGGTATGTTCTTCTCTTCTCTTGGTTATGAGAGAGAGATACTCAGATCTCTGAACTAGTGGGGATGCCCACTCTGATTATTACCCGGCCAAAGGCCGGTAAGTGTCGGTCATCCAGAGACTTCGCCAATAGACTGATCACCTTTAGGGAGTTTAACTCCCTTAATTTAGCTTTAACAGCTGCCTCAGGGATTGATTTCCCTTGTTCTTTGTTTGTATTGGACTGATCTGCAGAGAAGGGTTTCAGCCCCGCTTCCCAGCGAAGCTATCTTTTGAATAAAGGAAAATCATTGCATGCTTGTTAAGTTCGCCATTTAGGCAGAACTTGGGACTTAGTCTCTCCAAGGTTGAGCCAGTCTTGCCATATCGGTGGGGCTAAGA
The DNA here is from genome assembly GCA_038442645.1 of Agave tequilana. Taxonomy (NCBI): domain Eukaryota; kingdom Viridiplantae; phylum Streptophyta; class Magnoliopsida; order Asparagales; family Asparagaceae; genus Agave; species Agave tequilana. Next base: position 74,188 of record JAVJIF010031764.1, read on the forward strand.
TTGTGTCCTTCAGGGTCAGTCTGGCTTAGCCATATCAGCGAGGCTAGGATTTGGCTTATGCTGAGCTAGCCCATCATCATCGTGCAAGCGAGGCTATCCTCTGCTTTAACTGAAATCAGTCTTTAACTGAATCGGATATAAATTGCTTCGCCTCAAAGAATGTGACTTAACGTTTTTGTAGCTCTTCCCTTGACTGACTGCTGACTTGTTTCAGTTTGCATTGCAGTGAGCTATGTTCGCCAATCTTTCGACTTGATGAAAGAGACCAAGAAGTTACCTCTTGCTTTTCCGGTTGAAACTTTAATCCTAAGCAGGAGGAACAAACTGGGGCAACTGATGTGTGTTCCAAGAAGAGGTTGGCAGTCGCTTATCGAGATGATCCACTTCGAGGCGAGGATGGTAGTCGCTTATCCGAGATGATCCACTTCGGGAAAGCGGACGTCACCTGTAAGGTCTCGGATCCTTCATTGCCAATTTTCATCAAAGAAGATCAAGCCTTCTTATGGCAATCGGTCCTTCGCCAATTTTGATTACGGAAGGTTCAACTTCCTGGTGGCACCATCTGTCCTGGTGGCACCATCTGCCATTATGCGAAGGATTACGGCCTTGTGTAGGAGGAAGGCCTTTCGTGTCCAGTTGGTTTGGCTTGAAAGTAGAAAGGACCACTTGTATGCCTTTTAAGCAAATGATTCTGTTGTATGAAACACAACCTTGATGTAGTATCAATGTACCCTTCCTTTTAAATTAATGAAAGTTTATTTTCTGCTCATCTGATTTTTGCTTTGCCTTCATTTTGAATTGACTCAGCGGAGCTATGCGAAGTCAAGGACAATCCTTTCTGAATCAGGGACGAGCTTCCAGCGAAGCTAGCATAAATTTTCTACGAAGTTCGGACTGTGCCTTTAACGGAGCTAAGGTAGGCTTTGCGGCGAAGTAATCGATACGTCGCGCTAAGTCAGCACTTGACTTATGGAGGAGTTAGCCCTTAGCGGGGCTGAATCAGCGCTTGTCAGGAAGGCGCTTTAGGCGCCGTTTCAAATTAATTTGAAACGACAGCCTGTACTCTTTTCGAGGCGTCGTTTCAGGCGCTCATCGGCCTATAAAAGCCCGATCGGGCTGAGAGAGAAAGGATCACTTCTCTTTGAATTTTTCAGAGCATTTGACTCTTCTTCTTTTTCTTCTTCTTCGTTCAAGAGTTCAAGAACTTCCACAGTTCTTCAACGGCTCCCAAGAGACGAGCGGGAAAAGAGGTGACAACTTCTGCAGCGGAGGGTCCTTACTGTACTGAATAATGAGACTTGACCATCTGCCAGTTCAGAGGTCGCAATGATATAACCGATTGAGAAGCCACCAAGCTCAAAATAGTCCTTGACGGACTAAAAGGTGAGACCTGTCTTTTGTAAATGTCAACAGGCTCGAAATTGAGACTTGTCTTTTGTAAATGTCAACAAGATCGAAATTGAGACTTGGCTATCTGCCGGTTCAGAGGTCGCAATGACGTAACCGGTTGAGAAGTCACCAAGCTCAAAGTTAGTCCTTGACGGACTAAATGGTGAGACCTGTCTTTTGTAAATGTCAACAGGCTCGAAATTGAGACTTGGCTATCTGCCGGTTCAGAGGTCGCAATGACATAACCGGTTGAGAAGCCACCAAGCTCAAAGTTAGTCCTTGACGGTCTAAAAGGTGAGACCTGTCTTTTGTAAATGTCAACAGGCTCGAAATTGAGACTTGTCTTTTGTAAATGTCAACAAGCTCGAATTGGGACTTGGCTATCTGCCGGTTCAGAGGTCACAATGACATAACCGGTTGAGAATCCACCAAGCTCAAAGTTAGTCCTTGACGGACTAAAAGGTGAGACCTGTCTTTCGTAAATGTCAACAGGCTCGAAATTGAGACTTGTCTTTTGTAAATGTCAACAAGCTCGAAATTGAGACTTGGCTATCTGCCGGTTTAGAGGTCGCAATGACATAACTGGTTGAGAAGCCACCAAGCTCAATGTTAGTCCTTGACGGACTAAAAGGTGACACCTGTCTTTTGTAAATGTCAACGGGCTCGAAATTGAGACTTGGCTATCTGCCGGTTCAGAGGTCGCAATGACATAACCGGTTGAGAAGCCACCAAGCTCAAAGTTAGTCGTTGACGGACTAAAAGGTGAGACCTGTCTTTTGTAAATGTCAACAGGCTCAAAATTGAGATTTGGCTATCTGCTGGTTCAGAGGTCGCAATGACATAACCGATTGAGAAGCCACCAAGCTCAAAGTTTGATGGGATTGGGAAAAGGTTTCGTTTTCATTACGAAAAACGAGGAGATCACTGTCATAGGTTTAATGTTAACGTAACAGTGAAATGGATGGAAAGATCTGTATATGTGATCTTACCATTCTATGGATGAGAATTGGTAAGTGATTTTAGAAAGGGAATCAAATGGGGACAGGTCCCTTAGGATTTTTAGCAAATCCTCAGCTGTCAACGGGTTGATATACCTTTACCAACTACCGTTTGAGTCGGGCTAGCCATGCTATTCCCCTCAGCATGATGAGTTGTCGAGGACTTATGCTGGGCTTAAAGGCTAACATTTTCCTCTATCCTTAACCGTTAAGGATGTTGGATCATTTGGTATGTGTAACCTTGATTCTCCTTTGAGACAAACAATGTATGACCAGGTTCCTACTGGTTTATGGTTGCATGATCTCGTTGGAGGAAGAGAGAGGCTCTCCTTGCGTGTACCTTGGATGTGAAGGTCTTGATCAGAGGTGGAGTGTTAACTTGATCATGAGAAGGATCCTTAATCAAGGATAATACTTCTTTAAGAACTTGCCATTGATCAGCATCATGAGTAAATCACCATCTGAAGTCATAAGGCGGTATGCTCCGTTTGAATAGACTGTTTCTATTACAAACGGTCTTTCCCATTTAGACTGAAACTTGCCTTTGGTCTTGTGCGTCATAATTATCGGTCATCTGACGGCTAAAACCAAATCTCCCTTCTGGAAGATTCTCTGTTTGACCTTCTTATTGAAGGTTTTTGAGATTCGAGCTTGATACAACTCAATGTGTTGCTGAGCTTGTAGTCGCTTCTCATCTAGGGCTTCGAGCTCTTGAAGGCGCAATCGATTATTGTCCTCTGATATGACCTTAGTCATTAAAGTGACTCGTAATGACGGCATCTGGATCTCCAATGGTATGACTGCTTCACACCCGTACACCAGGGAAAAAAGCGTATTGCCTGTGGGGGCCCGAACCGTGGTTCGGTAGGCCCAAAGACATTCACCAAGCTTTTCGTCCCAATCTCGCTTATTCGAGGAGACGAACTTCTTGAATAACTTGATGATTGTTTTGTTGAATGCTTCCGCCAAGCCATTAGCGGCGGGATTATAGGCAGTTGAAGTCACATTCCGATTTCGGTATTTATCACAGAACCGATAGAATACCTGGCTTATGAATTGGGGACCGTTATCATGGATGATCTGCCTAGGGACACCAAATCGATGGATGACATGGTGTTTGATGAAATTCACCATGTTAGAAGTTTTGACTTCTACCAGTGGTATGGCTTGCCCACTTTGAAAAGTAATCGGTTATTATCAGGATAAATTGGTGACCTCTTGTCGAAGAGGGGCTGATTGGCCCTACGACATCGATTCCCCATGCTTCAAATGGCCATGAAACAATAGTTGGGTGGAGCAACTCTGAGGGCTGGTGTATGAAGTCCGCATGAATCTGGCACGCTTTACACCTCTGTGCATTTTGGATGGCATCGGCTATCATGGTTGGCCAATAGTATCCAAGCCTATGCAATCTGTCTTTAAGTTTTGGACCTGGCTGATGAGCTCCGCAAATGCCGTCGTGTGCTTCTTTAAGCACTTCTGCGCCTCTGAATTGGAAAGGCAACGGAGGAGGACACCGTCATATGAACAACGGTAAAGTGTCTTCAGAATTGGATCGTAGTAGAAACAGAGAGACCTTCGTCTGATGGATGCCGATTCTTTAGGATCGTCTTGAAAATCACCTAGAGGGGGGGTGAATAGGTGATAATGCTAATCAATGGACAAATTAAAAATTAAGATGTAACAATCACCCAACAAGATTCACAAGATGAATGAAAGCAAGTAAATATAGCAATGATGATGATAAGCAAGTAATAAGTGCAAGTAAAGTAAAGTAAGGAGTGCAAGAATGTAAACCAAACGCAAACACAAGGATATGTTATCGAGGTTCGAGCACCCAGCTCTACTCCCCGCCTTCCCCAGAAGGATTCTAGCTACTTCCACTATCACAAAGAAATCACAATTACACCGGAGTACCCAACTCCACAATCTCAAGTACAAGCAATTTCTGAGTAGTCAAAAGACCACAAACTCTCTCTTTCAAAAGTCTCTTCCCTTACAAAAGGTCTTAGAGAACAATGAGTAGGAATGAAGCTCTTGTGTGCAAGGAGAAAAGAAAATGAAATCAGAGAATTCTTTTGAAAAACACTTAAGAAAATGAGAGAATTTCAGCACAAAAACTAAGATCTTTTGAAAGCCTTAAACTTGGAAACTTTTGGAATTTTTCTCTTGTAATTAATTGTTGTAAACAATCTCTCCCCAAACACCCCTATTTATAGGAGAGGGCTAGGGTTAAGGGATAAAACATAATTAGGATTAATCAGAGAGTATTAAGTTTGAAATATATCCCTTAAACTAATTTTAAACACAAAAAGACTAAATTTAAAACAGCCCAGAAAATAGTCGTTTACTGTTCAACGGCTAGTCCGGTCGACCGGTCGGTCGACCGCCTATTCAAAAATAGAGCCGTTACAAGCATACGTCGATCGCCCGGTCGACCCAACAAACCCGAGAGCAAAGCTATTACAGTCAGGTCGACCGCCCGGTCGACCGACAAACATGCACACTGATACGTGCATCTGCCAGAACCACGGTCAACTTGTACGGTCGACCGGACAAGACTGACATAGGCACGGTCGACTGGTGCGGTCGACTGGCTCAGGTCAAAAGTCAAGTTTAAAACACAATTTTGAAAAGACTTTGATTTTTATGAAAAATATCTTTAAATAGTACTAAGTATAAAACTTAAAAATTGATTTGTAGGCAGAGGATTTTGTATCAAAATATTTTGTACATTTTATAGAAAATCATCTTAGAAACAATATGTGCGCAAAAATGTGTGTGATTGAGCTTTCAAACCTATCCATCATTCTTTAACAAAATTCTAAACCTATAAAACTAAAAACAAATCTTGTTGAGCAATTTTCAAGTCTTGAGCCATGCTATGCCTTGCTTGAGCCCCTTCTTCTATGTTCCTTCCTTGATATGCAATATGCCTTCTTTGCTTCATGAAACCTAGAAGTTGTTGCAATAGCTAAGCAATGGCCTCCAAATATGGTACTAACCTGAAACTTATCTTAAACAAACTCATTAGTACCGAATAGCACTAATTTGGTTTGTCATCATCAAAACTCAATAAATGGAGAGTGTAACCTTTTTGGGCCAACAATCTCCCCCTTTTTGATGATGACAAAACAAATAGGCTACAAGATAAAAATATAGGGGAGGAGAAAACTCCCCCTCAAATTATGCTATATAAAGAAAACATTTAAACTCAAACACAAGAATTCATTGAAAACATAAAAACATATATGCTCTTGATACCAATTTAAACCAATTGAAACAATAATGAAAATCACAAGAATTCTCAAAACGCATGAAAACAAAACAAGACAACAAAAACATATATAAACTCATATAAACTCATATGGAACCAAGACCATATAAATTTATTTTTATCATGCACTAACTTATTCTCCCCCTTTTTATCATACATCAAAAAGGGTTAGGAATCACATGTTTAATCAATAATACAAACATCAAGTTCTCTACAAATAAACGAAAATCTAGCAAAATCAAGAGGTTTAGTGAAATATCGGCTAGTTGCAAATCCGTAGAAACATAATCAATATCTATATCTCCTTTCTCAAAATGATCTCTAAGAAAGTGATATCTAATCTCAATGTGCTTGGTCTTACTATGTTGATTTGCATTCTTAGTCATGTGTATAGTACTAGTATTATCACAAAATATTTTTATATGATCAAAATGCAAATCAAAATTAAGGAGAGTATGTTTCATCCAAAGGACTTGTGCACAACAAGCCCCCGCGGCAACATACTCCGCCTCGGCGGTTGAGAGTGCTACGGAATTTTGTTTCCTAGAGGACCATAAAACAAGACAATTACCAAGAAATTGACATGTCCCACTAGTACTCTTTCTATCTACTCTACAACCCGCATAGTCGGCATCCGAATAACTCGTCATTGAGAAATCTCCGATTTTCGGATACCAAAGACCCATCCCAATAGTGCCCTTAATATAACGAATAATGCGTTTTACCGCAATAAGATGGGACTCTTTAGGACACGATTGAAATCTAGCACAAAGACACACACTAAACATGATATCCGGCCTACTTACCGTTAAATATAAAAGACTTCCTATCATGCTTCTATATAATTTAATATCAACATTTTACCTTGGTCATCTTTATCAAGCTTGGTTGTAGTTGCCATGGGAGTGTTGCAAGTCTTTGAGCCTTCAAGTCCAAACTTCTTTACGAGTTCCTTTGCGTACTTGGCTTGACTTATGAACGTCCCGTTTTGCAATTGCTTGATTTGGAGTCCAAGGAAGAAATTGAGCTCACCCATTGAAGACATTTCAAATTCAAGTTGCATGACCTTTTCAAAATCCTTGCATAAAAGCTCATTAGTAGAACCAAAAATTATATCATCTACATAAATTTGCACAATTAATATATCATTATCAACATGCTTAGTAAATAGAGTTGTGTCTACTTTGCCTTTAATAAAATCATTTGAAATTAGAAAACTAGAAAGCCTTTCATACCAAGCTCTAGGAGCTTGTTTCAATCCATATAAAGCTTTATCAAGTTTAAAAATAAAATCGGGATGAATATGATCAACAAAACCGGGAGGTTGCGAAACATAAACTTCTTCATTAATAAAACCATTCAAAAATGCACTTTTCACATCCATTTGAAAAAGTTTAAAATTTTTGAAAGATGCAAAAGCTAGTGTCATCCGTATGGCTTCAAGCCGTGCTACGGGTGCAAAAGTCTCCTCAAAGTCAATTCCCTCAACTTGAGTGTAACCTTTGGCCACTAACCTAGCTTTATTCCTAATGACATTTCCGGACTCATCCATCTTGTTTCTAAAGATCCACTTAGTACCAATTATTGGTCTATCGTGGGGCTTTGGAAAAAGGTGCCAAACTTGGTTGCGGTCAAATTGATTGAGTTCCTCTTGCATGGCAAGCAACCAATATGTGTCCGTCTCGGCTTCGAGAATGCCTTTGGGTTCAAAATGAGAAATGAAAGCAAAGTTACCACATAGGTCATGGAGTTTGGAGCGCGTTGTGACTCCTTTAGATGCATCACCCAAGATGAGCTCCTTAGGATGATTTGTAGCGTATCTCCAAGCTTTAGGAAGCGGTTGAGAGCTTTCCTCTTTATCCTCTTGAACATCACCAATTGATTCTTGCTTTTCTTCTTGAGCGGGTGAGTCCTTCAAGGATAGTTTCTCCATGTTTTCACCTAATGGTTCAATCTCTACAACATTCTCAACAAACACATTAGATTCTTCAAATTTAACATGCATGGTTTCTTCAATAGTATGTGAAGATCTATTAAATACTCTATATGCTTTGCTAGTAGAAGAATATCCAACAAAGATAGCTTCATAAGCCTTAGCATCAAATTTACCCAAATTCTCCTTAGTATTTAAAACAAAACACTTGCATCCAAAAACTTTAAAATATGCAACATTAGGTTTTCTAGAATGATACATTTCAAAAGATGTTTTGGAAGAATTCTTACACACATAAATACGATTTGAAATATAGCATGCGGTGTTTACGGCCTCGGCCCATAAATATTGAGGGAGGTCATATTCACTTATCATTGTCCTAGCCATCTCTTGAAGTGTTCTATTTTTCCTTTCTACTACTCCATTTTGTTGTGGAGTCCTAGGACAAGACATTTCATGCTTGATTCCCTTTTCATCACAATAAGTCATGAAGAGTTGGTTAACAAACTCACCACCTCTATCACTCCTTATTCTCAAAATCGAAAAGCCTTTTTCTTTTTCAACCCTTTTTAGAAAAATTTTGAAATGAGAAAAAGTTTGATCTTTATTTTGCAAGAAGAAAACCCAAGTGAAACGGGAAAAATCATCAACTAAAACAAATGCAAATCTACTACCATTTAAACTTTTAGTTTGTGTTGGTCCAAAAAGATCCATATGAATTAGTTCTAAGGGCCTAGTAGTCATGATATCCTTAATTGGTTTGAAGGAAGACTTGGTTTGTTTCCCAAGTTGGCACGCACCACAAATGCGGTCTTTCTCAAACTTCAAGCAAGGTATACCCTTTACTAAATCCTTAGAATTAATTCTAGCAAGATGGTCAAAAGATGCATGTCCTAATCTTCTATGCCAAAGCCAAGAATTTTCATCAAAAGCATTCAAGCATTTAGTAGAACAATCTAAATTAAGCATGTCAATAATATAAACATTATTATCACGAAAACCGGTAAGAATACAAACATCGGATTTAACATCAAAAATCTTGCAAGAAGAATCATCAAAAACAACTTTAAGTCCACGGTCACAAAGTTGACTAATGCTAAGCAAATTATGTTTTAAACCATCTACTAAAACAACATTTTCTATAATAGGAGATGCACCAATTTGAATGTTACCTATACCGATGATAGTTCCTTTGGAGTCATCCCGAAGGTGACGGAGCCACCTTCCATGTACCTTGATAGGGTTGTGAGTTGTTGATATCCCACGTCATGTGTCTTGAACAACCACTATCAAGGTACCACCGCTCCCTACGTCTTGGAGCCTTGGTGTGTACCTACATCAAATAATTAGGTCTTGATTTTGGTACCCACATTTTCTTGGGTCCTAAAGAGTTAGTTTCATTAACCCAAACAAGATTATTGGTCCTATTTACTTGGTCATAACAAAATTATCCAAATGTCCATTCTTACCACAATAAGTGCATCTATACACTCTACCATATTTAAAAGCATAGTGAGTGTGTGATTTGTGAGCATGAGAATTGTGAACATGGGAAGATTTAGCATGAGAAGTGTTATGTGTAGTGTGAGCATGAGGAATCTTAGCATGTGAATGAGAGGTGTGCTTTTTAGAAAACATGTCCTCAAGTTTCTTTGTGTTAAAAGCACAATCATTTAAAACTTTTTCAAAATCATTTATTTTAGATTTAAAAGAAGAAATTTCTTTTTCATCAACAATAGGAGATTTTCCCTTACAAGAAACCTTGTAGGCATTAAACTCATTTTGAATAGAAATAAGATTAGAAGAAATATCATCCTTTTCTTTAGAAACCATAGCAAGTTGATTTTTGAGAAAAGCAACTTCCTTTTGCAATTTTAAGCATTCAAGTTTCTTGTTATCATAAGTTTCGGAAAGTTCAACAAAAGCATGTACAAGAACTTCCTTACTTAATTCATCATCTTCATCATCAAGAGATTGAGAGGTTACCTTTGGAGTGTTTGCCATGAAACACATGTTTGCCGTATCCACCTCTTCTTCGGACTCGCTTTCCGATCCCACGTTGCCTTGTATGCTTTCTTTTCCTCCGGCTTCTTTGGCTTGAAGGAGGAAGTCATCTTCTTCTTGAACTCCGGCAATCCGCCATGATATGTCCGGGTTTGCGGCAATTGTAGCAAATGATCCTTCTCTCCTCTTTGCCTTCAAATTTTCTCCGGAAGTTGAGCTTGTTCTTCCGGTACAACCTCTTGACGTTCCGCACAAGTAGAGTTAGCTCCTCATCTTCTTCTTCGTCTTCTTCATCGTCATCATTGGTGGATGAAGTCTTGAAGGCTATGGATTTCTTCTTTGAAGTAGTGGCCTCTTCTCTTGCCTTCTTCTCCATCTCATGGGTCTTTAGGTTCCCAATGAGACTAATGAGGTCCATCTCGTCCTTGTCGTTCAATTCTTTTAAGGTGGTGGCCTTTATCTCCCATGAAGACGGAAGAGCCCGAATCACTTTTCGCACCTTTTGATCGTTGGAGATGTCATCACCTAAGGAAGAAAGACCATTAGTGATTTTAGTAAATCTTATAATCATACTATCAATAGACTCATCATCAATCATTTTAAATGACTCATATTGGGACCTCAAGAGATCTATCTTAGCTCTCTTGACTTGTGAAGTCCCTTCGTGTGTGACCAATAAATGTTGCCAAATCTCATAGGCGGATTGGCAATGAATTACCCGTGTAAGGTCATCCTCATTCAAGGCGGTTAATAGGGAGTTTTGGGCCTTGGAGTTAGCCTCATATTCTCTAAAGTTGAAGTCGGTCCAAGTGCTCTCATCACTATCGGGTGCTACATAGGGTTTGGTCAAGGACTTGGCCACTAAGCTACCCAAAGATTGCAAAAATATAGTCATCCTAACCTTCCAAATAGGGAAATTAAGTCCATCAAATTTAGGTGGGGATTTAATGTTGTCGGCCATGTTTACTAGTGTATGAATGGATGAATGAAAATGTTGATTAGCAAATTTTAAGGATCTCTCTATGGATGTTAAGCCAAACCTAGAGTCCAAGCTCTGATACCAATTGAAAATCACCTAGAGGGGGGGTGAATAGGTGATAATGCTAATCAATGGACAAATTAAAAATTAAGATGTAACAATCACCCAACAAGATTCACAAGATGAATGAAAGCAAGTAAATATAGCAATGATGATGATAAGCAAGTAATAAGTGCAAGTAAAGTAAAGTAAGGAGTGCAAGAATGTAAACCAAACGCAAACACAAGGATATGTTATCGAGGTTCGAGCACCCAGCTCTACTCCCCGCCTTCCCCAGAAGGATTCTAGCTACTTCCACTATCACAAAGAAATCACAATTACACCGGAGTACCCAACTCCACAATCTCAAGTACAAGCAATTTCTGAGTAGTCAAAAGACCACAAACTCTCTCTTTCAAAAGTCTCTTCCCTTACAAAAGGTCCTTAGAGAACAATGAGTAGGAATGAAGCTCTTGTGTGCAAGGAGAAAAGAAAATGAAATCAGAGAATTCTTTTGAAAAACACTTCAGAAAATGAGAGAATTTCAGCACAAAAACCAAGATCTTTTGAAAGCCTTAAACTTGGAAACTTTTGGAATTTTTCTCTTGTAATTAATTGTTGTAAACAATCTCTCCCCAAACACCCCTATTTATAGGAGAGGGCTAGGGTTAAGGGATAAAACATAATTAGGATTAATCAGAGAGTATTAAGTTTGAAATATATCCCTTAAACTAATTTTAAACACAAAAAGACAAAATTTAAAACAGCCCAGAAAATAGCCGTTTACTGTTCAACGGCTAGTCCGGTCGACCGGTCGGTCGACCGCCTATTCAAAAATAGAGTCGTTACAGGCATACGGTCGACCGCCCGGTCGACCCAACAAACCCGAGAGCAAAGCTATTACAGTCAGGTCGACCGCCCGGTCGACCAGCAAACATGCACACTGATACGTGCATCTGCCAGAACCACGGTCGACTTGTCCGGTCGACCGGACAAGACTGACATAGGCACGGTCGACTGGTGCGGTCGACCGGCTCAGGTCAAAAGTCAAGTTTAAAACACAATTTTGAAAAGACTTTGATTTTTATGAAAAATATCTTTAAATAGTACTAAGTATAAAACTTAAAAATTGATTTGTAGGCAGAGGATTTGTATCAAAATATTTTTGTACATTTTATAGAAAATCATCTTAGAAACAATATGTGCGCAAAAACGTGTGTGATTGAGCTTTCAAACCTATCCATCATTCTTTAACAAAATTCTAAACCTATAAAACTAAAAACAAATCTTGTTGAGCAATCTTCAAGTCTTGAGCCATGCTATGCCTTGCTAGAGCCCCTTCTTCTATGTTCCTTCCTTGATATGCAATATGCCTTCTTTGCTTCATGAAACCTAGAAGTTGTTGCAATAGCTAAGCAATGGCCTCCAAATATGGTACTAACCTGAAACTTATCTTAAACAAACTCATTAGTACCGAATAGCACTAATTTGGTTTGTCATCATCAAAACTCAATAAATGGAGAGTGTAACCTTTTTGGGCCAACACGTCTGGCTGCAGACCATGTAAGGCATAGTCGATGAGAGAAAATCGCCAATCTCTCGGCTCAAGATCCGTCGAGACATTATAGGCTTCTCGGGTTCTTAACATATGCTTAGAGCATATAAGGTGTCGAGTTGCCACTGTGAGGTGATACTCGTGTCGACTGGCAGGGCTAGTGTTTTTGCTAATGAAGTAAGAGCGTCCGCCTTGGTATTCTGAGATCGAGACACGTGCCTAATGTAGAAACCTTCAAACAGATTAGCCAATTCGAAGACCGTGTGATAATAAGGCACCAAGTCTTCGTGGCGGACCTCATATTCACCTTTAACCTGATTGATAATCAGTTTTGAATAGCCGTAAACTTCGAGGTAGCGTACCCCCATTCCATGGGCGAGCTGAAGGCCAATAAGTAGAGCATTATATTCCGCTACATTGTTGGAGCATGATTCTGTCAGAGAAAATGCTCTGGGAAGGACATGATTCTGTGGGGAGATAAACACAACCCCCACGCCGATAATGTTCCTGCCTTTAGGACCTATTCGTGATGCTCCATCGAAGAACATCTGCCAACATATCCTCTGCTGTGAAGGTAATAGCAGGTACCTTTGATTGTACATGATGGCATTCAGGGCAAGAAGACTGAGCGTCATCCTTAGGGATTTCCGGCATATATGTCAGGAATGATTCTGAATTAGCCAGCACATCCCTGAGTGCTTCTCTTGTCTCTTTTGAGAGACGAAGTAGCTCGTGTATAGTAATACGAGCCGGGATATTAGCCAATTGGGCCAATATGTCAAAATGAAAGGGCGTGTCAAGCCCTGGGCCTGAAGGCTTCTTCAGGACATGGTCGAACCGGACTTCTTTAGGCTTCTCTTTTCCTTGGTTGGAATCAAAGCAGATGCTGGTACTTGAAAGGACATCGTTTGCTGTTGTGTCTCGTCAGTAGCTTTCTCATACTATTTTAAGTATGATTTTTTGGATCGAGTACCCGTCGGTTGAGGTACATCGGCCTGCGTTGTGCAAGCATGCTTTTCTCATTCAGAATCACTGAGGGAAGCTGACGTAAGATTATCATCGTCCGACAGGAGGGAGATGACATTGCAAGATTTGCCCTTCGACTTGGACTTCTTTGAATCCCATTGTTCGTCTTGGGCAAGGTCTGGGTGTATCCACATATGATTTTCCCTGTCTCCAATGTCAAGGGAACAAAACCCTTATTATCTTGAGTTTTAGCTGCAGGATATGTGACTTCCAGCCGTGGTGCAGGGATTGGATAAGTCCCGTCAGGAACTGTGACCTTTGGGGTTTTACCGAACTCGAGGGTCACCATATTTGCAGTGACTTTCTTTTGCTCTATCTTCAGTGTCAGGACTCCGGCGTCGATCAAAGCTTGAATTCTGACCTTGAGGACAAAGCACTTGTCGGTAGGATGGTGAATCATCATGTGGAAGAGACAGTATTTTGGATCGTTCGTGCGTCCTATCTCATTGGGACATCGAGCCTCTGGTAGCTTCATTTTATTCCCTTTGTGGAGTAAATAGAATATTGTGACCACCTGATCGTCTCTGAAGGAATACTGTTTCGGAGGGAACTTAGACTCCTGATTATTGAAGCCACCTTTCTTGGCCTTCGACTGAACATCCTCTGATAATTCAATGGACATAGTCTCCTTCCTTTTGGCTTGAGAAGACTGCACCATGTCGCTACGTCCTTTGTTGTTCATACCCAATTTGCTTTTAGGGGTAGAGGGTTCAAACTTTTTAGCCGACTTTTCGGCTATCTCAGCTTGTTTGACCAGTTCTTTCCAGGTATGGGCTTTGACAGCCCCCATGCGAACCTCTACTTGGTCTATGAAGTTGTGCATGCACATCTGTAAGAGCATGGGTAATGGCATCCTACTGGGCACATCAAAAATAAGTTTCTGAATCGTTCAATATAGTCACGGACAGATTCGCCCTTCTTCTGCACGGTGGAGAGGAGCTTGTCCATGGTTACCTCGGTATCGTCCTCATAGAAACGAGAAAGGAATCGGGTTTTCAGGTCGATCCAAGAATTGACAGAGCCCGGAGGGAGACTTCGGAACCAATCAAATGCTACCCCCTTTAAGGTGCCAATGAACAGCCTAGCCATGATAGCATCATTGTCTATAACATTACCGGTTTGAGATCGAAAATAGTAGATGTGCTGGTTTGGCGAGCTCTTTCTATCATAGCTATGCAATATTGGTGGTTTGAACTTCAGTGGGTATGGTACTGAATCCCAGTCCAACGGGTAAGGACGGACTGTCCCCACTTCTTTAACTCATCCCTCTGAGCTAGGGATGCGATTTGAGGTTGAAGTTTCTTAAGGACTTCAGCGTCTAAAGAAGAATCTTCCTTGGACTTTCCGTCTTCTGCTGGTCATTGCTAAGATGTTCTTCCTCGTCATGGTTACTCCCGGTATCATTGTTATTCTGGTTATTAAGGAGTTGGGCGAGCATCTGTTGAATGTTGTCCAGAGCTTCTTGCTGAATTTTAGAAGTTTGCTCCTGAGCTTCCAAACGTCGACGAAGGTCGTCATTACCATTATCAGCCATGTTTACTGATGCTCTGTTGTTCGCACCGAGCTGACTGTCGCCGAAGAAGCATACCCGCTATCTTTATCTTCTTCATCAGATGAGTGGACTGATCTTCTCCTTGGTTATGGCGAGGCTACTGCCATTGAGGAAGAAGGCTGTTCATAACTGTAGGGTATCGCTACCCTAGATCTGGTGTTTCGGAAAACACCCTCTTCATGCACCAAGACTTCGCCTAAGCCTGGCTGTAATCTGGATCTGGGGAGCTGTAGGGAGTGTCGTCGGACGCTTGTTTGCCCCTGCGCAGCTCTTGTCCTCTCCCGGTCATGTTGACGGATGCGGAGGGTAGGTCTTGCGAGACGCTCCTTTTATGATGTTTCACCGGGGTTTGTACCTACAGCCGATCAAAAACTGATTGTCGGCCTGGAGAAGTGGCGAGGCTTGGTCCTAGCCGGTAATGGACTGAGTGGACGGTTACCAGCTGACATCCCACTTTTTGACAACAGGGGGAAGTAGTTCGAAAAGATTCCGACTTCCGTTTGTTCGTCAAGAATTCCCGCAAGTCAGACCCAGTTGGGCCTAAACGATCCAGCGCAGAAGCTCTTTGGATCGCGCATAGGACGATGTCCTACTTCTTTTATCACCGCAGAGGGGATTAGCGCAGAGTAGTGCTTCAGTTCTAGCTTCGCGGCTAAGAACCTTGAAAACGCCCTTGGGCGCTGAAGCTGCATAAGCAACGCTATCAGCACTTAGGGACAATCCCTTAGCTCCATCGCAAGACATGAGCTTAGCGCCTGACGAACCGGAGGGCGGAGCACGCTGTGGTGCTTTATCCGCTGTGCTGCTGCGAAGGCGATTGGCCTTAGATAGTGCTTCGGTTCTAACCTCGCGGCTAAAAGCTTCGGAAACGCCCTTGGGCGCTGAAGCTGCATAAGCAACGCTATCAGCACTTAGGGACAATCCCTTAACTCCGCTGCGAAGAGCGAACGAGCTGTTGTGCTTTGACTTGGGCTTCGTGGCTATGGACGCCTCGCGTACGCTGTGGTACAGTAGCTTTGCTCGTGAGAACGAGGCTGGCGCGAGGCGCTACTGATCTTGAATTGGGCGAAGGTATTGTCGCCCTTGTATCTTCGCGGCTAGCAGCATTGTTGGAGCAGGCAGGCATCTTACCTTTTTCTTCGCGCGAGAGATTACTTCTGGCGTAGCTACGCCTGAGACTTTGCCCAGAGCCTTCTGTTTTGGCCTCCACATTTGCTTTGACAAGGGAGACTTAGGTTTGCAAGGAACCTGACTAGCCACACGCGAGGCTGAGGGGTGTTGGCAGAATTCTGCTCTTGGTTTCTGTTCTGAAACCTTGGTCATGGAGACCTTTCTATGCTTCCGTGCATGAAGCATTAGACCACCCCCAGAGAGGACTTCTTCAAAATTTTCCTGGTCGAAGTGGACAACCAGGTTCTCTAAAGTGTTGGACTTGGACTGCGGGCGTGCTTCCTTGTTGCGCCAGAGAATCGCAGTAGGCTCGCAGAGAGCCTTATCTGTCTCCGTAGAGAATTGCCTTGAAGATTTAGCCAGAGAGGCTCTGACTGCACCGGCTTTCCCGAATTTAGAGATAGACCTGAAGGTCTGTTCGTCGCATTGCGACACTTGATTCTCAGCAGCGGAGAATTCAATCCCCAGTGGAGTCGCCATCTTGTTTTCCATTGATTTTGCAAAGGGAAAAACTTACAAAAAAAAGAAGTTGAGGAACTAAATTACATGTAATACAGAAGATTACAAGTAGATCTCCTCAGAGATTCTGGAGAAGTGTGCCGATAGGAGTCTGGTCAGCGCGCGACCACTTTGTCCCTTTGACGATGCGAGCGATGAGATTTCCTTCTCGCCTGGTTCGGGGAATCGGAGAACAGAAGGTTGGTAGAACCCTCTCGTTACTTCTCAAAAACCGCCTTCACTTAGGAATTCCTTCTCGCCTGGTTCCGGAGATTCCTTGAGAAGAAGGGAGGTATTAGGGTATCAGCACCCTGATTAGAGAAGCAGCTCTCTAAAGTCTCTGAATTCAAGAGAATAGATCTCTGTTTGTACGCGCGGTGCGTCCTCTCGAGAAGTCTGCCGTCTCTTCCCGTGAAGTCGTCCAGAAGAAGTCTTTGCGTGTGTGGGAGGTCTTCGTGCGCGCCTCTCTCCTTGTATCCCTGGTGGGCTATTTATAGGGATAGCAAGGGTATAACTGTCCCTTGAAAATATAGAAACAAATTGAATCAAATCTGTTTAAATCTGGAAAGTAGCCATGCCGCGAGGCTAGGATCAGCTTCTGCAAAGCTAGAAGTAGCAGGTCAGTTGATCCTCTTGATCTGTTTTGATTCTTTCTATATAATTGGAAGATCTCCCTTGATCCTCTTACTCGTTTTAGGAGAGTCAAGAGATTATGGCAATCAACTGCCAAATTTGATCTCAGATTTGATCTTGATTGGATTTAATCTTGATCCTGATTAGATTTGATCTCATCTGGAGATTTAATTGGTCAAAGGTTGACCATAGCAGACCCGCAGCGGAGCTGCCGCGTCGAGCTCACAGCGGAGCTGGAAGGCGCATCTGGCGAAGTCAGAAGAAAGCTCTTCAGCGGAGCTAAATAACTTCTGCGGCGAAGCTACCGAATATCCTTTTGCGCAGTTGCGTGTGGCTTCAAGCGAAGCTAACTCTCTGCGGAGTTAACTTGAGCAGTTCAGGCAAAGCTATGAGTTAGCTTCCTGACGGAGTTGTGAATGGCTTCAAGGCGAAGTTTAGATGATCTTAGCCTTTAGGCGAGGCTGTCTCTTTGGGCTCATGTGATGCTAAGTGCTAGCATCTTAGACCTGCTGAGGTCTGTTTAAAGATAATCCGGAGCTCACTGTCTGCTTCACTGGATCAGTAGAGTCCAATTTGCTTCTTTGCCCCTCAGAGATGGGTGAGTACTGGTCGTCAGCTTATCTGTCACTTCTCTTTTGTAAATGTCAACAAGTTTAGACATCGTTCGGACCAATAAGAATCTTGTCTTTTTTAAGTAACAACAGCGACAGCGGCAGCTAGGGCGGCGCCGGCGGTGGTGGTGATGGTTGACGCGACGGTGGTGGGTTGGGTGCGTGAGTTGGTTTAGGAATAGAAGATGAAGTTGGATATTGGATTTTTTTGAAAATGACTAAGGAATTGAAGTAGGGAGGTTTAATAGAGAAGGAAGTGGATGAAATGATGAATGGGGATGGTGGAGGGGATGGAGATTGCTTGCTGCTGCTGCTGGAGTTGCAGCTGCTGCTGCGCTGGAGGAGTTGCAGGGGATGGGAGGTGGAGTGAAGGAGAAGAAAAGAAAAGAAGAAAAGAAAGAAAGTTAAAGAAAAAGAAAAAAAATTAATAAGAAAATAAAATAAACTAAAATATTTTAAAATTTTTATTCTTAAATAATTTATTTATTATACTTTTTGGAAGTATAAAGTAGTGGAGTAGGGAAGGAAAAAGTACGGAAAGATAAGACTGGTAATAAATATTATTATTTTAATAAGGCAAAAATTTGACTGTTTCAGAATTGTTTCAAAAAAATCTTTAAAAATAGCAAATATTATTCTAAGATATCTAGTGAAATCGGATTGAAGAAATTCAATGTAATTTTCAAATTAAAAATCCTGGAGTCTTCCGGCGATACCAGCTGACACAAGAATCGGTCAAATTTTGATAAATTTAGAAAACTCCCAAAAAAATGTTTTTAGGTAAAAAATGAAATTCTAAGAAGTACTACGAAAGCTGTTTTAAAAATTCAATTCCATTTGAAAACTAAAAATTCTGGAATCAGTCAGCGATGTCGACCGACACCGTTTTTGGAGATTTTGCAGAAAAATTTTGAAAAATTCTAGAAAATCATGAAAAATCTAAAATACTAGAAAATAGTGTCTGAAACTAAAATCGGTCAAATCGGACTATCCGAAAGTCAAATCGGGTTACCAGTTGGTATCGGGTTCCCAGTCCGGGTTAGGGCTTACTCTAGATCTGAGAATCCAGACCCGATACACAATAATATAAGTAATCACAACTCAAAAACACATACAGGAAGAAAACTGAATAATATGGTCGAAAATTTTTGGGACACGTATCTTGGTACGTATCCTGGGTACAGGGTGCTACAATCTACCCACCTAACAAAAATTTCGTCCTCGAAATTTCTATAAGAGGGAGATGAACATGGAAGAGATTATAGTCAACAATGATAATATGATAAATTGAAAAGGATAAGGGAGATTACAATCTCAGGACAAAAAAGGTTTGGGAATAACGATCACAGTGACATCATCAGGGCTCCTGATCTGGGTACTGAGCTCCTTGTCCTTCTGCTATCGCAACTGACGGCTCGGCTTCTCCTGCTGACAAATGGTAAGCCTGGCCTCTCTCACGGTCAGCTCCAACTCTTGCTCCTCGCTGCTGGAGAGGGAGTGGAGCTCTCCTGCCAACGGGCTCGGGGTTCCTTCCCGGCGGTGGTGCTGGAAGTGCTAGAGGTGCTGGAGTAGCATTCCACGTCCTCTTGGACGGACAAACACCTAATGAATGATCGCCAGATCCACATGCCAAACACAGCCTGTTCGCCCTCCGATACTTGCTCTGGATGTGTCCGGGCCTTAGGCAATATCCACATATCGCCTGTTGAGGGGGAGGTCAGAATGGTCGCCTGACTATCGAGCCATTGCTGGGTCTGGTCGGGTCTTCTTCATCCATCAACTGAAAGGATCTCTTCACTGGCTTGTTCTGCATTTGGTGCTTGTCCTTCTTCTCCAGTCCCGGTTCTATCTCACAGGCAATAGAGAGAACCTGAGAGTATTTTAAGTTGCTGAGGGATAAGGAATATCTGGATGTCCATTTTCAGCCCCTGTTGAAATCTGCTGGCCCGTTTGTCCTCATCGCTCACCATGTAGAGTGTAAATCGACTGAGTCTCAGAAATTCAGCAGCGTACTCATCCACAGATCGGTTCAACTGCTACAACCTGATGAACTGCTCCTCAATCTCTTTCTGAGCCGTTGCAGGGAAGAACCTCTCATAGAAACCCTTCGAGAACTGATCCCAAGTAATAGGCCTCTCCAATCTTGCTTCTTCTGCCAACCACCTGGTTCTGGCCACACTTTCAGCTGGATCTTGACCACTTCTACCTGGTTCCCATCATGAATCCGGGCTGCCTTCAGAAGATCTGTAGTGTCAATCAGCCATTGCTCGGCGTCCAACGGCTTCTCTGTACCCGAAAATGTAACTGGCTGCTGTCTTCTGAAATCGGATACATAGCCAGGCCTCTGCTCTCTAGGGGCTATCAATAATGCCTGCCGTAAGAGCTCTGTCTGCTGATGCTGACTCTCCATTATGCCATGAAGCACCCTCATTATGTTGTCGCTCTCTCCATTGGAACTGTCACGAGAAGTGCCAGGACCATTACGGGTTCTCCGTCTTTTCATGTCTGAGTTGGTTGAAGGGATGATGGGAAGAAGCTGAAAAGAAAGATAGAAGGGTCTCAGGATCCAAGGAAGGATTGCGGATAAGGAATAGATAACACCGTACTTGCGATTGGAAAGTATATTCAAGACTCATGCCTCCAGCTGCAGATTAATACATCATAAATCTGCCAACTGGTTGTACTGCGGATGTTAGAACCTGGGCTCTGATACCAACCTGTGGCGCCCCGATCCGGCGGGTACGGGGATGCCACTGCGACGTACATACGCAGGGCGATGGTACCATCACGTATGTACGCTAAGCATCAATACAACACATTACATGGATCAGAGTGCGAAAATACGTGGTATTATACATTCCAACACAAATAGTACAAGTACTTAGTTATCACAGATTGTGACATAATATTACATTACATCACCAGATAGTATAAAAGTAGACTGTACAAGGTACAAAAGTTAGAACTCACGAGCTGGAAAAGGGAATCTCGCGAGCGCGGAAGGACTGGAAGAGACTACGGCTGATCCGCCTGCTCCTCTAAGTAGGTCTGGTCCTCAGCTGATGGGTCCACCTCGGTCCAATCTACTAAATCTGGACATGCAAATCCAGGGTTGTTAGTGGGCAACCCAGCGAGTGCAAAAAGAACCCAAATGGTAAGTACAAATAATAGCAAGTGCATCATGTCAAGTATAATGTACCTAAATCAATATGCAAGAAATAACCACAATAAATAGTGAAATATGGAAATAACATTAGAATTTATGTGGCATGAAATAAAAAGCAAGTGTAGCAGGTCAAATTTCATGTAATCAAATTAGCAAGTATGGAGTAACTACGATAAATAGCAAGTATGGTAATGACACTAAAATTCATGTAGCATGAAGTCAATTATCAAGTTATTATTAAAACTCGTTCAATTTGCATGTTTCGGTATATGACCGGTGCCATATACTTCCGCATACAAGCCGAGCGAGGTTGGTTATTGGAAATTGATGGGGAACGACGAACCATGTTTAGAATGGTCCCGTGCATGCCTGGGACAACGGTCCAGGAGTATCCGGTACTGAGTCGGAACGTACCGCTAGGCACCGGGACTTACTATATGCCCGAAGGTCTTAGTATACGCCCGAACAGGAATAGAGTGTCACCGTTCCCCACAGGATATACCCAGGGGATTATAGCACACCCGGCAGGCATGCAAGGGGGTAGGGGTGCCAGTACACCCCTCGAAAACGCCTGGTGGCCTCCAGGTCGAATCCAACAGTAATAGTTGTACAACATATATATGGCCACCATAAACATAGAAGATATATCGATTCCCATCAATTTCCCCCATCCCGGTGTAAGTTGTTTAAATATAACATAGTCTCAAATAATAATGTTCACGGGGTATTCACAAAAGTAAGTATCATGGTTATCCAATTACGGGGGTCAACAGGAGTATAATATCAGGAGTAATGTCAGGAGCCTCCCTATTTCAAGGGTTCAAGTATACAGGAGTACAGGATTACAGGAGTTCAAGAGTACCAAATTTCTGGTAATAATATAATAGTCATGCAAAGTCCCCGTAACAGTGATAGTCATGAATATGTCATATAATACAGGTATTAGGGCTGGTAGTGTCCGGTCAAGGATCACAATGTCAAGTCAATGTACTTATTCCACATGAAAGCATGTCATATACAGTGTGTCAGGAGCAGGTGTCAAGTACAACATATCAAGTATCAGTGTCTAATATCAAGTGATAAGTGTAGCATGGCAAGTACCAGTGTCGGGTATCATATGTCAAATATAGCATGGCAAGTACCAGTGTAAATACCGTGTGCCAGTGTAAATACCAAGTGCCGGAGTCATAAATCATATATCAAGTGTAACATGCCAGGTGTCGGTGCAATTATTGGGTACCGGTGTAAATACCGAGTACCAGTGTCATAAATCATATATCAAGTGTAACTTGCCAAGTGCCAGTGTAAATACTGTGTGCTGATGTCATAAATCGTATATCAAGCATAACTTGTCTAGGGTCGGTGTCAGATGTCACGTGTCAAGTATAACATGTCCAGGGTCGGGTAAATACCGAGCGCAACATCATATATTAACTCGCATAGCATGATATCATATATTAAAACTACGATAACAAGCGCTAGGTATGCTAAAATTATCCACTTATCAATTTCATGTTAAAAATACAAGGGCGTTTATTTTTAAGTGTTTAAGAAGCACTCGCCTGAAACCGGGGTGAAATACCGGTTAAAAATCCAGAAAATCGGCGATCCGCACGAGAACTCCAATAGCCCATAGTTGTATATTAAAATATATAATTATAATATACATATATATATTAGAGAGGGAATGAGAGAGGAGAGAGAGAGGAGAGAGAGAGGAGAGAGAAAGTTGTAGGAAGAAGAGAGAGAAAATATGTGTTTTTAGAAAAGAATTAGGATTTAAAAGGAGAGGGGTATTGGGTGTAAATATAGAGAGGTAATTTGAGAGAGAGGGGATGGGTATTTTAGGAATGTGGGAAATGTGTGTTATATTTAGGGAATGAAATGAAGAGAAAGAATGAATGAATGAAAGAAGAAAGAAAGAAAGAAAGGAAAAAGAAAAAGAAGGGGAGGGGTGGTCGGCCGGCCGGCCGGCCACGCGGCGGCCTACCGGTGGCGGCGCTGCCGCCGGGGGGAAAGGCGCGCGCGTGAGCCCCTAAGGGGAGGGGAGGAGTGGTGGAGTTGGGGAGTTGTTGGTTGGGTTGTTGATGGTGGAGGTGGTGATGATGGTTGGTGGGGTGGTGGTTGTGGTGGTGATTGGTGGTGTTGGGGAGTTGGAGGAGGAGAAGGAGGTGGTGATGGGGTGGTGGAAGTGGAGAATTTGGTGGAATAGGGGGTGTATTTTGGAGAAGAAGAAGATGGAGGTGGGATGGGTTTGGTTGAAATTGGAGAGAATGAGAGGGAAATTGGAGATGGTGGAAGTGGGGAAGGGAGGTGGGGTGATGGGGGGTACGACGGCGGCGGCTAGGGTGGCGCCGGTGGTGGTGGTGATGGTGGAGGCGGCGGTGGTGGGTTCGGTGCGTGAGTTGGTTGAGGAGTTGAAGATGAAGTTGGATTTTGGATTTTTTTGAAAATGAATAAGGAATTGAAGTAGGGAGGTTTAATAGATAAGGAAGTGGATAAAATGATGAATGGGGATGGTGGAGGGGATGGAGATTGCTTGCTGATGCTGCGCTGGAGGAGTTGCAGGGGATGGGAGGTGGAGTGAAGGAGAAGAAAAGAAAAGAAGAAAAGAAAGAAAGTTAAAGAAAAATAAAAAAATTAATAAGAAAATAAAATAAAATAAAATAGTTTAAAATTTTTATTATTAAATAATTTATTTATTATAATTTTTGGAAGTATAAAGTAGTGGAGTAGGGAAGGAAAAAGTACGGAAAGATAAGACTGGTAATAAATATTATTATTTTAATAAGGCGAAAATTTGACTGTTGCAGAATCATTTCAAAAAAATCCTTAAAAATAGAAAATATTATTCTAAGATGTTTGGTGAAATTGGATTTGAGAAATTCAATGTAGTTTTCAAATTAAAAATCCTGGAGTCTTCCGCGATACCGGCGAACACCAGAATCGGTCAAATTTTGATAAATTTAGAAAAATCTCAAAAAAATATTTTTAGGTAAAAAATAAAATTCTAAGAAGTACCGCGAAAGCAGTTTGGAAAATTCAATCCCATTTGAAAACTAAAAATCCAGGAATCAGTCAGCGATGCCGACCGACACCGGTTTTGGAGATTTTGCAGAAAAATTTTAAAAAATTTCAGAAAATCATGAAAAATCTAAAATATTAGAAAACAGTGTCTGAAACTAAAATCGGTCAAATCAGACTATTCGAAAGTCAAATCGGGTTACAGGCTGGTATCGGGTTCCCGGTCCGGGTCAGGGCTTACTCTAAATCTGAGAATCCAGACCTGATACACAATAATATAAGTAATCACAACTCAAAAACACATACAGTAAGAAAACTGAACAATATGGTCAAAAAATTTTAAGACACGTATCTGGGTACGTATCCCGGGTACAGGGTGCTACACACGTGCTAAGTGCAATTGTGATTTCTAGAAAGTGAGTTAATTTAGATTAGATTAGTTCTTTTTCTTCTTCTTATTTTACTCGAGGACGAGTAAAAGATAGGTGTGGGGGTGCGATTGTTCATCAAAAGTACATATTTTTATTCACATTTTCATGCTTATTTTTTATAAAGTACTGCTATTGAATCATTTTATTGTTCAGTACTGGCTGGCCTTATTAATTAAAAAGAGAAAAG
The DNA here is from genome assembly GCA_038442645.1 of Agave tequilana. Taxonomy (NCBI): domain Eukaryota; kingdom Viridiplantae; phylum Streptophyta; class Magnoliopsida; order Asparagales; family Asparagaceae; genus Agave; species Agave tequilana. The sequence goes on from JAVJIF010031764.1 coordinate 98,660, forward strand.
AAAAAAGCTCAAAAGAAGCCTACAAGTTAAAGAGAAGCCCAGAGAGTCCAAGAAGCCCAAGTTAATTCAGAAATTATGCTATCCTAAATTAGAGATAAAGGAGAAAGTCAATTTAAATTAAATTGCTTGATCCCCAAGTCAAAGATAAAGGAGAGAATCCAAGTTTAAAATTTGAATTTATAGGTAACTTATTTCGTAAGTTATCTAGGAAACAAGGTTATTTTAAATTTCAAAATTCAAACGAGAATTCTAAGGATAGATCTTCAGATGAATGGACGAGATGAAGCAACGCGCCAAAGCGCGTGCCCAAACTCCACAAAAAGGCCGCGCCTCCCTTTTTGTCACAAAAATGCCACATATCTGTGGCTGCGTGCATAGTAGTTTGGGGGAATATTCTACTGGGACTCTACTATTGTATCCTACTATAAATACCCCTGAAGAATAACTGAGGAGAGGTATCTCTGGAAATCAAGTTTAGGATTTTCTTTAGATCATCTTTTCTTTCTGAATCTCTATTATAATTTCTAGTTTTAATTTAGTTCAAGTTTGTAAAGAAGGAAGGAGCTATAGTATTTTGATGGTGACAGCATAATAAACAAGGTTCTTTTGTTCTTCTTTTTAATTTTTTTCATTGATATTTATTTCCTTCTTTTATATGCTTTCTTTTATGCTTTCTTAATTTAGTCTTCAAGCATGAGTAGGTAGATCCTTTCTCATAGCTTGCTAAAACATCACTACCATTACATCTAATATCTAGTAAATATCAGATTAGATCGTATGCATGCCTACTCCAATCCTTGTTCTTGAAGACACATTAGGATAAACAACTAGGTCAAATATTTGCTAATATTTTTTAATTATTTTTCTTAATTTGTGGTTGATGAAGATCTTAATATTTTAATGTTAAACTTTAATAAGTATTATTTCAAATAGGGTTTAGATTTGTTAAGTACTTTCTAATAATTTTTTTACTTTATACCTGATTGACAATCTTGATATTGTAATGTTAAAACTTGGTTGGAGTTATTTCAAATCATAATCTAGTTTCTATTTATGTATCTTACTTGATTTTTTGGTAGAATATCATATTTAGGGTATGAAGTGAACTCATTATTCATTGGGCATTAGCATGTTATGGTGGTTGATTATTAGTAAGTCGTGAACCTTTCTTTTAGATTAATTTTTTATCCACATACACTCCATCCCTTCTTTCTTTAAACCAAAAAGACAATAAGAAGATAGTAATACCGAAAAGCTTCCATCACATCTCTCCCTGTGGTTCGACCCACTTTAGCGCTTGCTACTGCGGATATATTACGGAAGACAAAGACGCGCATCCATCCAGATAACATCCTTCCTAACCCTTAATTATATCTTTGTTTTTCCTGCATAAGCTAACATGTTTTGGAAGTATAAACATATAGCTACCTACAGTAACTGTTGCATCAATGAATGACAATCATGAGATTTCAAGCCAATAAGCTTTAATTCCTTCGTTGATACAAGACTTCGATATGAGCAACCGCTTGGGACCTTAATCCTAGCAAGATACAGACAAAATCCTGTCTTCTCCTTTCTAGACAAACTATAACATGCTGGTGACAAATAGGTATTTTTTCCCTTCTGCTCAGGTGCTAACTACACATATATACCCATTTCAACCAAATTCAGTTTACTTTTGACTCTATCCTTAGTCTTACAGAGTATGTTTAGTAATGTTTCAACAATACTATCACATAATTTTTTCTCAATATGCATAACATCAAGGTAGTATCTTACAAGCAAACACTTTCAATACAGGAGGTTAAAAAGTATTGATCACTTTTTCCATACTTTCTTTTCAAATATATTTTACTTCACTTTTCCACAACTTGGCATAAGACGTTTCACCCTTTCATATACTTGTTCACCGTTCAAAGCTTTTGGAACTCTTTCTTCCTTTGTAAACCCATTAAACGCTTTCTGCAGCCTCCGATAACGGTGTGATATGGGCAACAACCTCTGGGTATCAAGATATATTGTCTTTCTCCCATGCCTTAATTGTATTCTCTACATATAAGACATGCTTTGTGTCCTTTCACAATGTACCCTGACAAGTTACCCTTGCTAAAAAAACATTGATTGTCCAAAATAATATAACTTGAAGTGTGAAAAGTTCTTGATGATATGTATCAAATACTTGTACCCCTAACTCTCACATTATCTTTAGGTCCTCAAATAATAGGTGCCAAATAAACATCTATATCATTTTCCAGCTGTCTTGGTCCCGATATCAGCAATGCGATCATAAGAAACTTTCTCTTCATGTACAACCATGGAGGAAGATTCTAAAAAGTCAACACAACTGGCCATGTACTAAGTATGCTACTGATATTACCGTGTGGATTCATTCCAATAGTCGAAAGACCTAGCCGGAGATTCATTGCATCAATCCCAAATTCAAAAAACTTTTCAATAATTATATTCTGTTGCGGAGAATCAGCCGGTGTCGCAACATACTATCAATAATCCTCCCATCTGAATGCCGCGTCAAACTCTTCGCATGTTCTACAATCTTAAATATGTGTTTAAATCTAGGTATAATCAGAAAATACCATAATACCTAGCTAGAGATTTGTCATTTGTTTTATACTGTGACCTTCCACACACTGAATATTTCTCTAAATGTTCATATTTCTTTCGATACAAAATACAATCATTAGGGCAAGATGTATGTTTCATAATCTATAATCATAGAGAGCATGATTTTATTGGCCTCATATTTGTGATCCAGTAGTTTATTTTCTTTAAGAAGCATAACTTTCAAGAGTTTAAGTAAGGATGTAAAACTTTTAACACTCCACCCATTTCCCACTTTCAAATTGTATAATTTTAACACGATAGACAACTTAGTGAATTAATAGCCAACATATAAAGATTTTTCTGCATCATTCGTCAAGCTCTCGAATAAATATGGATGAAAAACAAAGTATTCACCCTCATCACATTCAATTTCTTCTCTTTCATCACATTTTCTATCACATGAATTAATATGTCTATCTTCTCTTGCACTCTCACTGTGCCATATCCATCTTGTATAAGTTGTATCAAATCCATTAATGAATAAATGATCCCTTAATATTTTAACTGCAACTTTATGAGGACAACCACATTTTATGCACGGACAGTTAATATGGTTAGGATTATCTGCATACTCAACAATAAAGTTGATAAACTCTTCTACACCTTTCTAATATTCAGTACTTAACCGATCAGTATCAATCCATTTTCGATCCATCTTTACTATGTCTAGACATAAAAAATAAGAAATGAATTTTTGATAAAACATGACATAAAAAATTCAAACAAAATTAATTTCCAATCCACAAGGTACACACTACAAACACACACATGCATCATACTTGATACGGTGTACAAATTTGATTTGACCTTCTTGGTAATTAAATTGAATTAATTTCAGCTCCAGATATTATTTTCTATTATTTAGATTTTTCAAGATTTGTTTAAAAATTTTCTGGATTATTTTGTAAAATTTTCGAATTCAGTTGATAATCAAATCCATAGTTTTTAATTTACAAATAGGATTGACTTTTTGAAATCTACTGTTAAATTATTATTTAGGATCATATTTTCTACATTACTGTATTTTTGAGGATTTTTCTAAATTAATCAAAAATCCGGCCAAACCGGTGTCGACCTGTATCGTCGATACGTACATTCCAGGATTTTTAGTTTGTAAACCAACCTGAATTTCTAGAATTTAATTTCACATTCCCTTTTGTTGCTCAACAATGATAATTATTTTCTATGTTTTCTCAAAAAATGATAAGGTAATTATTTTTCTAAATCTATACAACTTATAAAAGCGCTAATAGCGTTTCTGTCAAGCGCAATTTTAGAACATTAAATTAGATATCATAATTCAAATCATAATAAAAGTGGTTTATTGAGCCATGATTTCTAAATTTATCATTTCACAAAATAAAATTTTCTTAAAATAGGAAGAGTGATACCTTTGTTGGCCCAAAGGCCCATCACCCTAGTTTTGATAATGATCAACTCATGTAGTTATTGTACTAATGATCTTGTGTTTAATTAGTGACAGATTTGTTATCAAGATCTTAGTAGGTGTGGAGCTTCAACAAAGGATTTAAAGTCAAGTTTTGGAGCTAGCACCGGTTGATTCACGAGCCTATGCATCAAGACCACATCAAGAGTTGAGCTCGTTGGATCGTGTTTGGACCAAGTCTAGAAGATGAGAAGGCTTCAAGTGAAGACTTCAAGAAGATGAAGACTTGTGTCTAGGTATAAGATTTTTATTTTAGCTAAAATGTAAAGGATAGAATAGTTGGTGGATTGCTCAAGTATATTTATCACACACACTCTTGATTTAGTTGTCTTTTCATCAAAGAATTTTTAGAAAAGACTTTCATTTTGAAAAATACTATTTTGATTTTTGGTGTTTTCTTATATACATGTTTTAAACCAAAACCATGTTTAATGCTTAATGTCAAAAACTTAGATATTTCATCTTATTTGTGTAGTGGATCATATCCATACACACTATGCTTTAATGAGTTCAAAATATCTAGTTTTTGTATTTAAAGGAGTTTTTTTTGGAAAAACAAGATTTTGGAAAATACAAGTTTTCATTTGAGCCAATATTTTCCTAGTTACAAAAATAGTCCAAATCTTTTATAACATGCCTTGATTTTTATGCAAGCATATTTGTTTATCAAAGTATATTGGTTAAACTATTTTTGTACAATTTCTGTGTATTTATGGGATTTTATGTGAGCCAAAAAGACCAAGTTTAAAATCCCAAATTTCTGTTTCAGGTTTCAGCAAGTCGACTGTATAGTCGACTAGGGCTGAAGTCGGTCGACCGGCTCGGTCGACCGACGTGCACGGACGTGCACGCCTTGACTGGCAGATAGCCGGTCGACCCACCCAGTCGACCGGAACTGAGAGCAGTGCTCTCTGTTCTTTGCGGTCGACCGGACGGTCGACCGGAGGCTCCAACGGTCGGATTCTTGACCGTTGGCGGTCGACCGACAGGTCTAACAGAACCCCAACGGCTAGTTTTTCAGACTCTATAAATTTGGGGTTTTGGGCATTGTTTTCAACAAGATTTTAGGAGAGCTTTCAAGCCAGTTTTTCTTATCCATTTAAAAGAGTTTTCTCCACATATTTGAGAGCAAATACTTCCAATCTAAAGGGAAAATTTTATCAAGAGTGTTAAAGTGAATTTCTTGAGTTTTCCTCCACCACTCTCATCCTTGTTTTTCTCACACCACACTTGAGCATCCATTGATTATTCATCCTATAGGTGTGTTGTAGTGAGAGAGCTTTTAGGTGATCAAGGTGTTGTGATCACCAAAGATCTTTTCTTTGTAATTTGAGGAGACGGGCAAGTGTGCTCGCGGTGGTTTAGAGTTCAGTTGTGAACTTTTGGTTTGAGGTGCGGCCTCGGCAAGCTAGTTGGCTTGCGTGTGTACAAGACTAGGGAGTCCGAGGGATTGTAGGTGTTGCGGCACCAAGGAGTGATCCGTTGGGATCTTGCATAGTGGAAATCCTTCGTGTGTCGAAGGCGGAGATGTAGAGCAAGGGTGCTTGAACCTCGAAACAAACCCTTTGTGTTTGCGATTGCCATTTTTCTTTCTCTCCCTTGTTTATATCTTGCATTCAATTATTGTCTATCTTTATATGCTTGATATATTCATTTGTGCTTAATTGTTATATTGCTTGGGATTGTTTGCTAACACTTGTATTCAACCAAGAGAGCCAACGCGGCACCTCAACCCATTCAAGGGGAATCTAGTTTGTCCAGAGCCCTTCACGGGGAATTCGGCAACACTCTTGTGTTATACATAGTGTTTAGTGTAATAGTATTGTTTAGGTCATAATAGTTTTAATTCCGCATTATTTGTCATTTGGTGACCATTAGATTAGCCATCACCTATTCACCCCCCTCTAGGTGAATTACAACCTTGAGGTTCGCCGGAGGGAGGAGAGAGGGCCTGCCGGAGGTGTTGGCCCAGAGGCCTTCCACTCTAGTTTTGATGATGATTAACTCATGTAGTTATAGTTTACTAATAATCTTGTGATGTTTAGTTTCAGATACTTAACCAAGATATTAGTAGGTGATTAGCTTCAACAAAGGTATTTTGGAGCATCCACATGGTGATTCAAGAGCTCGAGTGTCAAAGTTCATATCTAGCACTCATTAGAGTCAAGCTCAGTGGATCACGTTTGGATCGAGTTGACTTGGAGACGGCGCTCTATAAGAAGATCTCGGTTTGTTTTAGAATAGTTAGTTTAGATCCATTGTTAAACATTAGATAGTGTGATATGCTCAAGTTCACAACACACACACGTTTCATGTTTATTGGTTTTCAGTTTTTAGTTTAACCGATCTTGGTTTTCATGAATAGATAGAATCAAAATAAGTTTACATAGTTTAATGTATATTAGATTTGTTCTATATACATCTATGCTTCAACTATTTAAACAAACTTAGTTTGATAGTCTATTTCATGAGTTTGGAGTTTTGGTATTTTAACAAAACTTATTTTCGGATTTAATGTCAAAAACATTGATATATATCTTTTCATGTATATTGGATTATATCCATATACAACATGCTTAAATGATGTTTCAATATCATGTTTTTGTAGTTGGATGTGTTTTGGACAAAATGATTTTTCAATTCAAAAATTCAAGTTTTAGAAAATACAGATTTTGGTTTTCAGCAAAATTTCTAAGTTACAAAAATAGTTCAAAATGTTTGTAACATGGTTTGATTTTACTCAAACATGTTTGTATATCAAAATATTATACTAAAACTATTTATGTGGATTTTTAGAGATTTTATGGGATTTATTTGGTAATAAGAAGATAAGTTTTTGAATCCTATAACTAGATCTGCCAGGTCCTGGCGATCGATCGGGACGGTCGACCGGACTAGTGGTTGGTCGACCGACGTGCACAAGGACGTGCACGCAGGCGAGCTTGTTTGGCTGGTCCACCGAGCGGTCGACCGACTGATGTGAACCCACTCTCGGGTTGGCCCGGTCGACCGGGCGGTTGACCGGCCAGAGAGCCGTTGCTCTCTGGTTCTGGGCGCGGTCGACCGGGCGGTCGACCGGCAGGCTCAACGGTAAAATTTTTAACCGTTGGCCAGTCGACCGGAAGGTCATTTTGACCTTGTCAGCTGCCAACGTGCAGAATTTTTATGGGTGTTATAAATACCCCATTTGAAGTTAGTTTTCAACAAGTTTTTAAGAGCCAAAATTCTGTTCTTCTCTAGTGTTTTAAGAGCAAGTTTTTCAAAAGAGTTTTTGGGTTTAAAAGATCAATCTTCATTTGTTTTTAAAGTGTTTGTTAATTCAAAGAAAATAGTCTTTTGGGAATTTGTTTTTGGTCTAAAAATTCAATATCTATTTGGAGATTTTCCCAAGTGATTCTTTGTTCAAAACACTTTGTTTTCTCACAGTTGAGCTTATCATTCTATCCTCTCTATAGGATCTTTGTTTTTGTTGGAAAAGAAGTTGTTTGTGGTCTTTTGATCACCAAGTTGTGAACCCTCCTAATTTGTGTTGTCCCTCTTGTGTAGAGGTTGATTGTTAGAGTGGTGGCTTTGTGCCCTACCCTCTAGTGAGAGGTTGATTGGTTGTGTGGCTTTGTGCCCATCCCTCAAGTGTGAGGTGATTGTATTTGAGTGGCTTTGTGCCTAACCTCTAAGTGTAGAGGTTGTTTTGGTTGAGAGAGGAGTTGTGTACTCTATATTGTAATTGCCCCAAATCCTCATTGGAGGTTTCCCTGTGTGGGAAGTCCTATGTGGACAAGTTAGTGGAAAACCTTCTGTGTGAAGGCGGGGATGTAGAGCTGGGTGCTTGAACCTCGAAATAAATCTCAGTGTTTGCGTTTGATCCATTGACTCTATCTCTCTCTTTTATATTGTGCCTTGCATTGATTCATATTGTCATATCATACTTATATGCTTGGTTGTAATTGTTTGTGTGCCTCACTTGTGTTTAACCACAAGAGCTTCATATAGCACCTCAACTCTTATTTAGAGGAATCAAGAGGAGTTAGTCCAGAGTCCTTCACCGAAAATTCGACTACACTCGTTGGTTACACTAAGTGTGTTGCAATTAAGTTTTAATTTCTGCATTTTGTTCATCAGATTAGCAGTACACCTAGTCACCCCCTCTAGGTGTACTTACAATTGGTATCAAAGCCTACGCTCCTGATATTAGGTTTAACCACCTAGGAGTGTGATCTTGGTTTGCTAATCTATCATTTGCATTTGCATTTGCACACATATAGTTTGCACTCATGGATAGCCCTCCCATGTTTGATATCTCTAGACCTTATATATGGAAGGTTATGATGAGTTGTCATTTAAAAGCCCTAGGTTATAAAGTTTATCTTTCCATTACCAAGGAATCCTACCTTAGTGATAGCAAGCATATAGGGGCCAATGCACTAGCCCTAAAGGCACTTAGAGCATCTCTTGATAAAAAATATTTACATGTGTTTTCTCACTATGATTCCGCTTTTGCAGTATGGAACATTTTGACTTCTCCTGAGCTACAACGCTTATCAATAAGAAGAGGAAATCTAGTCGAGACGAGTCCGACGAACGTTGCTTCATGGTCCAAGGGAATGACTCCCTTGAGGTACACTCGGACACTCAACTAGATGCTAGTACTAGTTCATATTGCAATGAGTGTATGGATGCACAAGCCTTAAATGATGAACTTGCTAAAAATTGTGAAAATTTGATTTTAAAATATAAACTTTTGAAAAAGGATAGTCTTGGTTTAAAAGAAGAAAATAAAAATTTTTCTTCTAGACTTGAGATTGCTTTGTAAGAGAGGGATGAGATTTCGAGTGAACTTGACTAACTTAAATCCCAACTTGAACTTGCCCTTAATGAAAACAAAATTTTGAAAAGTAAAAATGATTGTGACAATGTTTTGAAGAAAAATGAGGATTTAACTTCAAAACTTGATTTTGTATTAAAAGAGAATAATTCTTTGAAAAACAAAATTGATTTGATTTCACAAGAATTAGAAGATTGTTTAAAGAAAAATGTTTCTTTGAAAATTGATTTGTCTACACATGTTTGCCTTGCTAGTGTAGCTTCACCTAGCTTACCTATTGCATGCACCTCTTCTAAAATTAAAAATGATATATCTATGCTTAAGAAGAGTGTTGATTGTTTGGGCTCCACTTTGAGCCATTGTGCTTTGAACCACTCACGTTTGGAATATATGTTTCGAAAGAAACAAGTTCCTCCTATGCATGCACATAAACCACGGCATACACATGCTCCTCACGTACACACTCATAACATGTATGTACACTTGTACACATCAAGGCCACCTTGCTAAATTTTGCTATGATAAGATACATGATGTAAATTTAGCAACTAAATTTGTTTGGGTTAGGAAATGAGCTAACTCCCATGGACCCAAAAGAGTATGGGTACCAAAATCCACCCCTATTGTATTTGATGTAGGTGTGGCCTCTCGCATGACGTGAGAGCAATGGTGCCTTGAGGTGGATGCGTTCCGAGCCTAAAGATGACATAGTGGATGCATCACATTCAAGGAAGTTTGGTAGGAGGACCACCTTATTTTGGAGATATGGAGAGTTACCCTCATGGTTTTGGTAACTATCTCTTACTCCTTATTTATGTTTGCATGCTTTTAGATCATTCATTTATAGCATGTCTTGTTTTAATGCTCATTATGCCATAAGCCATGCTTATTAGACTATTGTCATACATGTATAGCATCTGAGATCACCCATGTTTATATGGACCCATATTTTGTGTTCTCTCCATAGTTTAGCTATTATGTATATCATAGCTCTAATCCATGGGCATTTGTCATTATGATCATATGAGTTTTGTTTTGATTTCTATGCTTCACGTTTTGATTACTTGTTTGGATGTTAGTTTTCATTAAAACTTGGATATATACTTGTACAACTATTGAGCTACAAATAGACTATTATATGTTTGTACTTGAATGCTCATTTGTACCCATTGATGTACTAGTATAGTCAAGTTTTGATGATTCATACATTTTGACTTGTATTCCCATTTTGTACATATTTTCATGTGAATGTTTAACTTCATGTATATGTTTATTTTGTCTATACTATTAGTTATACATATACATCCTTAAGCCACTTGCCTTCATTCATACACTTTTGTGGACTCATTTATGTTTGGATATGTATGTATACTCTAGTTTGTACAAGACATACATATACCTTGAAGGATTCTAGTTTTGATGATTTTCATGTTTGTAAGGAATTTTGTATTTGAGCTTAATTGCCTATTTCCATGACTTTGTATTTCACATTATACTTGTACACTCACATCATTTTTGTTTACTCATGATTTGTTTTCATGAGACTATATATGCTTTATAGACCCTTGAAAGTTTGATGATCATGTGATTTTCATATTTTCATAAAAATATTTTTGTTTTATTCCTTTCTTGAAAGATTTCGTACTAGTGTACAAATTTTATCATATAAACTAGTTCGTATTCTTCATATGGTAGAGTTTTCAAACATACTATATTTTCAAACTTATTTTTGGAAATCCCTACCCATTTTAGGGCGGTTGGTTGGGCGACCATGTCTTGTATGCTTATTATTGAAAATCCTTTTAAAACATGTGCATGAGATGGGTGGTAAGAAGTATGAGTTATACACTTGATCTTATCATGTTTTCAATTGGTATCATTGGATCTTTTCAATTGGTATCACTATTGACATTCTTTTTTGTATACTCATATATGTTTCTATATATGTATGCTTACACTTCAAATAGTATCAATTTCGATTGGTATTCAATTTTTCATACATATATATTTGCTTTATTTGTGCTTATTATATCTCTATATCTTTGAGCACAAATTTTGGTTATGCTAAGCTTGATTTCTTAAATGACTATTATATTTCAATTGATTATATTTCAATTGGTATCTTATACAAGCTTATGAATCATTTTATTTGGTATTTCATAAAGGGGGAGAAAATTCATATTTCACTTTTCAATTGGTTTTGTTTACCTTTGGTATTTTACTCCCACACTTTATGTTGAAAAATGATTGAGAAATGAGATTGATTTTTTTTTTGGTATCATATGCTCCTAATGAAAAATTACTTTCAAATTGGTACTAATCTTTACAATTGATATCAAGATTACCTATATGTTTATATCATTCAATTGATATCAAAATTTTTGGTTGAATCCTTCAACATGTTTTATTTACTTTCAATTGGTTTCAATTGGTAAAATATAGACATATTTATTTAAATTAAAAATATTTGTTTTATGTACTTTCAATTGGTATATTTTATTTATTTTCAATTGATATCATGATGCACTAAATTGATATATTTTTTTTTCAATTGGTATCATAAAGTTTTGATTTGATTTCACCCCTTATTGATATTTTTTTGTTTAGGACAAAAAGGGGAGAACATTGTGTTATTATTTGCTTTAACCCCTTTGTTGATGATTGAAAAAAGGGGGAGAAGTATTTGAGTTTATATGCATGTTTATTATTTATTTGTAAGTTTATATCAAAGTTTGTTTCATATTTATTGTTTATTTGTAAGTTTATATCAAAGTTTGTTTCATATTGGTATCAAGAGTTTTTTTTATTGATTATCTTTCAGTTGGTATCAAGAATTTTTATTGATTGGTATCAAAAGCTTTTATTGCTTTTATTGATAAAGTTTTCAATTGAAATTTTTATTGGTATCAAGAGTAATATTTTAAGTTTATATTTTCAATTGATACTTAGAACATGTTTATTTTAAACAAAAAGAAAAGTAATTTATTTTAAAAATTTTGGTATCAAGAGCATGTTTATTTCATTATGCATGTTTATGCATATTCATGTTTAATATTTATTGCATATCTTATTATTTATTGCTATGCATGAGTTAATGGGGAGCTTCTTTGAAGCTTAACTTTAACCCATGCATATATAACTCCATGAGTTTTGTCATCATCAAAAAGGGGGAGATTGTTGGCCCAGAGGCCTTCCACTCTAGTTTTGATGATGATTACTCATGTAGTTATAGTTTACTAATAATCTTGTGATGTTTAGTTTCAGATACTTAACCAAGATATTAGTAGGTGATTAGCTTCAACAAAGGTATTTTGGAGCTTTCACATGGTGATTCAAGAGCTCGAGCGTCAAAGTTCATATCTAGCACTCGTTGGAGTCAAGCTCAGTGGATCACGTTTGGATCGAGTCAACTTGGAGACAGCGCTCTACAAGAAGATCTCGGTTTGTTTTAGAATAGTTAGTTTAGATCCATTGTTAAAAATTAAATAGTGTGATATGCTCAAGTTCACAACACACACACGTTTCATGTTTATTGATTTTCGGTTTTTGGTTTAACCGATCTTGGTTTTCATGAATAGATAGAATCAAAACAAGTTTACATAGTTTAATGTATATTAGATTTGTTCTATATACATCTATACTTCAACTATTTAAACAAACTTAGTTTGATTGTCTATTTCATGAGTTTGAAGTTTTGGTATTTTAATAAAACTTATTTTCGGATTTAATGTCAAAAACATTGATATATATCTTTTCATGTATATTGGATTATATCCATATACAACATGCTTAAATGATGTTTCAGTATCATGTTTTTGTAGTTGGATGAGTTTTGGACAAAACGATTTTTCAATTCAAAAATCGAAGTTTTGGAAAATACGGATTTTGGTTTTCGACAAAATTTCTAAGTTATAAAAATAGTTCAAAATATTTCTAACATGGTTTGATTTTACTCAAACATGTTTGTATATCAAAGTATTATACTGAAACTATTTTTGTAGATTTTTAGAGATTTTATGCGATTTATTTGGTAATAAAAAGATATGTTTTTGAATCCTATAACCAGATCTGCCAGGCCCTGGCGGTCGACCGGGACGGTCGACCGGACCAGTGGTCGGTCGACCGGACCGGTCGACCGACGTGTACAAGGACGTGCACGCAGGCCAGCTTGTTTGGCCGGTCGACCGAGTGGTCGACCGACTGAAGTCAGCCCACTCTCGGGTTGGCCCGGTCGACCGGGCGGTCGACCGGCCAGAGAGCCGTTGCTTTCTAGTTCTGGGCGCGGTCGACCGGGCGGTCGACCGACAGGCTCAACGGTCAAATTTTTAACCGTTGGCCGGTCGACCGGAAGGTCATTTTTGACCTTGTCAGCTGCCAACGGGCAGAATTTTTATAGGGGTTATAAATACCCCATTTGAAGTTGGTTTTCAACAAGTTTTTAAGAGCCAAAATTCTGATCTTCTCTAGTGTTTTAAGAGCAAATTTTTCAAAAGAGTTTTTGGGTTTAAAAGATCAATCTTCATTTGTTTTTAAAGTGTTTGTTAATTCCAAGAAAATAGTCTTTTGGGAATTTGTTTTTGTTGGCCCAAAGGCCCTTCACTCTAGTTTTAATGATGATCAACTCATGTAGTTATAGTACTAATGATCTTGTGTTTAATTAGTCTCAGATTTGTGATCAAGATCATAGTTGGTGTTTAGCTTCAACAAAGGATTTAAAGTCAAGTTTTGGAGCTAACACGGTTTGATTCAAGAGCTTGTGCATCAAGACCACATCAAGTACTCAAGAGGAGTCTAGCTCGTTGGATCAAGTTTGGACCAAGTCAAGAAGATGAGAAGACTTCAAGTGAAGACCTTTAAGATCAAGATTTGTGTCTAGGTTTGTTTTTATAAGATTTTTTTTAGATTAAAATGTAAAGGATAGAATAGTTGGTGGATTGCCCAAGTATACCATATACACGCACACTCTTGATTTAGATGTGTTTTCATAAAAGAATTTTCATTTTGGAAAAGACTTTTCATTTTGGCAAAATATCGGTTTGGTTTTTGGAGTTTATGATATACATGTGTTTTTAACCAAAACCGTTTTAGTGCTTATTGTCAAAAACATAGATATTTCATCATTTATGTGTAGTGGATCATATCCATATACACCATGCTTTAAAAGTGTTTAAAATATCTTGTTTTTGTATTTGGAGAAGTTTTGAAAAAATAAGTTTTGGAAAAATCAATTTGGAAAAATACGATTTTTGTTGTTAGCCAAAATTTCTAAGTTACAAAATAGTTCAAAATGTTTGTAACATGTTTTGATTTTGCTCAAACATGTTTGTATATCAAAATATATTACTGAACTTATTTTTGTGGATTTTTAGAGATTTTATGGGATTTAATTAAAAATAAAAAACCCAAGTTTTATTTCCTGTAAATGGCCTGCCAGGCTCTGGCGGTCGACCGACCGGTCGACCGGACCAGGAGCCGGTCGACCGACGTGCACAGGATGGGCCGATCGACTGCGCGGTCGACCGCCAGAGAGTGTCTGCTCTCTGGAAATGGCCCCGGTCGACTGGGCGGTCGACCGGTGATCGAGGCAAAACTAACACTCAAAAAATGTGTGTATTATGAAATCAATGAAAAGCTTGTTGATTGTTATACATATTTGCATATTTTACCACTTCCATACCATGCATATTGTATATAAAAATGTGATTTTTAATCCTTTTCTCTCTATTTTTGCAGGTCCACAACTTAAAAGAGAAAAAGCCCAAAAATCTCTTTAAATTAGCAATAATTAAAGAGATTAATTCAAAGCCCAAAAGAGCCCAAGATTTGAATCTAGAATCAGGAGAGATCCGCTCGCCAACTCGATCTTCCAGAAGGCCACATGGATAACAACCTCGCAACTAACTCACAACAGAAAATCTAGCCTCAACGGCCAGATTTTGCCGCCAAATCCAGGTTTTTCCCGCGTATCTGCGGCAGTTAGGAGTCTGTTGGAGCCCAGATTTTGCGCCAACGGCCAGGGCTCTAGATGATTCTCACTGAGGGCTATAAATACATGACCAGGGTCTTCAAGAGAGAGCAGAGAAGAGAGAGGAGAAATTAGGGGAAACTCTTGTATTTTGTTTTAGTATTCTCCTAGGTCTTAGTCTCCATCTTCTTCCTCCTAGAGATTTTGTCAAAGAGAGAAAGAGAGTGTTGTTGAAAGCTTGTAAGTAAGGAGGTGACATTACTTGTAAGCAAGGATTAATCAAAGCTTCATTCTTCTCTTTACAAGCTCTAGTATGTTGCTCTACTTTGCTTTACTTTCTTATTTTCATTCTAGTGCATTTCCATTGCTTTACTTCTCCTTGCTTTACATCATGAATTGTTGCTTTGTTTCTTGTGTAATGGATAGCTAAATCTCTATTGCATGGCTAGCTAACAACTTACCTAGCTAACTTCTATCTCTTTGGATGATTGCAAATTTCTATACTTGTATTGTTAGAGTTTCTTTTGCTTTCCAAGGAAGTAGAGTTGCTTTCCCTTGGTAAATGCTTGTTCAAACTCCATATGACTCATGTGTGCCTCATTTAGAGCCTTGTCTAGAACAAGAGCCTTGATGGAACATGGAGATGGATCACCAAACATGTGCTACTTGTAGAACAACTTCTTTACTTCAAGCTAATTTGTTGTTATGTCTTGAATGTTTAAATGAATGTTGATTCTTCTAACTTAGCATCCCTTGAGTACCAATCCTAGAGTTCATCATTGAAAATCTATCTAGAGAGCCAATGAATCAATATGAGGCTTCAAGCTAAGAACAAGAGAACACTCATCTTCAAAACGGTAAAGTACTTGAACAAACAAGCAAAGTAATCTCTATTGCCAATGAATCAACATGAGGCAATCAAGCATCACCATTGAGTATAGTAAGTTAGTGAAGTAAAGTTAGCTAGCCATGTACTTTCTCATCTAAAGTTTTCAACATCTTTTTTTTACTAGCTTCTTTTCTTAAGCAAAACACTTCGCCAAAATTCTTTTGATTTCTTTTCCATCATGCACAAATCAACCACTTCTATTTTCTTTTCCATGTTTCTTGCATTTGTGTAAATAACAAAGAAGAATCTTCGTTTTCATTTCTTCACTCCGAACCGTAAAACTTCCAACGTGAGCTCTCCTCGAGGATCGACCCGGTATAGCCATTGCTATAGCGGAGATTGGAAAGGATATATTAACCATCTTAAATACATTGTGAAGTGATCTAAGCACCGAGGTTGACTCTAAACCTTTCCTCTTTCATTGAATATTTGTGCAATAACTTCACATAATCTTTTCCTAATCACTTGTATGTGCTAATGTTCCCTCGATACTTTCGTTATAGCATTGGTTCAACGGGTGGGAGGCGATAGAAGCATTAATAGTTTTTATTCACGTTTTATGTTAACAGTTCTTCTTTGTTAAAGAATTAGAAAAAGAAAGTGAAAGAAAGGAAAAGGAAATCAAGCATGTGGTAGGTGGAGAAGGCGATGAAAACGGCGAAGAAAACAAAAGAGAAGTGGTTTGGAAAACAAAATAAAAAGAAGATGAAACAAAGGTGAACTAAGAGGATTGTGAAAACATCGATAAGAAAATTATAAAAAAGTTTTGAAAATGATTCTTGAAACAAAGTAAAAAGAATGAGGAATGCTATAAAAGAAATCTCATGGTTTCTAACTACTAATTACTCCACTAACATGCTAACCTCTTATTGATAGTTGCCTTACATGGATCCTTGGCCATCACTAGTCCTTGGCTTCAAGAGACGATACAAAGCATGGCAAATAAGATGGTTCATCACATTCAAACTTGCATCAAGAGCAAGCTAATACAAACATTAGATCATCAAACCATTAGAAGCAAGCATGAAATAAGAGAGAGTTAGCTTGGTTAGCAAGTTAGCAAGTTAGATGTTAGAACCCATCATCATGAGCCATCAATGGCTCTTGCAAGAGCAAGGCCTTGTAGAGGCTACTAAATTCATGTGGATTATCAAATAAGTGGTTAGATGGTTAGTGGTTAGTAGTTAGTCACCATGAGAAGAAAATCTAGCTAAGCATCATGTAGAAGATGGAGAAGATTACAATAAAGAAGAAAGGAGGCACCTTTACATAGATTGTCACCATCTATTACATCAATCCCTCTCTATCTCTCTCTCTGAATCTCTCAGCCCTACTACAAGATCTAAAAATGAAATGAAAATACAAAATAAAAGAAATGAAGAACACCTACACTAACCTAAAATCAATAACTCCTCCTAAAATAAAAAACTACTTGCGCTTTGGCCCTATGCAGGGGTATTTATAGGCATAAGAGCCTTCTGGAAGACGAGATGGGGCCACGCGTCGAAAATCGACGCGTGGCTCCACCCAATTGCCGCGGATCCGCGGCAATACCAGGGACTTAGGTCCCTGGTTTTTGGCAGGAGATCCTCGTCGCTTCGAGACTGTTCCTGGTATATCCTTTTTCTGATAATTTCGCCAGAATATTCGTTTGACGTGAGCAAAGTTCTAGGTTCGACGTATCTTTTAGATGTTCCCTTGCTTGGCCTATATGAAAATCCAGAATTAATTACCCTAAAATGGAATTAATTAAGTTCTTATTACTCCTTTGCCTTTGAACTCTTGATTTACCTACAAGAGAGACCAAAACACAGTTTAGACCGACATTTTATTCATAAATCGGTGGGGAAATGCGATATAATAATGCAGAATTATAGACTAATCATACCCCCACACTTATCTTTTGCTCGTCCCGAGCAAAACAAGAAAAGAAAAACTATACTACAAATGTTATTACACCACTTTCGCAGGTGATGCGATTGCACTGAGCATGTGCAACAAGCCGTTAAACCTCTAGGTTACCCTAGAGGAGGAGTGTTGTCTCCTGAGGGTTTTCAGCGGATTGCACCCACAAAATCCATAAAGAAAGAAGACAAATGTTAGTATTTTAAAATGCATTTTGAAAGAGAGAGAAGTTTTTAAAATATTTTTCCAAAAATATAAGCGATCTAAGGTCATAAGTCCACCAAAAATCATTCTTCCTTAAACTTAGTCTTTATGCAAGATCTTGTCTTCAATTAAGGTAAGAATTCAAAATTGGATTGAATATTTTATCTTTCATAAAAGCTAGATAATATCCACTTTGTGATATTGAAGATTTCTGGGATTTTAACTCCAACCATCAAGCCATTTATTTATATTCATATATATATATATATATATATATATATATATATATTTTTTATTTATTTATTTTTTTCTTTTTTCTTCCCTTAGTTTTCTTAGGCTTTCTAGTTCACCCATGTAGTGAGCCTATAACCGATGACTCCCAGACCAGACGGTATTAGGGCACCAGATGAGAAAACATCCCTCGGGTTTAAGGACTCGAGTAAACAAGGCCACAAAACTAAGGGCATTATTTGTTTCTTTTGACCACCGTTAGGCATGAACAAATATGCTTCTTGAGGCATAGTTTTCGAGCTTAATAAGTGATTTTTTTCCTTTATATATATTTTTCTTTTTAATTATTTTTGCTTTATGGCATTTTAGGTCTTTGTTTTCATCCCAAAATTTGTGTAAGTGTAAAGTGCATACTATCTAAGGCAAAAAATTCAAGATAAAATTATCTCTCCAATCTTTTATACTTAACCTATAATTTTAAATAAGATCCATTATTTCGACAAGGTTTAAGATGTCATAATTGAGGCTTCCTTAATTTCTAAGATCATCTTAATTTTCTTAAAAATAGATCAAAACTTTGTCTCTTATTTCAAAAAGTTTTTAAAGAAAGAGAAAATTCCTATACAAACAAAAGGGAAAAATTTCTAAAAGTATCCTAAAAAGAAGTGTAAAAGAAAGAAAATCTAAAAACTCTATGTTAGTAAACCCTCCCCCACACTTATCTCATGCATTGTCCTCAATGCATCGTGATGTATGTATGCATGAAGCAAATAGAGAGGGAAGGAAAAATCACCTCAAGGTGGTGGTTCCGGTGGTTGTCTGATTGGTCCACGAAATGCGACCCAATCCAATGTGCGTGAAATCCGGAGGAACCCACCAGAGACCTCTAAACTACAACTCACTAGAATGATGTATATATTTATGATTTTTATTAAGAGTTTTACCCTCTCTAATTTCCAAATTTTCAAAATAATTTCAGAGTCAAATTTATCAAGACCCTTGTCCCAGAATGGAATAATTGATTTGGACTCATGAAGTACAGGAACTAATACCGACTCAGGAAAAAGACTTAAGTCAAGTAAAGGTTCAGGAGTCGAGATTGGTTCAGGAAGTGGGTCCAAATCAAGAAGATGAAGCTCAAGTCCACATTCATTTCCCCATGATGGAATGTGACTTTCTAAGGTTGGTGATTTCAGTTCAAGAATGATAGGTACGGGAACCAAAACTGACTCTAAAATGTCGCTCAAATTGGGTAACATAACAGGAGTCAATATTGATTCAGGAATTTGAACTGGACCACAAATTTAAGGATCAAAGTCACATTCCTCGTTGAGTTCAATTCCATAAAAATGAGAACTTGCCAATTTATCAATGAGACTTTCAAAAGTATGAAATTGGTCAAGTTCAATATGATCATCAAAAAAGATTGGTGATTCAATTTCACAATGGATTGGTATAGGATCCAATACTGACTCAGGAAAAGCCTGAATTCAGGTAAAAACACCTCAGTCAATATTGAATTAGGAAGTGAAATTGAATTACCAAGTGAAAGTTCAGGATCATATTCATGCTCAAGTTCAATTTCAGGAAAAGGATAACTTGTCAAAATGTCAATGGGATTTGAAGTTTGGACAAGTTCAGATGGGTGTGCTGAAATTGAAACTTGATGTTCAAAATGACAAGAGTCCTGGGTCAGATCAATAGAGTTAGGGACAACAGAATTGGTCAAAGATTGATAAGATAGTGTTTCCTCATTCCTATAAATGCTAACCAATTTACTAATTGTGTTTCTAACCTATTGATAGACTCGGTAGAAGATTTTTGAAATTTTAGTGCGGACTCTTGCAGGACTTCTATACTCTTTTCTAGATGTGATGTATCTTCAAGTGGTTGTTCTAGAAAGGAGTGTAGGAATCTTGGTTTCCAAACAACAAGAGTCATGGGTCAAATTGATAGAGTTAGAGATATTTGGATTGGTCAAAGGTTGAGAAGAGAGAGTTTCTTCATTCTTATAAATGTTGATCAATTTACTCAATTGTGTTTCCCACCTATCAATAGACTAAGAAGAAGATTTTTGAAATTGTAACGCAGACTCCTGCAAGATTTCTATACTCTTTTCTAGACTTGATTTTTCTACAAGTGGATGCTCTAGAATGGGAGTATAAGAATCTTGGTTTTGAAAATTTTGTGAAGAATGTGAGTCCAAAATGTTTTGAGATTGAATCTTGGACTCACATAAGAGTTCCTTACTCATTTCCAGGGCAGATGGTTGTTCATTATGAGGAGGTGGAACTGAGTAAGACTCTTCAAAATATTGTTGAATTAGAGAGGCCAACATTTTCTGAAGTTGTTGCTCGGCCTCTTGTAGATTGGCTTCTATACTCTTTTCTAGCTCGGATTTTTCTTCAATGGGATGTCCAGAAAAAGGAGTATAAGAAGCGAAATCTGGGAATGAATATTGTGTAAATTGTGGACAAGGTGGATATGGTGGACAAGGAGGTTGAAAATTTAACTCGGGGGAGGTGAATCCCCATTGACTCTGTGAAGAGTTGAAATTATTTTGAAAATTATAATTATGAGAATGAGGGTATGGTTTGTATTGATTCGGATAAGGCCAACCCGGTGTATTTGGTTGGTTCATATTGTGAAAAATCGGGTTGGAATTATCCGAAACAAATAGAGTTGGTGTGAAATATGGATTCATTTTAGGATTGAAAGAATTGTTATTGTTGAATTTCATTTCACGAACAATCACAAACAAAAAAGAAAAAGCAAACAACAACAAAAAGAAAAGAAAAAATCAAAACCAAGCCTATATTAAGGTTGACCTAGACCTAGACGACTCCTACCGGTCGATTACCCGGGGGAGGTTGTTGCTTGAATCCGACCACTAGCTAATCGGCAAGGTAGGGGCAAAATACGGTGGGAGGTATCCGTGCGTAAGCAACGGGCCTTAATTACGCCAAACCACGGTATCTTCGAGGCGTAACCTCTTAATCCCCAACCTTAGACACCGATTTCACAAGAGTAAGATTGAAAACAAGTTCCACCCTTGGTCAATCTCTTAATGAGTCCAAGATGTCCCTAGGGGCCAACGTCTATCAATTTTTATTAGGGCTTGGGTTGTGTGAGTGGGGAGGTAATTTTTAGGCTAAGAAAGGGTGATAAAATCCCCACCTTATCTTGTATTGGGTTATGCCCTTAAGTTCAATTCGTGCAAGTGTGCAATATAGACAAGAATATAACACAAAGCGATAAATCACCCACGTGTTTGTCCTATACTATGTGCAATGCCATATGTACACCTCAATCCAGATCACAACAACAGAACAAAATATAGTATATTGGAATTGAATTGACACGTGCCTAAATGCAAATATCTAAACCATTTTAAAAGTGTCCAAATACCGTATTTTAGTTCTTTAGTTTATTATGGTGTGTAGGCAATCAAAGCAGAAAGTAATAGTACAGATCCACTAGCTATTATAATGAACACATCCCAGCACAATAAGATATACAATTATCACAACATGGCCGCGTTTTCGCGGCAAAAGTCGCGTTTGCGCGGCGGTTCGTTAGAGGCTGAGTCCCTGCTTTCTAGAGCAGGGAGATGCAAAGCTAGTGTTTGACAATATTAAACACCTGTAAAGATTGTCCTGCACACCAAAACAGAGAAGAAAATGTTAACAAAAACGTGAAAACAAAACCATTCCCGTTCCCCGGCAACGGCGTCAAAAACCTGATCGAGGCGGAACTAGCACACAAAAAATGTGTGTATTATGAAATCAATGAAAAGCTTGTATGTGCTAATGTTCCCTCGATACTTCCGTTATAGCATTGGCTCAACGGGTCGAATCCAAAGGGACGGGAGGCGATAGAAGCATTAACAGTTTTTATTCATATTTATGTTAACAGTTCTTCTTTGTTAAAGAATTAGAAAAAGAAAGTGAAAGAAAAGAAAAGGAAATCAAGCATGTGGTAGGTGGAGAAGGTGATGAAAACGGCGAAGAAAACAAAAGAGAAGTGGTTTGGGAAACAAAATAGAAAAGAAGATGAAACAAAGGTGAACTAAGAGGATGGTGAAAACATCGATAAGAAAATGATAAAAAAGTTTTGAAAATGATTCTTGAAACAAAGTAAAAAGAATGAGGAATGCTATAAAAGAAATTTCATGGTTTCTAACTACTAATTACTCCACTAACATGCTAACCTCTTAGTGATAGTTGCCTCACATGGATCCTTGGCCATCACTAGTCCTTGGCTTCAAGAGACGATACAAAGCATGGCAAATAAGATGGTTCATCACATTCAAACTTGCATCAAGAGCAAGCTAATACAAACATTAGATCATCAAACCATTAAAAGCAAGCATGAAATAAGAGAGAGTTAGCTTGGTTAGAAAGTTAGCAAGTTAGATGTTAGAACCCATCATCATGAGCCATCAATGGCTCTTGCAAGAGCAAGGCCTTGTAGAGACTACTAGATTCATGTGGATTATCAAGTAAGTGGTTGATGGTTAGTGGTTAGTAGTTAGTCACCATGAGAAGAAAATCTAGCTAAGCATCATGTAGAAGATGGAGAAGATTACAATAGAGAAGAAAGGATGCACCTTTACATAGATTGTCACCATCTATTACATCAATCCCTCTCTATCTCTCTCTGAATCTCTCAGCCCTACTACAAGATCTAAAAATGAAATAAAAATACAAAATAAAAGAAATGAAGAACACTTACACTAACCTAAAATCAATAACTCCTCCTAAAATCAAAAACTACTTGTGCTTTGGCCTTATGCAGGGGTATTTATAGGCATAGGAGCCTTCTGAAAGACGAGACGGGCCACGCGTCGAAAATCGACGCGTGGCTCCACCCAATTGCCGCGGAAACACGGCAATTGTCGTGGTTCCACGCAATACCAGGGACTTAGGTCCCTGGTTTTTGGCAGGAGATCCCCGTCGCTTCGAGACTGTTCCTGGTATATCCTTTTTCTGGTAATTTCGCCCGAATATTCGTTTGACGTGAGCAAAGGTTTAGGTTCGACGTATCTTTTAGATGTTCCCTTGCTTGGCCTCCAAGAAAATCCGGAATTAATTACCCTAAAATGGAATTAATTAAGCCCTTATTACTCCTTTGCCCTTGAACTCTTGATTTACCCGCAAGAGAGACCAAAACACGGTTTAGACTGACATTTTATTCATAAATCGGTGGGAAAATGCGATATAATAATGCAGAATTGTAAACTAATCAACCAGCATAGAGCTCAGCTCTCTGTATCCATGCCACGATCGACCGGCCGGTCGACCGCTGGCTCAACGGTCAGAAATCTGACCGTTGCCCGGTCGACGGGCTGTCGACCGACAGGTCATCCTGGCTCCCAACGGCTAGTTTTTGGGAGCTCTATAAATTGGGTCTCTCTTGGGCTGTTTTAGCTATGTTTTTAAGTGGGTTTTGGAGCTATTTTTTCTTACTCTTTTAAGAGGTTTTCTCCACTTGTTTTAGAGCCAAATACTTCCATTCAAAAGGAGAGTTTATCAAGAGTTTTCACAATGATTTCTTGTGTTTTCCTCCACAATTTCCATCCTTGTTTTTCTCCAAACACTTGAGCTATCCATTGCTATATCTACCTATAGGAGTGTTATTGTCAGATTGTTTTTAGGTGATTAAAGTGTTGTGATCACCAAAGACTTTATCTTTACTTTGAGGAGGCGAACGTGTGTGTTCGCATTATTTCGGGTTCTAGTGGGAACTCGGTGTTTGAGGTGCGGCCTCGGCGAGCTAGTGGGCTTGCGGTGTGTTCTTGTGAGAACAAGAGAGGGACTAGAGAGTCCAAAAGCTTGTAGGTATTGCGGAACCAAGTGATCCGGTGGGATCAATTTTAGTGGAAATCCTTCATAGTGTTGAAGGCGGGGACGTAGAGCAAGTGTGCTCGAACCTCGAAACAAATCTCCCGTGTTTATGATTGCTCTCTCTCTCTCTCTATCTCTTACTTGTTTATATCTTGCATGCTTATATTGCTTTCATCTTTATATACTTGATATATATATTTGTGCTCATATTGTTATATGCTTGGGGATTGTTTGCTAACACTTGTATTCAACCAAGAGAGCCAACGCGGCCCCTTAACTCTTTTTTAGAGGAATCTTGAGGAGTTAGTCCAGAGCCCTTCACGGGAAATCCGGCTACACTCTTGTGTTATACTTGGTGTTTAGTTTAAGAAGATTTAGTTTGCATTAAATAGTTTTAATTTCGCATTTATTGACCATTAGATTAGCTAGTCACCTATTCACCCCCCTAGGTGATTACAATTGGTATTAGAGCCAAGTGCTCTTGATTTGGGTCTTACAACCTAGAGTTAAAGATCCTCATTTTATAGCTAATCACAATATTTGTTCACACACCATGTATTTCATGTCACCTCCCACCTTTGACCTCCTCAAACTTGGAAGGTTAAGATGTCTTTGTACCTCAAAGCCCTAAGCATTCATGTTTATTTTGCCACTATTAAAGATTCTTATTGTTTAAATGGCAAAAATATTGAGGCTAATACAAAGGCCATTCATGCTTTAAAGTTAACCCTAAATGATGAATATTTATCTAGGGTTTCTAACATTGACTCAGCTTTTGTAGTTTGGAACACCATCATCTCCCTTGGCGAAAATGAACAATATTATGCGGGGAGCGACTCGGATGTTGAAAGTGACGCTTCCAACGTATGCTACATGGTTCAAGGGGATAACCCCCTTGAGGTAAATACCGAATCCGAGTTAGAAGAGGATGTTGATATGTCATATGATAAACTTGCATCTTTTTATCAACAACTTCTAGAAAAATATGACATGATTAAGAAGGATAATAAGAAGATGAAAAATAAATTTGATTGCATGTTAAAAGAAAAAGATTCTTTATAAGATAAATTTGAAAATGTTTTAAAAGAAAATGAGTCTTTTAAAAATAAAATTGCATGCATTGAAAAATAAAATGAAAGTTTGAAAAATGAAAATATTTTCTTGCTTTCTAAATTAAATGATCTTTGTGAAGGAAATACCTCTTTGAAAAATAAGATTGTTTTGGTTGAAAAACAAAAGGAGATTGCTTTAAATGAAAACACTTCTTTGAAAAGAAAAATTGTTGAAAAAGAAAAAGAAAATGTTTCTAAAAAGAATAAGAAAAATGATTCTCAATCTCACCATGCATTACATGCCACTATTAATCAAAATGAGATTAAATTTTTGAAAAATAGAATTGATTGTTTAAGTTCAACCTTAAGTAATTGTGCATTTAATTATAAAATATTGGAGTCCTTGTTTTCAAAGAAACAAACTCCACATATTCATGCACATCACCCACATCATGCATATGCACATTTTGCACGCTACGATCACACTCATACACATATGCATCCTAGAGTGTACAAGTGTACACATTACGGCCGCAAAGGCCATTTAGCAAAGTTTTGTTTTGATAAGATACATTCTATTAATTTTGCTAATAAGAATGTTTAGGTTCCTAACAAAGCTAACCCTCAAGGACCCAAAAGAAAATGTGTACCAAAATCCCCACCTTGTGCTTTTGATGTAGGTGCGGGCTCTCACAAAACGTGAGAGGAATGGTGCTTTGATGGTGGATGCACATGGACTTGATGGACACATATTTGATGCCCCGTTATAAAGGAGGTTTTGTGGGACGACCACCATGTTTTGGAGAATTAGAGCATAGTTCTTTGGTTTGGTAACTATCTCTAAAACTCCTAGTTTATTTACATGCTTTTTCATATCTGATATTTTTAGCATGTTCATGTTTTATTTGTTTTGTGCTTCATGTGGTAAAAACATGGTTAGATGTAGTTTTAATCAAAACTTGGATATATACATATACAAGTAGTGAGCAACAAATTGATTCATATATGTTTGCACTTCATTGTTCATTTGTACTCACTATATGCACATGTATAGGCTAGTTTTGATGATTCCCTCATTTACACTTGTTTTGTCTATTTTCATGTTTTACTTCATGTATATGTATTCTGTATTTAAATCTAATAAATATATGTGTATACCCCATGAGTCATTTGCCTTCATGCAATTTACATTATGAACTCTTTTTATGTTTGGAATATGTATGCATATTGTTAGGTTTGGATAAATCATACATATACCTAGAAGTTTATTTTTTTTAAATAAATTTCATGTTTTTCATGTTTTGATAAAAATAAGATTGATGTTTGTTTTGAGCTTTATTGACTATTTTCATGGAAAATGTTAAATTACATGATTCTTGTACACTCACTCGTTATTTGTTTATTCATGATTATGTTTCATGATCATTTTGAGCTTTATGGACCTTGAGTGTCGAATTTTGTGTATTTAGTATGTTTTATGATACATATAATTTGGTTTCATGTTTTGAAGGATCTTTAACTAGTTTTTTAAAAATTACTTTAACTAGTTATTTATTCTTCATTTGCTAGTGTTTTTCACAATAAAAATATTTTCAAACACTTATTTTTTGAAAACCCCTACCAACCCCTTTATGGGCGGATGGATGGGCGAGTATGCCTTGCAAGCCTTATTTAAAAATATTTTATCTTGTGCATAAAAAGGGTGATAATTATGAGTTATATACTTCATTTACATCATATTTTCAATTGGTATCTCAATTGATTTTTTTTCTTTTGTATATACTCATATTTTGTTTCCTATATATGTATGCTTCATTTCATATAATATCAATTTCTGTTGGTATTTTCATTTTCATACATATATATGATTTGTTTGTGCTTAATTTTCAAGATATTTACATGTTTAAAGCACAAAGTATGTTTATGCTAAGCTTAATTCAAATCTTGATTTTCATTTGATTTCTTAATTGATATATTTTTAAGCTTATTGATAGGTAGTAAAAAGTGCATATTTATCACCACATTTACTATCATATTTCCCTATTTATTCTTTTAATTATGCACTATTACTAAAGTTTTGTTATTTAATGTGTGCAGGCCTTGAGTAATTAAATGTGACGATGAATCTTTGTGTTTGGATGAAGTGTTTCAATCTTTGTGTTTGGATGAAGTGTTTCAAGATGATTGGGATACACGTACACCTCCCAAGGAGAAAGTTAAATCATATTGTGAGGATATTTGTGAAGATAATGAGCCTCTATTTCTTGATATATTGTTTCAAGATAAATGCGATCATAGTGGTGAGAAAACGTATGTTACGTCTAGAGTTCCCTTTGAAAGAGGGAAATTTGATTTAAGTAACTTCTCATTCAATGAACCAACTAATGATCAATCAATTGAAAACAAAACTCAAGAACCTCGAATTGACAAAAGCTTTAAAAATCTCGTCGAAGATGAACTTAACTGTTTGGATGAATCGATTAGGGATGCTTTGGTTAGTTACACACTTCCGAAAGAAATAGTTAATTCAATTTTTGAGGAGATATATGAGGATGAGCTCAAAATTTTAGGTATTCATGTTGTGTATGCCCCAAAAGTGTTTTTTGATGACGATAATGAATTTATGAAGAGTGAAAGAGGGAAGAAGAGTAGGAGAAAATTGAGGAAATTAAGGAACAAATTGGAAAGGATAAACATAAAAATGACAAAAAGATTGGTCTCTCCATTGTGCCCTATAAAGATAACTCATTGGAATGATGGGAAACGTGCTAGAGGGATGAATCCTAAACAGATCTAGGTGAGGGAGATGCATGTGTTGTACATATATTTGTATATTATTATTTTTATTTCTCTCTTTTTACACTTTACTTCATGCATTCATGTATTTCGTTCATACATTGGGACAATGCATGAGATAAGTGTGGGGGAGGGTACTAACGCTTAACTTCTAAAAAAAAATAATAATAAATAAATAAATAAATTTTTTTTAACATTGATTATTGACTAACTGTAGGTTGCTGTTAACACTAACCTTAGGTTATTAACTTAACAAAATTTTTCTTTTTATTTCCAAAAATAAAAAAATAAAAAATAAAAATATATATTTACTAACCTTCTAATAAATAAAAGGGTACTAACCATACTAACCTTAATTTTTTTTTACAAATTTTGCTTAAAAAAATAATTATAATAATAATAAATATATATATATATATAAATATATATATAGAAAAAAAAATTTCTTTAAAAATTTAACATAGATTGTTCTGACATAGGTTATTAACTTCTTAACTAAAATAATAATATAAATAATAAAAAAGATATAAAAAAAGGGACAATATTTTGACTTATCTTTTGAAAGAAATCTAAGTTAATCTTAAGAATTAGGAAAATCATGATTAGGATTTCTAAAAACTTGGTCAAAATAAAATAAATTGTTGAACTTTTAGGTATAGGAGAAAAAATTGAATAAGTAATTAGTCTTGATTTTTACCTTAATGAAATGTGCATACCTAATACATTTACATATCTAGGATTCTAAGACAAAGACTCTTGTGCCTTATAAAAAAAATAATAAAAAAAACAAAGAAATTCACTAATTAAGCTGGATACATGTGCCTCAAGAAATATAAGTATTCACACCTAAAAGTGATTTTATAAATAGAATCCTTGGTTTTGTGGCCTAGTTCACTCGAATCCTTAAGTCCGTGGGGTGTTTTCTCACCCGATGCCCTAAAACTAACCAGTTTGGGAGCCACCGACTTTAAGTTCGCTATTTGGGTGGATTAGAAAGCCTAAGAAAACTAAGAAATATTATTTATATATGTACTAACACATCTAATAGTCAATTAGTTAGGTATGAGGGCCTCAAGAAGCCTTGATACTTACACGAAAGAAAATTAGATGAGTTATACATATTAAAAAAAAAAGAAGAGAAAATAATAATAAAGACTCATGAGAGTCCGAGTTAAAGAATTCCTAGTAAAGATTCACAAGGATGCATATGACTTAGGGTAACGAAAGAGACTATTCAAAAATTCAATTTTGATTCTTACCTAAAATGGATAACAATTTATTATATAAAGACTAAGTTTAAGAATGAATAAAAATGATAATCCTAAAACTTATAGACTACTTAGTCTCTTCAAACATATTTCAAATATTTTCCTTTTTATGGATTTTGTGGGTGTAATCCGCTGAAAACTCTCACGAGACAACACTCGTCCTCTTGGGTAACCTAGAGGTTTAACGGCTTGTTGCACATGCTAAGTGCAATCGTGATTCCTACGAAAGTGAGATTAGTTTTTATTTTCTTATTCTTTTTTATTTTTACTCGAGGACGAGCAAAAAGATAAGTGTGGGGGTGTGATAGGTAGTAAAAAGTGCATATTTATCACCACATTTACTATCATATTTCCCTATTTATTCTTTTAATTATGCACTATTACTAAAGTTTTGTTATTTAATGTGTACAGGCCTTGAGTAATTAAAAAAATAAAGAAATAAAGCCTAAATGAAGCCCAAAAAGCCCATGTGCAAGCCCATGTGTAAAAGTTGTAGTAATTTAGAAGTTTCTATATTATCTAACCTATCTAAACTTAGATTTTTAAACTCTTTATTTAAAATCTAAGGGAGGAAAAGGAAGCATAAGATAGAACTCCTAATTGCTAAAAGAGGAGGAAAAGGATAAGATGAGATGAAGTTCTACTCAACAAGGTTGCTTGCACCACAAGATGAAGATAAAGGAGAGAAAAATTCGGATTCAGACTGTACATATTTTAGTATTCAGATCATAACCTTTGCTACAGATATTCAAATCCTATGATTTAAGATGCTCCAGAAAGAAGACTTGAAGTACTACAACTCTTATGTTGATCAAACTTTCCAATTCAGTCAGCAGGTAAGCCATATTCGGTGATCAACATGATAACAAGTTGCAGAACAGATTTGAACTTTTATGGATAAGTCAAAACAAGTTTGGAGATAAAAGAAGAATTCAAATTCAGAGATATATTGCTCCTCTTATCTTCATACGCTTCTTATCCTCTGGTTATCTCCTATAAATACCCCTGCATAGCAACAGGGCAGATCTCAGAAGCTCAAGGACAGATCCAGAGACGGGAACTTAGGGTTTTCTTTAGATTTTCTCTTTGCAAATTTCTTGTAATTTCGTTTCGCTTTTAGCATATTTTTGAGGAGGAGAGGAGCATTGTATTTGAAAGTGACATTCAAATAAAGGTTACCTCTTCTTCTTTGCCATTTAATTTTGTCTTTTAATTTTGTTTTATGCTGTGATCTTTTTATTTGTCTTCTTCTCTCTTTCATAATTCTTCACAATAAACAAAAATTGAAATTAAAAAAAAAAGAGATGAATAACTAATTTTAATTTGTGGTTTGCTAATCCCTTAAACAACCCTAGTGTAGTTTAGAAAGTGGATGGATTGATAATCACTTTTAGAAACCCTAGGATTAAAACAGTTTTCTTGAAGATTAATTGATAGTTAGTTTTTCTAATCTAGGTTACACTTCTAAACTATTCTTCATAAATTCATGCTTAAGAACTTTGATGGCATAACTTTAAGTTAAGACTTTTCTTATGCTATACTTAGAAGTTAGGATGAATACTTGTTGAATTTTTATTAGTGTACATTAGTTAGATTCTAATATCATTTATCTTGCTTGAATTTCTATTAATAACCTAGGATAGATTTTACTTGTTTCAAAATGATATTCACTTTTCAAGACTTGCATTATGGGTTATGGTAGAAGATTAGTAAACTGCATATCTCCAATCAAATCATTCAAATCTAATCACTCTCTTTTGTTTTGTTCTAAGTAAAACAGAGAAATCGTCCGAAACGTTTGCATCGCATCCTTCCCTGTGGATCGACCCGCTTTGGCCCTTGCTACAGCGGATAGAATTGAGACGAGACTTTCTAACTCTTAACCTTTTCTTTATTACAATTTCTCGTTCCAATCACTTATGCATTATCTTCAATTGGTTTTTTTTTTTACAATTGATATTTTTATTGATATCAAAATATACAATATGCTTCAATTGGTATCTATTGATCTATTTATTTCAATTGGTATCCATGAAAATTTATATTGGTATCAAAATATAAAATACTTTCTTTCATTAGTATCAAAATTTCAATTGTTAAAATGTTTCAATTACAATTAAAATTCAAAATTTGTAATGTTTATTTACAATTGGTATGCTAAAATTTGATTTACTAAGATATCTCAAAATTTATTTTAATGAGAAAATTTAAAATTTTATTTTAATAAGAAATTTTAAAAATGTTTTGATGTGTATTGCCTATATGCAAGGGGAGCTTAACATCTCTTCTACATATAGATTCATGTTGGGTGTATCTTATATTGAGGAGCTTGACAACTCTACTTTATGCGATACACGTGTGTAGGGGGAGCTTCACATTTCCTCTTATGCATTGCATATTATGCGTTATGTGAGTTAGGGCTTGTCATCCCTTCTTCATGTAATGCATGTATGTAGGGAAGTTAACTTAGCGTCTTCCTCTTCATGAATGTATATCGCATATATCTTTTATTGATTGATTTGAGTTCACCCCTTTGTTGATTTTTTCTTTTGACAAAAAGGGGAAGAACATTGTTTTGTGTTTACTTTAACCCTTTTGCTGATAATTGACAAAAAGGGGGAGAAGTATTTTAGTATATATGCATGTTTTTCTTGCTTTATACATAAAGGGGGAGAAGAATTTCTTACTTTATACATAAAGGGGGAGAAGAATTTTTGTTTATGCATATTTGTTTTGTTTTGCAAAAAGGAGAAAAGAGCTTGATGTGTTTCATGCTTGTTTATGCATGTTTATCTCCTTATATTTACATACATGTTTGTTTAGTTTATGTACTTCATTGTCATATTTTATTTGTTTATTGTGATGCATGAGTTAAGGGGGAGCTTCTTTGAAGCTTTACTTTAATTCATGCATATATAACTTCACGAGTTTTGTCATCATCAAAAAGGGGGAGATTGTTGGCTTAAAGGCCCATCACTCTAGTTTTGAAGATGATCAACTCATGTAGTTATACTACTAATGATCTTGTGTTTAATTAGTCTCAGATTTGTGATCAAGATCTTAGTTGGTATTTAGCTTCAACAAAGGATTTAAAGTCATGTTTTGGAGCTAACACGGTTTGATTCAAGAGCTTGTGCATCAAGACCACATCAAGTACTCAAGAGGAGTCTAGCTCGTTGGATCAAGTTTGGACCAAGTCAAGAAGATGAGAAGACTTCAAGTGATGACCTTCAAGATCATGACTTGTGTCTAGGTTTGTTTTTATAAGATTTTATTTTAGATTAAAATGTAAAGGATAGAATAGTTGGTGGATTGCTCAAGTATGCCATATACACACACACTCTTGATTTATATGTGTTTTCATAAAAGAATTTTCATTTTGGAAAAGACTTTTCATTTTGGCAAAATATCGGTTTGGTTTTTAGAGTTTATTATATACATGTGTTTTTAACCAAAACCGTTTTAGTGCTTATTGTCAAAAACATAGATATTTCATCATTTATGTGTAATGGATCATATCCATACACACCATGCTTTAAAAGTGTTTAAAATATCTTGTTTTTGTATTTGGAGAAGTTTTGGAAAAATAAGTTTTGGAAAAACCAATTTGGAAAAATACGATTTTTGTTTTTAGCCAAAATTTCTAAGTTACAAAAATAGTTCAAAATATTTGTAACATGTTTTGATTTTACTCAAACATGTTTGTATATCAAAATATATTACTGAACTTATTTTTGTGGATTTTTAGAGATTTTATGAGATTTAATTAAAAATAAAAAACCCAAGTTTTATTTCCTGTAAATGGCCTGCCAGGCTCTGGCGGTCGACCGACCGGTCGACCGGACTAGGAGCCGGTCGACCAACGTGCACAGAAGTGCACAGGATGGGCCGGTCGATCGTACGGTCGACCGCCAGAGAGTGTCTGCTCTCTGAAAATGGCCCCGGTCGACTGGGCGGTCGACCGGCAGAGAGCTCAGCTCTTTGTATCCATGCCACGGTCGACCGGCCGGTCGACTGCTGGCTCAACAGTCAGAAATCTGACCATTGGCCGGTCGATCGGGTGGTCGACCGACAGGTCATCCTGGCTCCCACGGCTAGTTTTTGGGAGCCCTATAAATTGGGTCTCTCTTAGGCTGTTTTAGCTAAGTTTTTAGTGGGTTTTGGAGCTAGTTTTTCTTACTCTTTTAAGAGGTTTTCTCCACTTTTTTTAGAGCCAAATACTTCCATTCAAAAGGAGAGTTTATCAAGAGTTTTCAAACTGATTTCTTGTGTTTTCCTCCACAATTTCCATCCTTATTTTTCTCACAAACACTTGAGTTATCCATTGCTATATCTACCTATAGGAGTGTTATTGTGAGATTGTTTTTAGGTGATCAAAGTGTTGTGATCACAAAAGACTTCATCTTTACTTTGAGGAGGCGAACGTGTGTGTTCACATTATTTCAGGTTCTAGTGGGAACTCGGTGTTTGAGGTGCGGCCTCGGCGAGCTAGTGGGCTTGCGGTGTGTTCTTGCGGGAACTAGAGAGGGACTAGAGAGTCCAAAGAGCTTGTAGGTGTTGCGGCACCAAGTGATCCGGTAGGATCGATTTTAGTGAAAATCCTTCATAGTGTTGAAGGCGGGGACGTAAAGCAAGTGTGCTCGAACCTCGAAACAAATCTCCCGTGTTTGCGATTGCTCTCTCTCTATCTCTTACTTGTTTATATCTTGCATGCTTATATTGCTTTCATCTTTATATGCTTGATATATATATTTGTGCTCATATTGTTATACGCTTGGGGATTGTTTGCTAACACTTGTATTCAACCAAGAGAGCCAACACGGCACCACAACTCTTATTTAGAGGAATCTTGAGGAGTTAGTCCAGAGCCCTTCACGGGGAATCCTGCTACACTCTTGTGTTATACTTGGTGTTTAGTTTAAGAAGATTTAGTTTGCATTAAATAGTTTTATTTCCGCATTTATTGACCATTAGATTAGCTAGTCACCTATTCACCCCCTCTCTAGGTGATTACAGTTTTTGGTCTAAAAATTCTATATCTATTTGGAGATTTTTCTAAGTGATTTTCTTTGTTCAAAACACTTTTTTTCTCACACTTGAGCTTATCATTCTATCCTCTCTATAGGATCTTTGTTTTTGTAGGAAAAGAAGTTGTTTGTGGTCTTTTGATCACCAAGTTGTAAACCCTCCTAATTTGTGTTATCCCTCTTGTGTAGAGGTTGATTGTTGGAGTGGTGGCTTTGTGCCTATCCCTCTAGTGAGAGGTTGATTGGTTGTGTGGCTTTGTGCCCATCCCTCAAGTGTGAGGTGATTGTATCTGAGTGGCTTTGTGCCTAACCTCTAAGTGTAGAGGTTGTTTTGGTTGAGAGAGGAGTTGTGTACTCCATATTGTAATTGCCCCAAATCCTCATTGGAGGTTTCCCTGTGTGGGAAGTCCTGTGTGGACAAGTTAGTAAAAATCCTTCTGTGTGAAGGCGGGGACGTAGAGCTGGGTGCTCGAACCTCGAAACAAATCTCGGTGTTTACGTTTAATCCATTGACTCTAACTCTCTCTCTTTTATATTGTGCCTTGCATTGAATCATATTGTCATATCATACTTATATGCTTGGTTGTGATTGTTTGTGTGCCTCACTTGTGTTTAACCACGAGAGCTTCATATAGTACCTCAACTCTTATTCAGAGGAATCAAGAGGAGTTAGTCCAGAGCCCTTCGCCGGGAATTCGGCTACAGTCGTTGGTTACACTAAGTGTGTTGCAATTAAGTTTTAATTTCTGTATTTTGTTCATTAGATTAGCAGTACACCTATTCACCCCCCTCTAGGTGTACTTATAGGAGGAGGGCTCGCCGCGGGGAAGGTAGTGGAGGGGCTCCGAAAAGAAGGCCCAAGGGTAGGGATTTCTTGGGGGGGAGAAAGATTAGGGCAGGGAGAGGCTCTGGATATCAGCGGAGAGGTCTCCAGAAAGGAGGCCAAGGAGAGGGGAGATTTCTTATGGGACAGGAGATCAGAGCGGCGGCAGAGGGGGGTCCTGAGAGGCAGCCGAGAGGGGGGAATCTGAGAGGGAGAGATTGAGAGAGAGAGGCCGAATTAGGGGAGGGATTTAGGATTTTGGGTTGTATTTTATTTTATGATTTAACTCCAGTTTACAGTGAAACCGGCGTTAAAACCTTAGTTTTAACGTTGGTTTTAGAAAAACCAGCGTTAAAACTCAACCATAGTTTTAACGTCAGTTTCAGAGAACCGACATTAAAACTTAAATATTAACGCCGATTTTTTAAAACTGGCGTTAAAAATTAAGATTTAGCACTGGTTTCATAGAAACCAGCATTAAATATTAAGATTTAACACCGATTTCTATGAAGCCAGCGTTAAATCATTTTTTATGTCATTTTACTTATAAAACGACATAAATTTTAGGGGCTTTTTAAACCTTATATTGTTGTAGTGAATGATCCACCGTGCTTAATGCTTCCTCTAACTTGTAAATCTACTAGATCGAGAGGTTGTAGGTTCTTGTATTAGAAGTTAGAACTGATATGCACGGGAGAGAATATTAGTTAAGATAGGGACTTTCGATTGTTAACATGAGTAGCAGAAAGTTACTAGCATAATTGACTTGTTAATTCAGATTATTAATTGTTCAAATCAATTGCCTTAGTGTTTTTCCTATCATAGCCAACATCTTTCTTGTTTATTTAATTCATATATTTCTATTTTTCTTTCAAATAAAACTTTGAGTCAATACATCTTTGGTACTTAATAAGATAACGATCCTCATGGGTTCGACACCCTACTTATCACTTTATTACTTATAAACGTTTGGTGCACTTGTCAATTCGTAGCATCAGTAGATCCAAAAATAATATCGTCAACATAAATTTGTATAATTAAAATATCACTATCAACATGCTTAGTAAGCAATATAGTATCTACTTTATCTTTAACAAAACCCTTGTTTACAAGGAAACTACTGAGCCTTTCATATCAAGATCTTGGAACTTGTTTCAAACCATATTAAGTCTTTTCTAATCGAAATGTATAGGATTAATAAACTCGGGAGTTATTCAAGATACACTCCTCCTCAATAAAACCATTAAGAAAGCACTCTTAATATCCATTTAAAATAACTTAAAATCTTTAAATTAGGATAAAGCAAGGGGTCATACGAATGACTTCAAGCCGTGATGTGGGTGTAAAGGGCTCCACAAAATTGATTCCCTCAATTTGATTATAACCTTGGGCCACTACCATAGCTTTGTTTCTAACTATATTACCCGCCTCATCCAACTTGTTTCTAAAGATTTATATAGTATCAATAATTGGTATATCATGGGCCCTAGGAATAAGATGCCAACCTTAATTGTGCTCAAATTGATTGAGCTCCTCTTGCTCTTGCATAGCAAGTAACAAATATGAGACGCCCTTGACCTCAAGAATATTCTTAGATTCAATGTGAGAATAGAATGCTTAATGATCACAAATATCATGAAGTTTGGATCTAATAGTACTCCCTTTGATACATCACCTAAGATGAGATCTTTGGGATGACTTATAGCGTATCTCTACTCCTTCAGAAGTGGTTGAGTTGGTTGAACTTCTACTTGAGCTTCACCATTTAAATTTTCTCTTGGCTTTACTTCTTGTTGTGGTGAGTCCTTCATTGACATCTTCTCTATGTCTTCATCTAAGAAATCAATTTTATAATCTATAATATTTTTCACAAGGGAGTTAGATTCCTCAAACTTGACATGCATAGATTCCTCAATAGTCAAAGTTGACCTGTCTCTATAAGCTTTGCTAGTATTTGAATAACCTACAAAAATAGTTTCAAAAGCTTTTGCATCAAATTTTTCTAAATTATTGTTAGTATTTAAAATAAAATGTTTACATCTAAAAACTTTGAGCTAAGAAACATTTGGTTTTCTCAAATGATAAATTTCAAACGAAATTTTGTTTGAATTTTTGTAAAAATAAACTCTATTTATTATGATAATGTATTTACGGCCTGGCCCATAAGTATTAAGAAAGTCTGTATTCACTAATCATAGTCCTATCCATCTCTTGGGGAGTTCTATTCTTTCTTTCGATGGCTCCATTTTGCTGTAGAATTCTGGGACATGAAAGTTCATATTTAATTATATTTTATTCACAATAAGTAATAAAGAAGTGGTTGACAAACTCACCACCTCTATCACTTCTAATATGTAGAATTGAAAAAAAATTCTTGTCCTACTCTTTTTCCAAAAATATTAAAATGCGAGAAAACTTCATCTTTATGTTCTAAAATGAAACCTAAGTAATCAACAAGAATGAAAACAAAATAATTACTAGTCAAAATTTTGGTTTTAGTCAGACCAAACAAATCCATGTGTATTAGTTCTAATAGACGTGATGTCATGATATCTGATTGAGGTTTTTCCTGCATACAAGAATACAGAATTTCAGAACTTTTAAAACAGTAGTGAAAGGTGCTCAATTTTATCGCTATAGCAAGTGGCTATGCAAGTCGTGATCCATAAGGAGGGACTAGCGGAAGCTTTTTTAGCAAGGACTCTTTTAAGTTACAAAAAATGGTTAAAGTTCTTCTTGTAGTTCCTTAAAAGAAAATGAAAAAGAGTTAAATTAAGTTAGGAAGAAAGTGGCAGTAGAGAAGGTGAGGAAAATGAAAGTGGATATGAACAAAAAATTTAAAAAGAGTGAAAGAGATTTGGAAGATTGTGTTGTTGGTAATTTACACTAAAATTAAAAAAAAAGAAAACTAAAATCTAAAAAAGTTACATACCTCTTCGGCACCTGCTTACCTTTGACCCATATTGACGATGTACCTTTGCTTGAAGGCGAGCGAAGTATGACAAATAGGATCTTGGCCATTCCCGTATTACACTATGAATTGAAGAGGGAAGCTACACTATCATAGAAA
The DNA here is from genome assembly GCA_038442645.1 of Agave tequilana. Classification (NCBI taxonomy): domain Eukaryota; kingdom Viridiplantae; phylum Streptophyta; class Magnoliopsida; order Asparagales; family Asparagaceae; genus Agave; species Agave tequilana. Next base: position 136,627 of record JAVJIF010031764.1, read on the forward strand.
TGGATATCCATCACCATATGCCATCAACGGCACTTGCAAGGGCAAGGCAACTTCGAGGCTATCGGTTTCATTTGGATCCACAAACACAGAAGAGGGCAGTAAACGAAAATAAGAGTAAAGAAGAAAAAGAAACGTCGATTCGATTCAAATAACAATAGAAGAAAAGATCACTTACACCGGTGTCACCTTCAGTACAAGCTTGCTCCCATTCCTCCATGAAAGTATCCTCTCCTCTCAGTTACATAAAGAAAATAAAATTAACATGAAAGAAAATAAAAAAGTTAAGTTACAAACTACAAATTAGCCTAAATTCTACTCTCTGCTTGGTCCTTCCCTTTTTCCTTTGAGATTGCAAGTATTTATAGGAGAAATGCAGAGATTAGAGGAGTATGAAGATAGGGAAAGCTGGATATTTCTAAATTTAAATCCTCCCCTTATCTCCAAACTTAATTTGATGTGGATATTCAGTTCTAATTTGTAGCTTGTTGGTGTGTTGATTGCTGAATATAACTTATCAAATGATAGAATTTGAAATAGTGATCAACTTATGAGTTGTCTTTAAGTCTTCTTTCTGGATTATCTTGAATCATTAGATTTGAATTTTGGTAGCGAAAGGTATAATTCAAATACTAAAATGTATCCAGTCAGAATCTGAGTCAAATTTACTTCATCTCATCCATTGATTTTCTCTCTATCCATTTATCCCTTTGGATTTGGACTCTATATCTGACCTTATTCTTGGTTGATCTTTAGATTTAACCACTTGATTCACCAAAAACTGAATTTAACCAACTGGATTTGGGATCATCCTCCTCTTACCAAATAGATCTAGTTAAATCTGAATTTACTGATATTTATTTGATTTTATCCTTTTTCTCCCCATGATTATCTTCTGCAAAATAGACATTTAAGATAAGAAATATAGCAGATTTATTACATGATAAATGTGAAAATGTAATAAAGAATAATACAATAAATGTGTGCAACAATATCCTTAACGGATTTGAAAGAGGACTTGGTTTGTTTCTAAAGTTGACAAGTATCACAAATGCGATTCTTTTCAAACCTCAATTCGGCATACCCTTCACCACTTTCTTAGAATCAATACGGGATAGATGGTCAAAAGAAATATACCCAACCATCTGTGTCCTAACCAAGAACCTTCATTAATTGCGGATAAACTAGTAACATTGCAATTTAAATTCGTCATATCAGTAATAGAAATATTATTTTCACAAAAATTGAAAAGTACACAAGAATTACTTTTTTATCAACTATATCACAAGTAGAATCATAAAAAATAATCCTTAAGACTTTGACACACAATTGACTAATGTTTAATAGATTATGTTTGAAACCATCTACAAAAGCAACAGTTTTTATTAAGGAGACGTGCCAATTTTAATATTACCTGTACCAATGATCTTACCATTGGAATCATCTCCGAAGGTGACAGCGCCACCATTACTAAACCTTGATAGGGTTGCAAAGTAGTTGATATCCTATGTCATATGTGTTGGCGCAAAGGTAACAATTCCTGGTTTTGTGTTTTAATTATAACAAAGCATATGAAGTTATTTAGTATTAATCAAGTTCAAGAGTGTATTTCAGGGTTCAAAAAGGTCTAATAATTTTCTTTCTCTAAAGGAAGGTATTGATGACTCAAGGGTACTCAAGAACAGGATCATAGCTCAAAGCACTCAGCGTCGCTCAAACGTCACTATTAGAGAAGCTTGCTTGAAAATTCTTGTAATAGATTAGAACCTTGTAAGAAACTAGTTTGTTAAAGAGTAGAATATAGATTTGAAGCTCAAAGATATACACACACAAAAGTAAACGTTTCAAAAGTATGATTTTGACATGTTTGGTTTTGATATTTGCTCCATATTTTCTTCGAAATTTCTATCTCAGTTTAGAACATGTATTTCATGGCTATACATGTCTTCTCTCTTCTAAAATTCAAACAAAAATTATTTGAAAATTTTCTATATCTTCAAAAAATTATTTTGACCTTGTTTTTGGCCAAGGTCGGTTGACCAGGTGGTCGACCGTGCCTATTACAGGCCGGAATGGTCAACCGCACGGTCGACCGAACCTCTGACAATTGGGGTATGCATGTTATGTACATTCTCGGTCGACCGTTCGGTCGACCGGTCCCTTATTGCAGTTGGCTAGGCAGTCGACCGACTGTAACTAGTTTGGTCTCGGTTAAACATGGTCAACCGGTCAGTCGACCGAGAGCTAATGGTCAATTTTTTTTAATGGCCGATCGACTGATCGGGAGAAAATCGCGCACAAAAAGTGTATGTTTTGGAATCGATATTTAAAATGTGTGTACTTTGGCTTCCTCGATACTCCATTATAGCTTAGAGGCTAAAATGAGTCGAATCCACAAGGACGGGAAGCGATAGAAGCTTTACCGGTTGATTCACGCGTGTGTTAAAAGTTTTTCAATGTATGAAAGAATGAAAAGAAAGGAAAACAAAGAATGGAAAAGAGAAGTACGGTGAAACACAAAGAAGTGGGAAATATAGAACATAAGATATTTGTGGTTTTTGAGATATTTCTAAAACAAAGTGAAAAAGAAAGAAAACCCATGGCTACTAATTACTAATGACTCCACCAATATGCTAACCTCTTAGTGATAGTTGCCGCACATGTATCATTGGCCATCACTCGTCCTTGGTTAAAAAGCGTTACAAAGCATGGCTCATATGTTTAACTTTCACATCCAAATTCAACCAACAAGTGCAAGCTACACTTAAATCATCAAAACCCAATAAGAACAAGTATGAAATAAAGTAATGTTAGCTTGTTAGAGATTTAGATGTTAGAGTGTTAGATCCATCATCATTAGCCATAATGGCTCTTGCAAGAGCAAGGCCAAGTAAAGGCTATTAGATTCACATGGATTCTCAAATAAGAAGTTAGACTAGTTAGTGGTTAGTAGTTAGTTGGCATGAGAGAAAAGTTAGCTACACATGTAAAAGGAGTTGGAGAGAAGAAAATAAAGATAAGTTAAGAGAGCACCTTTCATAGATTATCACCTTCTATTACAAACACTCATGCTTCCCAACCATGTACCACTCTCTCTCTCTCCTATTACAAGATCTACAAGAAATGAAAAATACAAAGGAGGAAAAAGAAGAACACTAACTTAAACTACCCTAAACTACAAAATGGAGATGAAACTCCCCTAAAAATATTGCATATCTTGCTGAAGGAGAACCCCAGGGGTATTTATAGGCACAAGGAGAAAGGAGGGCCAAGGGGGTAAACCCTGGCCCAAAGTACGACCACGACCGCGCCCGTGCGGCCGCGAAAACGTGTCTATGGCCACGTTTTCGTGGCCATAGGGCGGCCGCCTGCTGCGCTGTCCTCTCCTGTCCCCCTGTCGACTGGATTTCCCAGTTTTGGGTTTTGGTCCCTGATTTTGACAGAATCACCTCCAAAGTCAATGGCTATCTTTTGTAGGCCTTTAATCACCAATTAAATGGTGATTTTGGGTCTTCTTCTTCATTTCATACCATGGACCTAGAAACATGCAAGAGAGGTATTATTAGCAGAATTTAATATTAAATAAATGTGAAGATGTGGTATGAAATATGCAGTTTTAGAGACTAATCATCGATCGGCTGGTCGACTGATAGACTGCCAGATTGGCAGCAATGGCCAGTTCATTTAAATATATTTTTAAACATGTTTCTTTTAAAACGTGAAAGTTGAATTTCTAAGGTCATTTTTTTCCTTTTTAGACCTGGTAAAATTATTCTAAAAGTATTTTTCTAAAACCTATATAAAGGGTCATTGGTATTGAATATTTTATAACAAAAAATTCTATTAAAAATCTAGTTTTTACTTTCAAAGCAAAATAGTTTCAAGTTTCTTTTGTGCTCTTATTTTCAAAGTTTTAATTCAGTTTTTCTGCTCTTAAAATCTCTCTTTTTTGATTTTCACTCTCACTTACATCTTTGAGCTTCAAGTCTATATTTTACTCTATAGGGTTTTTGTAAGAGAGTTACAAAGAGAGTGTTTATGATTTTTTGATTACCGAGAGATTGTTATCTCAATTGACTTTGTGTTGCCTCCGGTGTAGAGGATTGAGTTGGAGAGTTGTGTACTCCGAGTGGTTGTAATTCCTTATTGTAAGGTCCCTTTCTGGTAGATCCAAGTGGATAGTGAAATCCTTCACGGTGGTGAAGGTGGAGACGTAGAGCGGTGGCTTAAACCTTAGAATAAATCTTTTTGTTTGCAATTGCTTTATTATCTCTATTTACTTGTTTATAATTCATTTATTCTTGTTTATCAATACTCATCTCAACAAGATAGCAATTGAGCACCTCAACTCTTATCTAGAGGAATCACGAGGAGAAGTTCAGAGTCCTTCACGGAGAATCCAGCTTAAAGTCTTGTTTTCAGTGGTCAATTGTATTATTTCATATTAAATTGTCTAGAATTTTCATTTGATTATCTATTCACCTATTCACCCCCTCTAGGTGTAATTTCAATTGGTATTTAGCCTCGGTGTCTAGATTTTAGCCTAACAACCTTAGAGAGATCCCAGATGCTAATCATTTCATTGAGATCTTCATTCTCATCCACTATAAAAAAAATAGTTGAAGGTACTAAGACTCCTCCCAAGTTTAATGGCCTTAACTTTCCCATATGGAAGGTTAAGATGATCGTGTTTTTGCAATCCCTAGGAAGTCTGGTTGCAAAGGCGGTGACTAAACCCTTTAGTGTACCCACTGGTGATAAGGACACTAGGTCCGATATTGCCACCAAGGAGTTTGATGCCAATGGCAAAGGCACACCATGCATTGCTTCAAGCCTTGAACGATGACAACATAGGTAGGGTCATTCATTGCAAATCCACCTACAAGATTTGGTCACACCTAGTGGTCACTCATGAGGGAACATCACAAATCAAGAGGGTTAAAATTGATCTCTTGCGTTCCCAATATGAAAACTTCAGTATGCTTGAAAATGAGTCTATTGATGATATAGTTACAAAATTTACTAAAATAACTAATGGTCTTGCTTCTTTAGGTGATGCCATTGACAATGATCAAAATGTCCGGAAGGTTATTCGTACACTTCCACCCTCATGGAAAGTCAAAGTTACTACATTGTAAGAGTTAAATGACAAAGAAGAGATGAAGCTCATCAGTCTTATCGGCAACCTTAAGACCCAGGCTAAAGAAGAAACAGTACCAAAAAAGAAGAAGATAATTGCCTTCAAGTCTACTCCCACCATCTCCAATGATGATGAAGAAGAAGAAGATGATGATGAAGATCTTTCCTTCATTGTAAGAAATGTATGGAGGATGTACAACAAGGCAAAGATTAACAACAGAAGATGATGGCAAGGCAAGGAGGAAAAGAAAATCATCTGTTTCAACTGTCAGAAATCTAGACATATCATTGCTAAGTGTCTGGATATCAAAAATAAGCCATCTTCCTCAAATAAGCCAAAGAAACCATGTAAGAAGAAAGCTCTCAAAGCTACATGGGATTCAGAAAGTGAATCTGAAGAGGAGGTGGACACGGCAAACATGTATTTCATGACAAATGATAACACACCTAAGGTAACTTCTGAAACATCCCTTGATAATTGTGATTTAACTATGGATGTATTAGGAGATGCATTTGTAGAACTTTCAAATAATTATCATTTTTAAAGAAAAAATATCTAAAAACAAAAAAGGAAAATGAAGCTCTTCAAAATAAAATTATCACTCTTTCTAAAGAAAATGATGATTTATCTTTCACTCTTTTATCCACACAAAAAGATTTTGATGCATACAAGATTTCATGTAAAGTAAAGTTTCCCATGATTGATGAAAATTAAATTTCTACTTTAAAAGCTAAAGTCAACAATTTGGGAAATATTTTAAAGAAATGTGAGTTTGCTAAAAGCTAAATTAGAGGCTATGTTTTCTAAGAAAATTTTTTCAAAGAAACAAATTCATACTACACATGCTCACACTTCTAAATCACACATTAAGCATGCTTATGTTTCACTGGCTTATCATACACATCATGCATTCATATATGGTAGAGTTTATTCATGTACTTATTGTGGCTGAAAGGGTCACTTAGCTAAATTTTATTTTGATCGTATAAATGCTTCTAATAATCATATTTGGGTTTGAAGTACTAGCGTCATATGACCCAACAAAATATGGGTACCAAAATCAACAAATTCATTATTTGATGTAGGTACACACCAAGACTCCAGGACGTAGGGAGCGGTGGTATCTTGTTAGGTCTTGCTCAAGACACATGTAATCAGTCACATATATTGCATATTTATTGTCACATTTTCATACTTATTATATAATAAACTCTACTTTTAATCTTAATTATTGTCTAATTTATATGCAGGCCCATTGCTAAAGGAAAGGAAAGAGAAACGAGACCAAAAGCCCATCAAAATTCTGATTTAATTCAGAATTCATTCAAAAATCAAAAAATCAGGGCAGATCATGGAAAATCAGAGAAGTTGAAAATCAATTAAATAAATATTCCCAAATCAATTAGTTAAAGTTAGAGATCAAAGGCCGTTTTGTCAAATCCAGAAGCTGAAACAGCAAATCCAGCCGGACAAAAGGGGGCAAAATCAAACGCATCCAAATCTCCACCTGGATGTGGCCATTTGGCCACATCCTAGCCGTAGATTCGCGGCTAAAGCCGTGGATCAACGACTCTTTGATGGAGATAAGGGGAGCGTTTGCTCCCCTTATCTCCACACTCCTTGCCCCTCTGGGTTTTGGCCTATAAAAGGCAGGTTTTTCACAGAAAAAGAGGACGATCAAGAAGAGAGCAGAATTTAGGCTATTTTGTAGTTTATAACTTAGATTTTTAGTTTTCTTTTATGTAATTTTTACTTTCTTTATGTAACTGAGAGGAGAGGAGACTTTCATGGAGGAATGAGAACAAGCTTGTGCTGAGGGTGATACCAGTGTAAGTAATCTTTTATTTTAATGTTATTTGAATCAAATCGAAGTTTCTTTTCTTTTCTATTCTTGTTTTTGTTTTCTTCCCTATTCTGTGTTTGTGGATACAAATGAATCCGATAGCCACGAAGTTGTCTTGCCTTTCAAGTGTCGTTGATGGCTTATGGTGATGGATATCCATTTCTATGGTAGTGGAACTTGCCCCTTCATTTCATAGTGTAAATCGGGAATGGGAAAGATCTTATTTGTCATACTTCGCTCACCTTCAAATAAAGGTACATCATTAATACGGGCCAAAGATAAGCAAGCGCCGAAGAGGTAAGTATGTTTTTTAGGTTTTATTTTTCTTTCATTTAATCTTTAGTTTAGAACACCAACACCATCAACACCCAACTCTTTTACCACTCTTTTCAATTTCTTTATATAAATTCATTTTATATTTTCTCCACCTTCTCAATCTACCACTTTCTTCTTAACTTAACTTTAACCTATTTTTCTCTTTTTTTTTAAAGAACAAAAGAAGAACTTTAACCTTTCTTTATAGCATAAACGAGAACTTACTAAAAGGCTTCCATCGCTAGTCCCTCCTTCTGGATTACGACCCGCATAGCCACTTAGTATCGCGGTAGTATTGAGCACCTTACACTCTTTATTCTTAAGTTCTGAAATTTTGTATTCTTTTGTGTAGGTAAAACCTCAATCAAATTTTGGCGCTGTTGCCGGGGAGGGACGGTAAGTTATTCACTTTTTAGATTTACATTTTTAGTTAACTTTCATCTTTGTTTGATTGAGATTTTACCTGCACACAAAAATACAGAATTTTAGAACTTAACAATAGAATGTGCAAGTACTCAATATTACCGCTATAGCAAGTGGCTATGCGGGTCGTGATCTACAAGGAGGGACTAGCGATGGAAGCTTTTTAGTAAGTTCTCTTTTATGCTACAAAGAATGGTTAAAGATCTTCTTTTAGTTCTTTAAAAGAAAAAAGAAAAATGGAGTTACAGTTAAGTTAGGAAGAGGTCGTAGATTGAGAAGATAGAGAAAATAGAAAATAGATATATACAAAGAAATTAAAAAGAGTGATAAAAAAGTTGGATATTAATGGTGTTCGTGATCTAAACTAAATAATTAAAAGAAAGAAAACTAAAACCTCAAAAAACTTACTTACTTCTTCGGTACTTGCTTACCTTTGACCCCTATCGACGATGTACTTTGCTTGAAGGTGAGCGAAGTATGACAAATAGGATATTTCCCATTCCGGATCTACACTATGAAATGAAGGGGCAAGCTACACTACCATAGAAATAGATATCCATCACTATAAGCCATCAACGGCACTTGCAAGCGCAAGGCAACTTCGAGGCTATCGGATTCATTTGGATCCACAAACACAGAAGAGGGAAGCAAATAAAAATAAGAATAGAAAAGAAAAATAAACTTTGATTCGATTCAAATAATAATGAAAGGAAAGATTACTTACACCGGTGTCACCCTCAGTACAAACTTGTTCTCATTCCTCCATGAAAATCTCCTCTCCTCTCAGTTACATAAAAAAATAAAAATTACAAAAAAGAAAACTAAAAACCTAAGTTACAAACTATAGTATAGCCTAAATTCTACTCTCTGCTTGGTCTTTCCCCTTTGCCTTTGAGATTTCAAGTATTTATAGGAGAAATGCAGAGGTTAGAGGAGTATGAAGATAGGGAAAGCTAAATATTTCTGAACTTGAATCCTCCCATTATCTCCAAACTTGATTTGATGTGGATATTCAGTTCTAATTTACAGCTTGTTGGCATGTTGATTGCTGAATATAACTTATCAAATGACTGAATTCGAAATAGTGATCAACTTAAGAGTTGTAGTTCTTTAAGTCTTCTTTCTATATCATCTTGAATTATTAGATTTGAATATTGGTAGCGAAAGTTATGATTCAAATACTAAAATATATTCAGTCAGAATCTGAGTCAAATTTGCTTCATTTCATCCATTGATCTTTTCTCTATCCATTTATCTCTTTGGATTTAGACTTTGTATTTAACGTTATCCTCGGTTGATCTTTACCTTTAACCACTTGATTCACCAAAAACTGAATTTAACCAACTGGATGAGGGATCATCCTCCTCTAACCAAATAGATCTAGTTAAATCTGAATTTAATTGATATTTATTTTATTTTATCCTCTTTCTTTCCATGATTATCTTCTGCAAAATAGACATTTAAGATAAGAAATTTAACAAATTATTACATGATAAATGTGAAAATGTAATAAAAAATAATGTAATAAATGTGTGCAATCACACTCCCACACCTATCTTTTGCTCGTCCTTGAGCAAAACATCAAAATTTAAACCTAAGAATTTATTAGACCACTTTCGCAGGTCACGCTATTGCACTGAGCATGTGCAACAGGTCGTTAAACCTCTAGGTTACCCCTAGAGGACTAGTTTTATCTCATGAGGGTTTTCAGTGGATTACACCCACAAAATCCATAAAGAAAAAGAAATAAAGGGTTAGTGTTTTGAAAACACATTTTGAAAGAGAAGAATATTTGAAATATTATTGTAAGAGTTCAAGTAATCAATAAATTATAGGAAAACTGAATTTTTCATTCATAACCTTAGTCTCCATTCAAAAATTTGTTATCAATCAAAGTAAGGAGTCAAATTGTACTTCTCATCTAGTCTATTACTTTACTCTAAGTCATATGTACCTTCTGACCGTGAAATTTTGACTAAGGGTTCTTTAACTCTAACTCTTATGCGTTATTTATTTATAATTTTTTTACTTTTTTATTTCTTGTGGTATTATTCCTTAGTTTTATTAGGCTTTCTAATCTGCCCATGTAACGAGCCTTTAATCGGTGACTCTCAAACCGAACGGTCTTAGGGCACCGGGTGAGAAGACACCCCAAGGACTTAAGGACTCGAGCAAATAAGGCCACAAAACTAAGGATTTTATCATATGAACCGCCTTTAGGCGTGAATACTTATGTTTTATGAGCACAAATACCAAGCTTAATCAGAGGATTTATATATATATATATTTTTTTCTTTTTTTTTAAAAAATAAGGCATAAGAATCTTTATTTTTCAACCCTAAGTGTGTAAGTGTATAAAGCGTGCATATATTATCAAGGTAAAGATGAAAGACTAAATTACTTTCGCAAATTTTTTTCCTAACCTTAGAAATCAAACAAATAATCTTATTTTTACTAAGTATAAGAAATCCTAATTATGATTCTCCTATTTCTTAAAATTGACTTAATTTCTTACAAAAAATTTGTCAAGATATTGTTTCTAACTTAAAAATGTTTTTTAAATGTAAAGAAAATGTTAATAACTTTTTTTTAAAAAAGAAAACCTAAATTATGTTAGACCCTCCCCCACACCTATCTCATGCATTTTTCTCAATGTATGAATTAATGCATAGATGCATGAAAAAGAAGAAAGGGAAGAAAAACAATTATCTTAAGGTGATGGTTCCGGTGGTGGTCTGATTGGTCCATGAAATGCGGCCAATCGAATTTGCGTGGAGTTCGGAGAAACCCACCAGAAACCTCTCTAATATAACCCACTAAAATGATGTATATATGAATGATTTTGAATTTTACCCCATCTAATTTCTAAATTTAACAAATAATTTCTCAATTTTATCAACACCCTTATCCCAAAATGGAGTGTGAAAAGATGGAATGATGGACTTGGACTTAGGATGTACGAGAACTAATCTTGACTCAGAAAAGTGATTTAAGTCAAGTAAAGGTTCAGGAGTCCAGATTGGTTCAGGAAGTTGGTCCAAATCAAGAAGTTGAAACTCAAGTCCACATTCATTTTCCAAAAACGGAATGTGACTTAACATTGGTAATTCAATTTCAAGAATGACAGGTGTGGGAATCAAAATGACTCTAAAATATTACTCAAGTTGGGAAACAAAACAGGAGTCAATATTAACTTAGGAATTTGAACTGGATCACAAATTTGAGATCTAGGTCACATTTCTCATTGAGTTAAATTTCATAAAAATTAGAACTTGTCAATTTGTCAACGGGACTTTCAAAAGTATGAAATTGGTCAAGTTCAATATGATGATCATAAAAGATTGGTGATTCAATTTCATAATGAATTAGCACAGGATCTAATGTTGACTCTGAAAAAAGATTGAAATCAGGTGAAGATACCAGAGTCATTATTTAATCAGGAAGTAGAATTTAATTACCAAGTTTAGGTTCAGGATCATATTCATTCTAAAGTTCAATTTCAGGAAAGGGATAACTTGCCAAATTGTCAATTTCGTTTTCAAAATTTGGGGTTTGGGCAAGTTCAAATTGGTGTGCTGAAATGGAATCTTGTTTTCCAAACAACATGATTCTTCGGCTCTAACAGAATGGTTAGTGACATCAGAAATAGTCAAACGGTGAGAATGGAGAGTTTAGACCATTATATCTATGTCATGATTACGAGCGATTTGAGCCTGAGTCATGACTTCAAGCATCTTTTCATAGTTGATTGGTTCATCATTTTGTTGCGATTGGATTTTGAAAGATGAAGTTTTGTTTTAGAATTTGTGGTAAAATTGTTAGTCTGTCAGATTTTGTGACTGTTTCTTGGACTCACACATACTCATTTCCATGATTGATGATTTTCTATTTTAAACTGGTGGAACTGAGTATGAATCTTGAAAATATTGTGGACAAGGTGGATAAGGACGACAAGTTGGTTGAAAATTGGACTCGGGGGAGGTGAATCCCCATTGACTCTGTGAAGAGTTGGAATTATTTTAGAAATTATGGTCATAAGATTGGGGGCATGGGTTTTATTGATTCGGATAAGACTAATTTGGCACACTAGGTTGGCTAAATTTATTATATGCCGGGTTGGAAATAACCGAAAAAGAGGTCGACGTGTAATATGGATTACCATTAAAATTGAAAAAATTATTGTTATAAGCCATATCACACAGGAAATGTCAAACACAAACAAAGAAAAACAAACAATTAAGCAAACAAATAAAAAGAAAAAAATCTAACCTAAGTTAGGGTAAACCTTAGACCTAGGCGACTCCTAACTGGTTAGACTATCCACGAGGGGGTATATTGTTGAATCTGACCATAACCTAATCAGTCAGGTAGGGGCAAGATTGGTGGGAGGTATCCGCGGAAAAGCGACGGGCCTAATTAAGGAAAACCACCAGCCTTCGGGGTTTCGCCCCTCAATCGCCAACCTTAGTCACCAATTTGGCAAGAGTCAGATTCAAATCAACTTTCCTCTTAGGTCAGTCTCTTATTTGGGTCCGAGATGTCCCTAGGGCCAACGTCTACTCTGTTTTAGTTAGGCTTGGTTAGTGAGTGAGGAGATTGTTTGGGGACTAAGGGAGGGTAATGACTTCCCCATCTTATCTTATTTATAGGACAGCCCTTAAATCAATTTAGTATAGTGTCAAGTATATAGAAAAAAGTAACACTCAAGTTATATTTCATGCAAGAATGAACCTTATACTATATGCTATGCACACAAACCTTGGCTCCAGCACTCTTCAACAGTAAATAGAAAATGTAATGAAATAAACACGTGCCAAATGCAAAGTCTAAATTATTTTTAGCATTTACAATCAACCTTTTACTGTTGTATTAGAAATGGATATACAGTGAGTCAAAAAGAAAATAAATAGCTACAAATATTAAACATTGCAATTCAGCCAACCTGTAGAAAATATAGGTTAGTAGTTCACTATGATTGCCACAGGAATGTAGCAAATCTGAGGGCTTCTGGCTCTGCTTTCTTGAGCAGAGTCCAGGGTCACTTATATGTCCACTGCAACAAAAATTCCTTATTGAACCTGTACAAAGAACAATGAAGAAAGTTAACTAAAAATATAAATCTAAAAAATAAATTAACTTATCGTCCCTCCCCAGCAATGGCGCCAAAATTTGATTGAGGTTTTACCTACACATAAAAATGCAGAATTTTAGAACATAAGAATAGAATGTGCAAGTACTCAATACTGCCGCTATAGCAAGTAGCTATACGGGTCGTGATCCACAAGGAGGGACTAGCGATGAAAGCTTTTTAGTAAGTTCTCTTTTATGCTACAAAGAATGGTTAAAGATCTTCTTTTAGTTCTTTAAAAGAAAAAAGAAAAATGAAGTTACAGTTAAGTTAGGAAGAAGGTGGTAGATTGAGAAGGTGGAGAAAATAGAAAATAGATATATACAAAGAAATCGAAAAGAGTGATAAAAGAGTTGGGTGTTAATGGTGTTCGTGATCTAAACTAAAGAATTAAAAGAAAGAAAACTAAAACAAAAAAAAACTTACTTACCTCTTCGGTGCCTGCTTACATTTGACTCGTATCAATTATGTACCTTTGCTTGAAGGTGAACGAAGTATGACAAATAGGATCTTCCCCATTCTCGATTTACACTATGAAATGAAGGGGCAAGCTACATTATCATAAAAAAGGATATCCATCACCATAAGCCAACAACGGCACTTGCAAGGACAAGGCAACTTTGAGGCTATCGGATTCATTTGGATCCACAAACACAGAAGGGGGAAGCAAACAAAAACAAGGATGGAAAAGAAAAAAAAACTTCGATTCGATTCAAATAACAATGAAAGAAAAGATTACTTACACCGGTGTCACCCTCAGTACAAGCTTGTTCTCATTCCTCCACGAAAGTCTCCTCTCCTCTCAGTTACGTAAAGAAAATAAAAATTACATAAAAGAAAACTAAAAACCTAAGTTACAAACTACATTATAGCCTAAATTCTGCTCTCTGTTTGGTCCTTCCCCTTTGTCTTTAAGATTGCAGGTATTTATAGGAGAAATGCAGAGGTTAGAGGAGTATTAAGATAGGGGATGCTGGATATTTCTAAACTTGAATCCTCCCCTTATTTCTAAATTTGATTTGATGTGGATATTCAGTTCTGATCTGCAGCTTGTTAGCGTGTTAATTGCTGAATATAACTTATCAAATGATAGAATTAGAAATAGTGATCAATTTAAGAGTTGTAGCCCTTTACGTCTTCTTTCTGGATCATCTTGAATCATTAAATTTGAATTTCGGTAGCGAACTTTATGTTCAAATACTAAAATGTATCCAGTAAGAATCTGAGTCAAATTTGCTTCATCTCATCTATTGATCTTCTCTCTATCCATTTATCCCTTTGGATTTAGACTCTGTATTTGACGTTATCCTTGGTTGATCTTTACCTTTAACCACTTGATTCACCAAAAATAGAATTTAACCAACTGGATTTGGGATCATCCTCCTCTAACCAAATAGATTTAGTTAAATTTGAATTTAATTGATATTTATTTGATTTTATCCTCTTTCTCCCCGTGATTATCTTCTACAAAATAGACATTTAAGACAAAAAATTTAACAGATTTATTACATGATAAATGTGAAAATGTAATAAAAAATAATGCAATAAATGTGTGCAATCACACTCCCATACCTATCTTTTGCTCGTCCTCGAGCAAAACATCAAAATTTAAACCTAAGAATTTATTAGACCACTTTCGTAGGTCACGCGGTTGCACTGAGCATGCGCAACAGGCCGTTAAACCTCTAGGTTACACCTAGAGGACGAGTTTTGTCTCATGAGGGTTTCCAGTGGATTACACCCATAAAATCCATAAAGAAAGAGAAACGAAGGGTAAGTATTTTGAAAATACATTTTGAAAGAGAAGAATATTTGAAGTATTATTGTAAGACTTCAAGTAAACTATAAGTTATAGGAAAACCAAAATTTTCATTCCTAACCTTAGTCTCTATTCAAAAATTTGTTATCAATCAAAATAAGTAGTCAAATTGTACTTCTCGTCTAGCCTATTACTTTATCCTAAGTCATATGCACTTTCTGACCGTGAAATTTTGACTAAGGGTTCTTTAACACTAACTTTTATGCCTTATTTATTTATATATTTTTATTTTTTTAATTTTTTGTGGTATTATTCCTTAATTTTATTAGGCTTTCTAATCTGCCCATGTAATGAGCCTTTAATGGTGACTCTCAAACCGAACGGTGTTAGGGCAGCAGGTGAGAAGACACCACAAGGACTTAAGGACTCGAGCAAACAAGGCTTCAAAACTAAGGATTTTATCATATGAACCGCCTTTAGGCATAAATACTTATGCTTTATGAGGCACAAATACCCAATTTAATTAGAGGATTTATATATATATTTTTTCTTTTTCTTTTTTATAATTAAGGCATAAGAATCTTTGTTTTTTAACCCTAAGTGTGTAAGTGTATAAAGCATGCATATATTATCAAGGTAAAGATCAAAGAATAAATTACTTTCGCAAATTTTCTTTCTAACCTTAGAAATCAAACAAATAATCTTATTTTCACCAAATATAAGAAATCCTTATTATGATTCTCCTATTCCTTAAAATTGACTTAATTTCTTGTAAAAAATATGTCAAAATATTGTTTCTATTTTCAAAAAGTTTTTTAAAAGTAAAGAAAATGTTAATAAATTTTTTTAAAAAAAATAAAGCGTAAGTTATGTTAGTTCCTCCCCCACACCTATCTCATGCATTGTCCTCAATGTAAAAATTAATGCCTAGATGCATAAAAAAGAAGAAAGGAAAGAAAAAAATTACCTTAAGGTGGTGGTTCCGATGGTGGTCTAATTGGTCCACGAAATGCGGCCTAATCGTATTTGTGTGGAGTTCGGAGGAACCCACCAGAAACCTCTCTAATATAACCCACTAAAATGATATATATGTGAATGATTTTAAATTTTACCCCATCTAATTTCTAAATTTCACAAATAATTTTGGAGTAAATTTTATCAACACCCTTGTCCCAAAATGGAGTGTGAAAAGATAAAATGATTGACTTGGACCTAAGAAGTACGTAACTAATACCGACTCAGAAAAATGACTAAGTCAATAAAGGTTCATGAGTCGAGATTGGTTCAGAAAGTGGGTCCAAATCAAGAAGTTAAAACTCAAGTCCGCATTCATTTCCCAACAACGAAATGTGACTTGACATTGGTAATTCAAGTTCAAGAATGACAGGTGTGGGAATCAAAACTGACTTTAAAATATTACTCAAGTTGGGTAATAAAACAGGAGTCAATATTGATTCATGAATTTGAACTGGATCATAAATTTGAGAATCTAGGTCATATTTCTCATTAAGTTCAATTTCATAAAAATGAGAACTTGTCAATTTGTCAATGGGGCTTTTAAAGTATGAAATTGGTCAAGTTTAATATGATAATCATAAAAGATTGGCGATTCAATTTCATGATGAATTGGCACAGGATCCAATGTTGACTCGGGAAAAAGATTGAAATCAGGTGAAGAGATCGGAATTATTATTGAATCGGAAAGTAGAATTGAATTACCTAGTTTAGGTTCAGGATCATATTCATTCTCAAATTCAATCTCAGAAAATGGATAACTTGCCAAAATGTCAATTTCATTTTCAAAATTTGGGGTTTGAGCAAGTTCAAATTGGTGTGCTGAAATGGAATCTTATTTTCCAAAATAACATGATTCTTCGGCTCTAACAGAATGGTTAGTGACATCAGAAATGGTCAAACGGTGAGAATGGAGAGTTTGAACCATTATATCTATGTCATGATTACGAGCGATTTTAGCCTGAGTCATGGCTTCAAGCATCTTTTCATAGTTGATTGGTTCAACGTTTTGTTGCGATTGGACTTGAAAAGATGAAGTTTTGTTTTGAAATTTGTGGTGAAATTCTGAGTCCGTCAGATTTTGTGATTGTTGCTTGGACTCACGCATACTCATTTCCAAGATTGATGGTTTTCTATTTTGAACTGGTGGAACTTAGTATGAATCTTGAAAATATTGTAGACAAGGTGATAAGGAGGACAAGTTGGTTGAAAATTGGACTCGGGGGTGGTGAATCCCCATTGACTCTGTGAAGAGTTGAAATTATTTTAAAAATTATGGCCATAAGATTGGGGACATGGCTTATATTGATTCGGATAAGACCAATCTGGCACACTAGGTTGGTTAAAATTATTGTATACCGGGTTGGTAAAATCCGAAAAAGTGGTCGGGGTGTAATATGGATTACCATTGAAATTGAAAAAATTATTGTTAAGCCATATTACACAGGAAATGTCAAACACAAACAAAGGAAAACAAATAAATAAGCAAACAAATATAAAAAAAAAATCTAACCTTAGTTATGTTGGCCCCGAGGCCCTTCACTCTAGTGTTGATGATGATTAACTCATGTAGTTATAGTTTACTAATAATCTTGTGATATTTAGTTTCATATATTTGATCAAGATATTAGTAGGTGATTAGCTTCAACAAAGGTATTTTGGAGCTTTCACATGGTGATTCAAGAGCTCAAGCGTCATGATCACATCTAGTACTCGATTGGGTCAAGCTCGTTGGATCGCGTTTGAATCGAGTCGACTTAGAGAAGGAGTTCTACAAGAAGACCTCAGTTTGTTTAGTTTATGGTTTAGATCTTGTGCTAAAGATTAGATAGTGTTGATATGCTCAAGTTCACAATACACACACAAGTTCAAAGTTTCATGTTTGTTTTCAGTTTAACCGATTTTGGATTTCTAGTTCATATATATGGTTTTCATGAATAGATGAATCAAAACAAGTTTACATGGCTTAATGTATATTAGATTTGATCTATATACATCTATACTTCATCTATTTAGAAAAACTTATTTTGATAGTCTATTTCATGAGTTTGGAGTTTTGTATTTAAACAAAACTTATTTTTGGTTTTCATGTAAAAAACATAGATATAATATCTTTCATGTATATTGGATTCCATCCATATACAACATGCTTCAAAGTTGTTTCAATATCATGTTTTTGTATTTACATGTGTTTTGGAGAAAACAAATTTCCATTTCAAAAATCCAAGTTTTGGAAAATACGGTTTTGGTTTAAGGCAAATTTTCAAGAACACATAAATGGTTCAAATTATTTATAATATGTGTTGAATTTTTGTCACACATATTTGTATTTCAAAAATCTAATAAGAACTTATTTTTGTGAAATTTATGTATTTTTATGGGATTTATTTGATAATAAAATGCCAAGTTTTTAAATCCCTAATTTGCTGGACTGGCTATCTGCCGGTCGACCAGACCGGTCGACCAAGGCAGAAGTCGGTCGACCAGTCCGGTCGACCAACATGCACAGAACGTGCAGCACGTAGCCCAGGCTGGGAGGCCGGTCGACCGCCCGGTCGACCGCCAGAGAGCTTCTGCTCTCTGGAAATGGCCCCGATCGACCGCCCGGTCGACCGGCAGAGAGCTCTGCTCTCTGTTTCCAGTGTCTGGTCGACCGACCGGTCGACCAGTGGCTCAATAGTCATAAATATGATCGTTGGCCGGTCGACCGTCCGGTCAACCGGAAGGGCAATCTGGGCTTTTCTAGATTGCAACGAGTAGAATTTTGTGGAGGTTATAAATACCCCATTCTTGAGCTATTTTCACTATGAATTTCAAGAGCAAAATTTTCTATCTTTCAGTAAGGTTTTAAAAGAGTTTTTGTGCCAAAGATTTGATCTTTTTTGTTTTTAAAAGGGTTAGAAAATTAAGAAAAGGAGAAGTCTTTGGGATTGGTTTTAATCTTCATTTCTATAGCTATTCTATAAGTTTTCCCAAAACTTTGTGATCTTGAATTCCAAACTCTTTATTTTTCTCATACTTGAGCTATCTATTTATCCTATCAATTAGGATCATTGTTTTGTGAGGAAGAATTGATTTGTGGTCTTTGAGATCACCAAGTTATAAACCTTCCATACTTTGTGATATCCCTCTAGTGAGAGGTGATTGTGTTGATATCCCTCTAATGAAAGGTGATTGTGGAAGTGGTGATTGAGTATCCCTCTAGTGAGAGGTTGATTGTTGTTTGGCTAAGTGCCTATCCCTCAATTGTGAGATTGATCTTTTTGGCTTTGTGCCTTTCCACTAAGTGTAGTGGTTGTATTTTTGAAAGAGGAGTTGTGTACTCTCAAGTTGTATTTGCCCAAATCCTCAGTGGAGGTTCCCTGTGTGGGAAGTCCTGTGTGGACGATATAGTTGAAATCCTTCTGTGTGAAGGCGGGGACGTAGAGCTGTGTGCTCGAATCTCGAAACAAATCTTGGTGTTTGCGTTTGATCCACTATCTCTAAACTCTCTCTCTCTCTCTCTCTCTCTCTCTCTCTCTCTCTTACATTATGCAATGTTCATATTGTTCATATCATATACATGCTTGGTTTGATTGTGTGCCCATACTTGTGTTTAACCAAGAGAGCTTCATATAGCACCTCAACTCTTATTTAGAGGAATTTAGAGGAGATATCCAGAGCCCTTCATCAGGAATTCGGCTATACTCTTTGGTTACACTAAGTGTGTTGCAATTAATTTTTAATTCTGCATCATTTGTCACTAGATTAGCCTTATACATATTCACCCGCCCTCTAGGTGTACTTTCAAGTTTGGGTAAACCTTAGACCTAGACGACTCCTAATTTGTTAGATTGTCCACGGGGGGTATATTGCTGAATCTGACCACAAGTTAATCAGCAAGGTAGGGCCAAGATTGGTGGGAGCTATCCGCGCAAAAGTGATGGGCCTAATTAAGCCAAACCACTAGCCTTCAGGGTTTCGCCCCTCAATCCCCAACCTTAGTCACCAATTTGACAAGAGTCAGATTCAAATCAACTTCCCCTTAGGTTAGTCTCCTATTTGAGTCCGAGATGTCCCTAGGGCCAACGTCTACTCAATTTTAGTTAGGCTTGGGTTAGTGAGTGGGGAGATTGTTTGGGGCTAAGTGAGGGTAATGACTTCCCCACCTTATCTTGTTTATAGGACAAGCCCTTAAATCAATTTATCAGTGTACAAGTATATAGAAAATAGTAACACTTAAGTAATATTTCATACAAGAATGAACCTTATACTAAATGCTATGCACACATACCTTGGCTCTAGCACTCTTCAACAGTAAATAGAAAATGTAATGAAGTAGACACGTGCCTAAATTTAGAGTTTTTATATATGCATGTTTGTTTAATTTGTTATCTTTTATCATTGATATCAAGAGCATCTTTTTTTGGTATCAAGAGCATGCTTATTTCATTGGTATCAAATATCATGTTTAAGCATATTTATGTTGAGCATTCACGACATATCTTTATTGTTTATTGCTATGCATGAGTTAAGGGAGAGCTTCTATAAAGCTTAACTTTAATCCATGCATATATAACTCCATGAGTTTTGTCATCATCAAAAAGGGGGAGATTGTTGGCCCAGAGGCCCTTCACTCTAGTTTTGATGATGATTAACTCATGTAGTTATAGTTTACTAATAATCTTGTGATATTTAGTTTCAGATATTTGATCAAGATATTAGTAGGTGATTAGCTTCAACAAAGGTGTTTTGGAGCTTTCACATGATGATTCAAGAGCTCAAGCGTCATGATCGCATTTAGCACTCGGTTGGAGTCAAGCTCGTTGGATCGCGTTTGGATCGAGTCGACTTGGAGAAAGAATTCTACAAGAAGACCTCGGTTTGTTTAGCTTATGATTTAGATCTTGTGTTACAGATTATATAGTGTTGATATGCTCAAGTTCACAATACACACACAAATTTAAAGTTCCATGTTTGTTTTCGGTTTAACCGGTTTTGGATTTCTAGTTCATATATATGGTTTTCATGAATAGATAGAATCAAAACAAGTTTACATGGTTTAATATATATTATATTTGATCTATATACATCTATAGTTCATCTATTTAGAAAAACTTATTTTGATATTCTATTTCATGAGTTTGGAGTTTTGTATTTAAACAAAACTTATTTTTGGTTTCATGTCAAAAACATAGATATAATATCTTTCATGTATATTCGATTCCATCCATATACAACATGCTTCAAAGTTGTTTCAATATCATGTTTTCGTATTTACATGTGTTTTGGAGAAAACAAATTTTCATTTCAAAAATTTAAGTTTTGGAAAATACGGCTTTTGGTTTAAGGCAAATTTTCAAGAACACAAAAATGGTTCAAATTGTTTATTTGTGTTGAATTTTTGTCACACATATTTGTATTTCAAAGATCTAATAAGAACTTATTTTTGTGGAATTTATGTGTTTTTATGGGATTTATTTGATAATAAAAAGCCAAGTTTTAAATCCCTAATTTGCTGGACTGGCTATCTGCCGGTCGACCGGACCGGTCGACCGAGGCAGAAGTCGGTCCACCGGTCCAGTGACGTGCACAGAACGTGCACGCCGCCCAGCCTGGGAGGCCGGTCGACCGCCAGAGTGTTTCCGCGGCCAGCTGGCCACACCTTGTTGGTGATACTCCCCAGTTTCCTGATTTGCTTTTATCTTCAGCTGGATTTGCAGTTTAAGTCCAGGATTTTAATGAAATGGCCTTTGATCTTTGGCTTCAACCGATTGATTTGTACGGATTTGTTCTAACTAGTTTTCAACCGATCTGAACCGACCTGATCTGACCTGATTAACTGATTTTGAATTAATTCTGATTTAAATCAGAATTTGATGGGCTTTTGGGCTCATTTCTCTTCCCTCTCCTTTAGGAATAGGCCGGTGATCAGTCACGTATTTTGCATATACATTGTCACCTTACCATACTTTTTGGCTAATAAATCCTATTAATAAGTCGTCTTCTTCTTTGTTCAATGTAGGCCCAATTGCTAAAAGAAAGAAAAGAGAAATAAGCCCAAAAGCCCACCAAATTCTGATTTAATTCAGAATAAATTCGAAATCAAGGAATCTGGGCAAAATCCTGGCATATCAGAGAGGTTTAAACCCGGTTGAAAAGAATCCTCCCAAATCAAGCGGTTAAAGCCAACAATCAAAGGCTATTTCGTCAAATCCTGGAGCAGAAAAGAGAAAACCAGAAGAAGATATAGGAGAAACACCAAATCAGGAGAGCCACCCATTGGGTGTGGCCAACTGGCCATACCAGCGCCGCGAAAATGCGTCCCTAGCCGCGTTTCCGCGGCTTGGTTAAGTCTGTTGGGGGAGCGTTTGCTCCCCCAATCTTCTCACAGCCTCACCCCTCTGGTTTTTCCCTATAAATACCATGTTTAACAGAGAAGAAAGGAGCGAAGACTAGGATTAGAATTTTTGTTTATACCTTAAGGTTTAGGCTCTTTATTAGATACTACAAAAGTTGTTTTTTTGTTTTGCAATTTGTAGTTCAGTACAAATACCTGTGAGAGAGGAATTGAGTGCTTGTAACTTGAAGATTGAAGTGACATCAATACAAGAATCGAGCTACATTTTCTTCCACTCATTTTACGGTATGTCTTGCGTTATTTACTTGCATTTTTCTTTGTCTTCCATGAGTAGCTAAATCGGTTTTCTGGGCTCACTATTGTACCTCTCTCCAATTCTTCTTCTCTTCTAATTTTAATGAAAAACACCCAATGAATCATTTGCATGCCTAACTTAAAACCTTTCTTCTTGAAAGTGTTCTTGAAGGCACATGAGGATGGGTTTGGATTTTTAAACTCCTACTTCTTTTAAGAACGTCCCTTGAACTTGTTTTTATCTCATACTTAAACTTCTTGATGATTTAACATTCGATTCAAAACGGTTTCTTAAAGAAAAGAGTGAACTTTTCCAATCATCTTATATGCTTTACTTCAAACTTTCTAAAGTCAACCTTAAGTTTTGCCTATGATCAAGTTGAGGCACTAAGGATTTCAGTAGAAGAATAAACGGTTGAGTAGTGAGATAGTCAGCCCAGATTTTCTTCTTTATTAAAACAACCAATCACTTTTCAAAACTTTTTAAATCACCTTTTTCCAAAGCCTTCTCCAAATTTGCAATTTCTCTTTTAATCATCTCCCTTCTTTCCATTCTCTTTTCAATTAAAAAACGAGCACAATTCTTTGTTACTAAACAAAACACCGAAAAGCTTATCGCATTCCTCCTCGTGGACATGACCCGTTAGCCCAAAGCTACACGGTAAAATTCTTAACTCTTTGATTTTTAGTAATCAATTTTTGGCGCCGTTGCCGGGGAGGGAACGGTGTATTTGTTTTTTAATAAGTTTGGTGTGTTGTTTCAAGGACTTGAAGATTCAAATCTAGCATTCAAGCGTTGCAAGAGAAGACTTGCAAATTCAGTGCCCCTACTCTCGAAAGTAGGAAACAGAATTTCAAGAAATTGTGTTGCAAAAGTTAAAAATTTCTTTGGACTACTAAAACTTTTTTTTGCAGGACATATTGCTCGCAAAAAAATTAAGCTTTTGTATGTTATATTCTTTCTATATCTGCTATCCACCATCCCTGTTTTAATTCAACAGTAATTTGAGTGATTGTTAATTGCTTAAAAAACATTTAGACCTGCATTCTAGGCATTTGTCTAATTACGTTTATTTTACAATTATTGTTGAAGAGAGCTGGAAACAAGGTACGTATGCATGGCATATAGTTTAGGAAACATTCTTGGGTGATATTTTGCTTTTGAATGTTACTTTTCTATATCTTGCACACTTTGCACAAATCAATTCTAAGGGCAAAACTCAAGTCAAGATAAGGTGGGGAAGTCATTACCCTTCCTTAGCCCACAAACCATCTCCAATCACACACAACCTAAGCCTAAGTAAAATCTGATAGACGTTTGCTTTAGGGACATCTCGAACTCACTAGGAGATTATCCTAAGGGGAAGGTGTTGGAATTTGACTCCTACCAAATCAGTGTCTAGGAAGGGGATTAAGGGCCAAAAGTCCGAAGGTTGGTGGTTACTTAATTAAGGAACGTCTTTGACGAATAACCTCCCACCAATCTTGCCCTGACCTGGCTGATTAGCTTGTGGTCAAAGTCCACATTATACCTCCTGTGGACAATCAACCAGTTAGGAGTTGTCTAGGTCAAGGTTACCTTAGACTAGGCTTGGTTGATTACTCTTGTTGACTGTTGGTAAACTTGTTTGTGATTGTGATTGTGACTGTGTTTGTGTATGCAAGTGTGGTCAAGAGACCCTAAATCATCTAGGTTGACTAGAAACACATCACCACCCAAGTTTGGACCAAGACCTGATCCGGTTATGGCTCAACCAACATCCTTGCAGGATACGTTCTATCCCATTCGAACCTCACTTCAATCTTTCATTCTACTTCCATCGGTTGGTGAATACAATTTTGAACTCAAGCCTCAATTCATCAACACTCTTCCCAAGTTTTATGGCTTAGAGTCTGAAGATGCTTACTTCTTCATAAGAGAATTTGAGAAAGTATGTCCAATGATGAAAATCCCACACCTTGTAGATGATGCTATTAGGTTGAGATTTGTCCCTTTCGCTCTTAAGGACTTAGCAAAGAAATAGCTTTACAGCTTAGCGGCCGGTTCTATCACATCTTGGGATGGTTTCATCAAGGTCTTCTTGAAGAAATTCTATCCAATTCATAAGACCACTCTCATTAGGAAGACAATCATGCAATTCAAGTAAGAACCGAGTGAACCGTTCTGGAGGTACTTTGAACGCTTTAAAGACCTCCTTGTCCAATATCCACATCATGGAATAGAGAAATGGCGACAATGCCAAATTCTTTATGACGGTTTAGACTATTTGTCCAATGTCCACATCATGGAATAGAGAAATGGCGACAATGCCAAATTCTTTATGACGGTTTAGATTATTCTACCAAAACCCTCTTAGAAAGTATGTGCCAAGGGGGATTCTTGCAGAAGAATGAAAATGAAGGATGGGATTTGTATGAAAACCTAGCTGAAAAGACCATCAATGGGAACCTACTAGTGAGACCTCTAAGAATCCAAACTCCATCTCTTCAAAAGGAGGTCTCCATTCTATCGAATCATCCATAGCTAATGAGGCTAAGTTAGCTAACCTAGTAAGAAGACTGAAAGCTTTAGAAACTAAGGAACCAAGTCCAGTCAATCAAGTCAGCCCAAACTAATTTCCAACTCCGGGCTGCACTTACTGTCAAGCCATGAATCATGTGTTCGAGGAGTGCCTTGTGTTTTAGGCTCAGCAACAATACCATGAACCGATGAATGCGGCCTTTTCAAGGCCGAACAATAATCCTTACGCACCAACGTACAATCCTGGCTGGAGAAATCACCCTAATTTCTCATGGAGCCAAAATAACAATGACCATTCACAATCAAATCATGCTAGCCACTTCCATCATGCCAATAATTCTTCCAATCATCAACCCAACTTTTACAATTTCCATAATAATTCTCCCAACCATCCACCTATCTTTTCAAACTATCAACAAAACTTTTCCAACCAAGCTCCACAATCCTCCTTCCAGAATCCTCAACTAGAAAGGAGAATGACTGACTTTGAAAGAAACATGGAAAGATACATGAAAAACTAAGATTCCCTCATGCAAACTATACAGAGATTAGAGGTACAAATGAGCCAACTAGCCACTCCACAGAATGAGAGAGAGAAGGGTACTCTGCCTAGTCAGCCAATAATCAATCCTAGAAATTCTCAACAAGCTCATTTGGTTGAGGATCTTTCATTAAATCAATGTAATGTTGTTCATACATTGTGGTCAGGAAAGAGAATTGATAATCAAGTGTCAACGCCAACCAATCCCATTCAACACAACCACAATCAAGCATCCACCTCATCTAATCCAAATCCTTCCAATTCTGATGAATCTGAAAAAGATAAGTCAACCAGTCAGGTGCACCAGCCTATAGTACCATTTCCTAATAGGCTGAAAAACAACAAGCAATATCCATACATGGACAAGATAATTGAGATATTTATTCAAGTGAAGATAAATGTGCCACTTCTTGATGCCATCCAACAAGTCCCTTCCTATGCTAAGTTTCTTAAGGACATGTGCACCAAGAAGAGAAAGACTAATGTACCAAAAAAGGTCTTCTTAGCCACTAACATTAGTGAGCTACTATCGGGTCCGATCCCTGTCAAGTACAAGGATCCAGGTAGTCCCACCATTACCTGCACAATAGGACAAGCCGAGATTAGTCGTGCACTTCTTGACTTGGGGACAAGTATCAACTTGCTTCCATTCTCAGTTTATCAACAACTCGGGTTGGGCGATCTTAGTCCAACTCGAGTCACTATCCAACTGGCTGACCATTAGTAAAAGTTTCAAAATGGGAGATTAATGATGTCCTGATCCGGGTAGGGGAGTTTATTTACCCTGTCGATTCTATAGTTCTGGAGACACAACCTGTGTCTAACTCCAATCATAGGGCTCAAACTCCTGTTATCCTAGGGCAACCATTCCTTGCTACCGCCAATGCCATCATCAATTGTAAGAATGGGTCCATGAGGTTAACCTTTGAGGACATGACTAGAGAAGTCAATGTCTTCAATCTAGGAAAACACCCCGTGATGTTGAGGACCAAACATTTGAAGTCAACCTAATTGAGAACTTAACAAGTGAACATAGGGAAGAATTGGAACTAGAAACTGAGTGTGACTTCGAGTTAGAGTCTGACGACTTTAATCTTGATCAGGTTGTAGATTCTGATGTGAATTGGGTCTCGAACCCTATTTCACCAATAATGGAGCCAACAAATTTGACTAGTCCTTCCAGTGAGCCTTCCTCTTCCTTAGAATTGAAAGCCTTACCTGTGCATCTCAAGTACGTCTATCTAGGCGAACAAGAGACCTTTCCTGTCATCATTGACTCCCATTTAAATGACGGGGAAGAAGAAGATCTTAAAGCAATTCTAAGAAAACATAGGGAAGCCATTGGTTGGACTATAACCGATATAAAGGGATTAAGTCCGACCATCGATCAACATTGCATTCAACTCAATGAAGACGCCACACCTAAAAGAGACCCGCAGCGTAGGTTAAACCCTATTATGCAAGAGGATGTTCATGCTGAAATAGTAAAACTCTTAGATAATGAGATAATTTATCCTATTTCTGATAGCCAATGGGTCAGTCCTGTCCACGCGGTTTCAAAGAAATCCGGTTTCACCGTAGTGGAAAACGAGAACAAAGTGTTGGTCCAAACTCGACTTTCCACGAAGATCCGAGTTTGCATTGAGTATAGGAAGCTTAATGCTGCAACTCGTAAGGACCATTTTCCACTTCCCTTCCATTTATCAAATGCTTGAACGTTTGGCGAGTCACGAGTATTACTGTTTCTTGGTCGATTACTCGGGGTAAACCAGATCCCTATTGCTCCTGAGGACCAAGAAAAGACTACGTTCACATGTCCATTTGGGACATTTGCTTATCGTCGAATGCCTTTCGGCTTATGCAATGCCCGAGCAACGTTCCAACGTTGCATGTTGAGTCTTTTCTCTGATATGGTGAACGATTCTTAGAGATCTTTATGGATGATTTCTCCATCTACAGAGATTCATTCACTCAATGTCTCCACCATTTAGATCTTGTCCTCTAACGTTGTGCTGAGAAAAATCTGACACTGAACTGGGAGAAATGCCACTTCATGGTAAAACATGAAATTGTCTTGGGTCATGAAATCTCTAAGAAAGGAATTGAAGTGGATAGAGCCAAAATGGAGGTTATTGCTAAGCTTCCCATACCCAAATGCGTTAAGGACATTAGATCATTCTTAGGACACGCTAGTTTTTACCGAAGATTTATCAAGGATTTTAGCAAAATTGCTAGGCCCTTGACTAATCTGTTAGCTAAGGATGTGTCCTTCACTTTTGATGTTGAATGCATGAATTCTTGGGAGAAGCTTAAGAGAGAGCTTATTTCTGCACCAATCATATCTGCACCGGATTGGTCTAAGCTGTTCGAAATCATGTGCGATGCTTCCGATTTTGCCATAGGCGCTGTCTTAAGACAACGGATTGATAACAAGAAGCATGTGATTTACTACTCTAGTAGGACTCTCAATGATGCTCAATTGAACTACACTACGACTGAGAAGGAATTCTTGACAGTAGTGTTTGCCTTAGAGAAATTTAGTCCCTACCTACTAGGGTCTAAAACCACCATTTTCACCGATCATTATGCGCTTAGGTACCTCATGATGAAGAAGGATGCCAAGGCCCGACTCATTCGTTGGATCCTCCTTCTTCAAGAATTCGATCTTGAGATTTGAGAAAAGAAAGGCGTAGAAAATGTCGTTGCTAACCATCTCTCACGAATCCCTAATTCTCCATGCAACGAATTACCCATAAATGAGAATTTTCCTGATGAAAATCTCTTAGCTATCTCTAGGGAACCTTGGTTTGCTGATATAGTGAATTACTTAGTCACAAACCAAACTCCGTCTCATTGGTCCAAAAACGATATATACCGATTTTTATCCCAAGTCCGGTATTTCTTTTGGGAGGAACCGTATCTTTTTAAGTACTGTTCTGACTAAATTATTAGGAGATGCATCCCCGATGAGAAGATTAAGAGTGTTCTATCCTTTTGTCACGAACTTCATGCGGTGGACACTTTGGTCCCCGCAAGACTGCTGAAAAAGTGCTACAAAGCAGGTTCTATTGGCCCACTTTGTTCAAGGATGCTTATGAATTTTGCAAGACGTGCCCTAGATGTCAAATGGTAGGAAGGATCTCAAAACGAAATATGATGCCCCTCAACCCAATTCTAGAAATAGAACTCTTTGATGTTTGGGGCACCGACTTTATGGATCCATTTCCTAATTTATTTGGAAACAATTATATATTGGTTGCTGTGGATTATGTGTCCAAGTGGGTAGAAGCCATTCCTTGTAAGACTAATGATAACAAAGTTATCATAAAGTTTTTGAAAGAGAACATTTTTACACGATTCGGAACCCCTCGCGCTATCATCAGTGATAATGACACTCACTTTTGCAATAGATCCTTTGAAGCTCTTATGCGAAAGTATGCCATAACTCACAAGTTGTCCATACCTTATCATCGTCAAACTAGTGGGCAGGTTGAGGTTTCCAATAGACAAGTCAAGCTTATCTTGGAGAAAACTGTGAACCAAAACCGGAAAGATTGGTCCATCAAACTTGTAGATGCCCTATGGGCCTACAAGACCGCTTTCAAGACGATTCTAGGAATGTCTCCTTATAGGTTAGTCTATGGCAAAGCTTGTCACCTGCCCGTTGTGTTAGAGCACAGGGCCTTATGGGCAATCAAGCAGTTGAATTTCGACTTGACTAAGGCCGGTGACCTTCGGAAGTTATAAATTTCCGAATTAGAGGAGTTAAGAAATGAGGCCTATGAAAATGCTAGGATCACTAAAGATAGAGTTAAGATTTTTCATGATAAACAAGTCATAAGAAAAACCTTTGTCCCTGGACAAAAAGTCTTACTCTATAATTCTAGGCTTCATCTTTTCTAGGAAAATTAAAATCAAGATGGACTGGGCCATTCGTTGTAAAAATCGTGTTTCCACACGGTGCAGTTGAGATCAGTGACACCAAGAATGGAAATGACTTTAAGGTAAATGGTCAACGCCTTAAACCTTTCTTGGAATCGGTGCCGGTAAATGAAACGGCTATAGGTCTTTTTGACCCAGTGTATCGGTAACTTTCCTCTTTTCCATTTTATTTCATGTATCTATACATTTCTTTCATACATTGGGGACAATGCATGAGATAAGTGTGGGGGAGGGTTCTAACATGACTGATATAAATATATATATATATATATATATATATATAAACTTTTTGAAAGGTTAGAACAATATTTTGATATATTTTTTGTAAGAAATTAAGTCAATTTTAAGGAATAGAAAAATCATAATTAGGATTTCTTATACTTGGTCAAAGTCAGATGACTTGTTTGATTTTTAGGGTTAGGAAGAAAATTTGTGAAAGTAATTTAGTCTTAATATTACCTTGATGAAATATGCACACTAAATACACTTACACACTTAGGGTTTAAAAACAAAGACTCTTATGCCTTATAAAAAATATATGTATGAAAAAGAAAAAAGAAAAAAATTAAACAAATCTAATTATTGATTAGCTAGGTGCTTTGGCCTAAGCAAGCCTTGGTATTTATGCAAAAGATAATTAGATAAGTTTGAAAAAAAATATATACATATATAAATCCTCTGATTAAGCTGGGTATTTGTGCCTCATGAAGCATAAGTATTCACGCCTAAAAGGGGTACATTTTATAAATAAAAACCTTGATTTCGTGGCCTTGTCTGCTAAGTGTTTAAGTCCTTAGGGGTGTTTTCTCACCTGGTGCCCTAAAACTGTCCGGTTTGGGTGTCACCGACTGAAGGCTCGTTACATGGGCAGATTAGAAAGCCTAATGAAATTGAGGAATAAATTCCACAAAAAAATAAATATAAATAAGGCATAGGAGTTAATGTTAAAAAACCCTTAGTCAACTTCACTATCACGATGGTGTATACGACTCAGGGTAAATTAATAGACTAGATGAGAAGTACAATTTGACTCCTTACTTTGATTGATGACATGTTTTTGAATAGAGACTGAGTTTCGAAATGAAATATTTGATATTCCTATAAATTATAGATTACTTAAAGCCTTACAAATATACTTCAAATATTTTTCTCCTTTAAAAATGCTTTTCAAAAATACTAACATTTTTTATGGATTTTGTGGGTGCAATCCACTAAAAACCCTCATGAGACAAAACTCATCCTCTAGGGGTAACCTAGAGGTTTAACGGATTGTTGCACATGCTCATGCAATCGAGTGACCTGCGAAAATGGTCTAATAATTAATTAGAATTAGTCTGAAGTTTTACTCGAGGGCGAGCAAAAGATAAGTGTGGGGGTGTGATTAGTCACATATTTTGCATATACATTGTCACCTTGCCATACTTTTTAGCTAATAAATCCTATTAATAAGTCATCTTCTTCTTTGTTCAATGTAGGCCCAATTGCTAAAAGAAAGGAAAGAGAAACAAGCCCAAAAGCCCACCAAATTCTGATTTAATTCAGAATAAATTCAAAATCAAGGAATCTGGGCAAAATCCTGCCATATCGAGAGGTTGAAAATCGGTTGAAAAGAATCCTCCCAAATCAAGTGGTTAAAGCTAACAATCAAAGGCTGTTTCGTCAAATCCTGGAGCAGAAATGAGAAAACCAGAAGAAAATATAGGAGAATCACCAAACAAGGAGAGCCACCCAATGGGGTGTGGCCAACTGGCCACACCAGGGCCGCGGAAACGCGGCCCTAGGCGCGTTTTCGCGGCTTGGTTATGTCTGTTGGGGGAGCGTTTGCTCCCCCAATCTTCTCACAGCCTCACCCCTCTGGTTTTTCCCTATAAATACCATGTTTAACAGAGAAGAAAGGAGCGAAGACTAGGAATAGAATTTTTGTTTATACTTTAAGGTTTAGGCTCTTTGTTAGATAGTACAAAAGTTGTATTTTTATTTTACAATTTGTAGTTCAGTACAAATACCTGTGAGAGAGAGGAATTGAGTGCTTGTAACTTGAAGATTGAAGTGACATCAATACAAGAATCGAGCTACATTTTCTTCCACTCATTTTACGGTATGTCTTGCATTATTTACTTGCATTTTTCTTTGTCTTTCATGAGTAGCTAAATCGATTTTCTGGGCTCACTGTTGTACCTCTCTCCAATTCTTCTTCTCTTCTGATTTTAATGAAAAAGATCCAATGAATCATTTGCATGCCTAACTTAAAGCCTTTCTTCTTGAAAGTGTTCTTGAAGGCACATGAGGATGTGTTTGAATTTTTAAACTCCTACTTCTTTTAAGAACGTCTCTTGAACTTTTTTTTATCTCATACTTGAACTTCTTGATGATTTAACATTCGATTCAAAACGGTTTCTTAAAGAAAAGAGTGAACTTTTCTAACCATCTTATATGCTTTACTTCAAACTTTCTAAAGTCAACCTTAAGTTTTGCCTATGATCAAGTTGAGGCACTAAGGATTTCAATAGAAGAATAATCGGTTGAGTAGTGAGATAGTGAGCCCAGATTTTCTTTTTATTAAAAAATAACCAATCACTTTTCAAAACTTTTTAAATCACCTTTTTCCAAAGCCTTCTCCAAAGTTGCAATCTCTCTTTTAATCATCTCCCTTTTCCATTCTCTTCTCAATTAAAAAACGAGCACAATTCTTTGTTACTAAACAAAACACCGAAAAGCTTTCATCGCATTCCTCCTCGTGGACACGACCCGTTAGCCTGAAGTTACACAGTAAAATTCTTAACTCTTTGATTTTTTAGTAATCAGCCTGCAAATAAATCAAACAAAATTAGCAAAAAGCAGAGTTTATTCTACAATATGTATGAGAATTTGATAACGAATGTGCAATATTAGCGACCGATCACACCCCTATACCTATCTTTTGCACGTCCTCGAGCAAAACAACTAAACTATACTAAGGATTATTAGATCACTTTCGCAGGTCACGCGATTGCACTGAGCATGTGCAACAAGCCGTTAAACCTCTAAGTTTTCCCTAGAGGACGAGTTCTGTCTCGTGAAGGTTTTCAGTGATTACACCCAAAAATCCATAATGAAAGAGAGAAATGTTAGTATTTTGAAAACACATTTTGAAAGAAAAATATTTGAAATATTATTGTAAGTTTTAAGTAATCTATAAGTTATAGGAAAACCGAATTTTTCATTCCTAAGCTTAGTCTCTATTCAAAAATTTGTTATCAATCAAACTTGTTGGCCTAAAGGCCCATCACTCTAGTTTTGATGATAATCAACTCATGTAGTTATAGTACTAATGATCTTGTGTTTAATTAGTGACAGATTCATGATCAAGATCTTAGTAGGTGTGTAGCTTCAACAAAGGATTTAAAGTCAAGTTTTGGAGCTAACACGGTTTGATTCAAGAGCTTGTGCATCAAGACCACATCAAGTACTCAAGAGGAGTCTAGCTCTATGGATTGTGTTTGGACCAAGTCAAGAAGATGAGAAGGCTTCAAGTGAAGACTTCAAGAAGATGAAGACTTGTGTCAAGGTTTGTTTTTATAAGATTTTGTTTTTAGTTAAAATGTAAAGGATAGAATAGTTGGTGGATTGCTCAAGTATTCTATACACACACACTTTTGTTTTAGATATCTTTTCATAAAAGAATTTTCAGTTTAGAAAAGACTTTTCATTTTGGAAAAATACCGGTTTGCTCTTTGGTATTCAATGTTTACATGTTTTTAACCAAACCGTGTTTAGAACTTAAAGTCAAAAACATAGATATTTCACCATGTTTATGTAGTGGATCATATCCATACACACTATGCTTTAAAAGTTGTTTAAATATCTTTTTTTTGTATTTGGAGAAGTTTCGGAAAAACCAATTTTGGAAAAATACAGTTTTCGTTTTTAACCAAAATTCCAAATTAAAAAAATAGTTCAAATCTTTTGTAACATGTCTTGATTCTGTGCAAGCATGTTTGTTTATCAAAGTAAAGTGTTAAAACTATTTTTGTAGATTTTCTGTGGATTTATGGGATTTTTATTTCAACCAAAAAGACCAAGTTTTCAATCCCTGACCTGGCTTCAGCCGGTCGACCGGGCCGGTCGACCGCGCGACGTGCACAGACGTGCACGAGTCTGGCTGGAGGGCTGGTCGACCGGGACGGTCGACCGTCCAGAGAGCTTTGCTCTCTGGAAAGCCTCGGTCGACCGGGACGGTCGACCGGCAGAGAGTCTGCTCTCTGTTCCAGAGGTTCGGTCGATCGGGCCGGTCGACCGAAGCCCCAACGGTCGGATTTCTGACCGTTGACGGTCGACCGGCCAGTCGACCGATAGGTCTGTCAGACCCCCAACGGCTAGTTTTTCTAGCCCTATAAAATGGGGCATTTTGGGGCTGTTTTATATAAGATTTTTTAGTGGGTTTTGAGCCAGTTTTTCCTACTTCATTAAAAGAGTTTTCTCCACTAAATTGAGAGCAAATATTTCAATCAAAAGGAGAGTTTATCAAGAGTGTTTAAAAGTGATTTTCTTGAGTTTTCCTCCACCAACTCAATCCTTGTTTTCTCACACAACACTTGAGCCATCCATTGCTATATCTACCTATAGGGATTTGTTGTGAGAGAATTTTAGGTGATCAAGAGTTGTGATCACCAAAGTTCATCTTTGTTCTTTGAGGAGGCGGACGGTTGTGTTCGCGGTGTTTCGAGTTTGAGTGCGAGCTTGTTGTTTGAGGTGCGGCCTCGGCGAGCTAGTGAGCTTGCGGTGTGTACGGGCTAGAGAGTCCAAGGAGTTCAACTGTGAACTCGGCTTGTAGGTGTTGCGGCTCCGAGTGATCCGGTGGGATCGATTCTAGTGGAAATCCTTCGTGTGTCGAAGGCGGGGATGTAGAGCAAGTGTGATCGAACCTCGAAACAAATCCCTTGTGTTTGCGATTGCTCACTCTCTCTCTCTCCCTTACTTGTTTATATCTTGCATGCTCTTATTGCTTTCATCTTTATATGCTTGATATATATTGTGTGCTTAATTGTATATGCTTGGGGATTGTTTGCTAACACTAGTTTTCAACCAAGAGAGCCAACGCGGCACCTCAACTCTTATTTAGAGAAATCTTGAGGAGTTAGTCCAGAGCCCTTCACGGGGAATTCGGCTACACTCTTGTGTTAAACTTGGTGTTTAGTGTAAGAAGTTTTATTTGCATCATAATAGTTTGTTTAGGTCATAATAGTTTTTAATTCAGCATTTAGTGACCATTAGATTAGCCATCACCTATTCACCCCCCTCTAGGTGATTTTACAATTGGTATCAGAGCCAAGTGCTCTTGATTTGGGTCTTACAACCTAGAGTTAAAGATCCTCATTTTAGGCTAATCACAATATTTGTACACACACCATGGACTTCATGTCACCACCCATGTTTGACATTCTTAACATCCCTATATGGAAGGTGAAGATGTCATTGTACCTCAAAGCCCTAGGCATTCATGTTTATCTTGCAATCACTAATAATTCATATGGTTTAAATGGCAATAATTTTTGTAAGTTCACCTAGGGGGGGGTGAATAGGTGATGGCTAATCTAATGGTCACTTATGAACAAATAATGCGGAATTAAAACTAAGTTGACCAAATTAAAACTTCTTTTAATTAAACACTTATGTATAACACAAGAGTGTTGCCGAATTCCCCTTGCGAGGCTTTGGACAAGCTCCTCTAGATTCCCCTTGAATGGGTTGAGGTGCCGCGTTGTCTCTCTTGGTTGAATACTAGTGTTAACAAGCAATCCCACGCAAGTATATAACAATATAAGCACAAGGGTATATCAAGCATGTAAATTAAAGACAATGTAAGTAATGCAAGATATAAAAGAGACTAAGTGAGAAAGAGAGCAAGAGTGAGCAATCGCAAACACAAGGGTATGTTTCGAGGTTCGAGCACACTTGCTCTACATCCCCGCCTTCGACACACGAAGGATTTCCACTATGCACGATCCAACCGGATCTCTCCTTGGTGCCGCAACACCTACAAGCCCTCGGACTCCCAAGTCCCTTACACACCACAAGCCCACCGGCTCGTCGAGGCCGCACCTCAAGCTACAAGTCCTCACTAGGACCCAACAACACCAAGTCCTCACTAGGACCCGAAACAAACCGCGAACACAACCGTCCGCCTTCTCAAAGAACAAAGATGAACTTTGGTGATCACAACTCTTGATCACCTAAAATCCTCTCACAATAACACTCCTATAGAATGAATAGCTCAATGGATGCTCAAGTGTTTGTGTGAGAAAGCAAGGAAAGAATCTTTGGTGAAAAACACAAGAAAATCTCTTTACACTCTTTGATAAAACTCTCCTTTTAATTGGAAGTATTGACTCTAATTTGTAGAGAAAAACCCTTCAGAAAGACTGGGAAAAACTAGCTCTAAGGTCTCCAAAAATCTTGGCTCAAAACAATGACAAAACCCCCTTTTATAGAGGTCAGAAAAATCTGACCGTTGGGGTCTGTCAGAGCTGCCGGTCGACCGGCCGGTCGACCGGTAACGGTCAAAAATCTGACCGTTACAGCCTCCGGTCGACTGGCCCGGTCGACCGGGAAGAACAGAGAGCACTGCTCTCAGTTCCGGTCGACCGGCCCGGTCGACCGCACAAAACGTGCACAGTTTTGTGCACGTCGGTCGACCGCCCGGTCGACCGACCTCTGTGCAAAGGGTTAACTTAGAGCACAGTTTTGAGATCTAAAACGTTCGAATTTGGGAATAAGTATATAGTATGAATTTGTAGATATTGAAGTCTTCTTTCTAATGCAACTTAAATCAAATCAATATCAATTCGGATTTGAAAGTTATCAATAAAATACTAAAAGGTATCAAATCAGAAACTGTAAACTATTTTTCAGACTTCAACCCAATATTTGACATTCTTAACATTTAAATCAGAAAACGATTATTGAATATTAAATGTAGCTCTGAAAGTCATCTTTAAAATGCAATTTAAATCATGTTAATTGAATAAGAGAATCAAAAGTTATGACTAAAAGACTAAAAGAGTGTCGAGAGTTCTAAAATGGTTTTGGTTAAAAACACATGTATATTTGAAACACCAAAAACCAAAACGGTATTTTTTTAGAACTAAAAATCTTTTATGAAAACACATATAAATCAAGAGTGTGTGTGTGATATGAACTTGAGCAATCCACCAACTATTCTATCCTTTACATTTTAACTAAAACAAAACAAAATCTTATACCTAGACACAAGTCTTCAACTTCTTGAAGTCTTCCCTTGAAGGCTTCTCATCTTCTTGACTTGGTCCAAAAGTAATCCACCGAGCTCATCTCTAGATGTGTACTTGATGCATAGGCTCGTGAATCAACCGGTGCTAGCTTCCAACTTGTCTTTAAATCCTTTGTTGAAGCTCCACACCTACTAAGATCTTGATAAGGAATCTGTCACTAATTAAACACAAGATCATTAGTAAATATAACTTCATGAGTTGATCATCATCAAAACTAGGGTGATAGGCCTTTGGGCCAACAATCTCCCCCTTTTTGATGATGACAAAACTCATAAAATTATATATGCATGGATTAAAGTAAAGCTTCAAAGAAGCTCCCCCTTAACTCATGCATACCAAATAAATGATAAAGATATGACAATGAAGCACATGACATGTATGCAAATGAATGGAGATAACACAAAATCAAATCTTTTTTCCTATTATTTGCAAGACAATGAAGCACATGACATGTATGCAAATGAATGGAGATAACACAAAATCAAATCTTTTTCTCCTATTATTTGCAAACCACAACATATATACATGAACATAAAATCTTCTCCCCCTTACACAAGGAAGACATGCATATAAAATCTCAAATTCTTCTCCCCCTTTTTGTCAATCATCAACAAAGGGTTCAAAGTAAAATACATCAAACAAATTTTCTCCCCCTTTTTGTCAAAAATAAAGAAATCAAGGAGGGGTAATCTAAATCAATCAAGAAGATCTATATGTAGAAGAGATGTTAAGCTCTCCTTGCATATAGGCAATACAAATTAAAATTTTGAAATTTTCTTATGAAAACAAAATTTTGAAATATCTTAAATACAATTTTTTCTTTTAAGGTACCAAAGTAGAACAACCAAATTTTGAATTTGATACCAATTATGAAATACAATGCATAAGCTTGAAGATAAATAAGATTTGAAGTAAGCTTAGCATTAACAACTTTGTGCTTTAAAAATATAAGTCCATTTAGATACAAGCACACAACAAATCATATATATGTATGAAGAACTAATATCAATTGAAGGTGATACATACATATATGGGAAAGCAAAAATATGAGTATATACATAAGAGGTCAAATTGATACCAATTGAAAATATCCAATGATACCAATTGAAAATTAAGCTTAAGTGTATATATCTTAATCTACCACATGAAGAATTCGAACTAGTTAAATGAAGGTGTTTAACAACTAGTACGGAATCCTTCAATCAAGGAATAAATCAAAAGTTTTTCATGAAATATCAATGAAACACAAGGCACTAAAAACACTCTAGTATCCATAAAGTCCATATTGAAAAGAAGTGAGTGTACTAGTGTTATGTGGAACATGGCATCATGAAAAATAGCAATAAAGTTCAATATTCCTTAAAACATAAATTTTGAAAGCATGAAAATCATCACAAAATTTCTTTATTTTAAAATAATTATATTTCAAGGTATATGTATATTTTGTCAACACAAGAAGCATACATACATATCCCTAATGCAATTGAGTCCATATATGTAGATTTGCATGAAAGGCAAATGACTCAAGAGATATACATGTATATCTTAAAGTTTGGCAAAATACACATATACATGAAATGAAAACACATGATCATAACACAAATCCAAAAAGTGGGAATACAAGTTTAAAAATGTACGTATCATCAAAACCAAGCAATACAAGTACATTTCATGGGTTCAAATAAGCGTTCAAGCACAAATATAAATAGATTTATTGTGGCCCACGATATGTACAAGTATAAATCCTAGTGTTGACAAAAACTAACATATAAACTAATATTCAAATCATGAAGCATCAAATTTTGAGAAAAATTGAATCATGTGTCAATCTCAAAAACTATTTGAAGAATAAATAACTAGTATAAATTGTTTTGAAAAACTAGTTAAAGATCCTTCAAATATATCAAATCTTATGTTTTCCATAAACATAAATAGATACACAAAAATTTAAGCACTCATGGTCTATAAGGCTCAAAAATGATTTTAACAAAAGTGTGAGTGTTAAACGATCATGTAACTAGCATTTTATGAAAATAGTCAATGAAGCTCATAATTCACATTTTTTAACAATTCAACTCAAAATCATTTTTCATAAAATCAATAATCTTCTAGGTATATGTATGATTTATCCAATTCTAACAATATGCATACATATCCCAAATAAAAGAGTCTATTAATGATGTTTGCATGAAGGCAAGAGACTCACGGGTATACATGTATATTTATTAGATTTGAATTAAAAATACATATACATGAAGTAAAGCATAAAAATAGGCAAAGCATGTATAAATGAGAATCATCAAAACTAGATTATACATATGCATATAGTGGATACAAATGAGCATGAAGTTCAAATATATATGAGTCAATTGTAGTACACTATTTGTATATGTATACATGCAAGTTTGACACATTCTACATCTAAGCATGTAAATACCACATGAAGCACAAAGATACATAAAACATGAACATGCTATATGATATCAAATGAATAAACATGTAAATAAATGAAATAGGAGTTTAGAGATTGTTAGCAACTCCAAAGTTCCAATCATGGTGGTTGTCCCACCAAAATCTCCTTGATAGCGATGCATCCAAATGTATGTCCATCAAGTCCATTGCATCCACTACCAAGGCACCAATCTTCTCACGTCTTGTGAGAGCCCTCACCTACATCAAAAGCAAAAGGTGGGGGTTTTGGTACCCATATTTTCTTGGGTCCTTGGGGTTAGTCTTGTGGTAAGGCACCCAAAATCTTTTATTTTTAGCAAAATAAAAATAATGCAACTTGTCATAACAAAATTTTGCTAAATGGCCTTTGCGGCCACAATGTGTACATATGTACACCTTAGTATGCTTATGTGTAGGAGTGTGATCATGTTGTGCAACATAAGCAAATGCATGGTTATGATGTGCATGAATGTGTGGAGTTTGTTTCTTTGAAAACATTGACTCCAACCTAGAATGATTAAAAGCACAAGAGTTCAAAGTTGAACTCAAACCATCCATTTTATTTTTCAAATCTTTAATCTCATTAGTGGTGGCATGTAAAGCATGATGAGATAAAGAATCATTTTCTTTTTCTTTTGTGAAACAAAATCTTTTTCTTTTTCTACAAATTTTCTTTTCAAAGTAATATTTTCTTGAAAAATAACTTCTTTTTGTTTTTCCACCAAATCAATCTTATTTTTCAAAGACATATTCCCTTCACATAAATCATTTAATTTTGACATGAGGGAAACATTTTCATTTTTCAAAACCTCATTTTCTTTTTCTAAACATGCAATTTTAGATTTACATGAATCTTGTTCTATATGCATGCAAGCAATGTCCTTTTTTAAATTTTTATTTTCTTTCTTAATCATGTCATACTTTTCAAGCAATAGATGACAAAAAGTAGATAGCTCATCATATGACATGTCCTCATCATCAGATTCGGTGTTTACCTCAAGGGGGTTATCCCTTGGACCATGTAGCACTTGTTGGAGGTGTCGCTTCCAACATCCGAGTCACTCCCCGCATAGTATAGATCTTTTTCGCCAAGGGAGGTGAGGGTGTTCCATACTACAAAAGCCGAATCAACGTTAGAAACCCTAGATAAATAATCATCATTTAGGGTACATTTAAGAGCATGAAGGGCTTTTGAGTTAGCCTCAAAATACTTGCTATTATTAACATAAGAATCATTAGTAGTAGCAAGATAAACATGAATGCCTAAGGCCTTGAGGTACAATGACATCTTAACCTTCCAAATTTGGATGTTAAGAATGTTAAAGGTGGGTGGTGACATGAAGTCCATGGTGTGTGTACAAATCTTGTGATTAGCCTAAAAGTAGGATCTTTAACTCTAGGTTGTTAGACCCAAATCAAGAGCACTAGCTCTGATACCAATTGTAAGTTCACCTAGAGGGGGGGTGAATAGGTGATGGCTAATCTAATGGTCACTTATGAACAAATAATGCGGAATTAAAACTAAGTTGACCAAATTAAAACTTCTTTTAATTAAACACTTATGTATAACACAAGAGTGTTGCCGAATTCCCCTTGCGAGGCTTTGGACAAGCTCCTCTAGATTCCCCTTGAATGGGTTGAGGTGCCGCGTTGTCTCTCTTGGTTGAATACTAGTGTTAACAAGCAATCCCACGCAAGTATATAACAATATAAGCACAAGGGTATATCAAGCATGTAAATTAAAGACAATGTAAGTAATGCAAGATATAAAAGAGACTAAGTGAGAAAGAGAGCAAGAGTGAGCAATCGCAAACACAAGGGTATGTTTCGAGGTTCGAGCACACTTGCTCTACATCCCCGCCTTCGACACACGAAGGATTTCCACTATGCACGATCCAACCGGATCTCTCCTTGGTGCCGCAACACCTACAAGCCCTCGGACTCCCAAGTCCCTTACACACCACAAGCCACCGGCTCGTCGAGGCCGCACCTCAAGCTACAAGTCCTCACTAGGACCCAACAACACCAAGTCCTCACTAGGACCCGAAACAAACCGCGAACACAACCGTCCGCCTTCTCAAAGAACAAAGATGAACTTTGGTGATCACAACTCTTGATCACCTAAAATCCTCTCACAATAACACTCCTATAGAATGAATAGCTCAATGGATGCTCAAGTGTTTGTGTGAGAAAGCAAGGAAAGAATCTTTGGTGAAAAACACAAGAAAATCTCTTTTACACTCTTTGATAAAACTCTCCTTTTAATTGGAAGTATTGACTCTAATTTTGTAGAGAAAAACCCTTCAGAAAGACTGGGAAAAACTAGCTCTAAGGTCTCCAAAAATCTTGGCTCAAAACAATGACAAAACCCCCTTTTATAGAGGTCAGAAAATCTGACCGTTGGGGTCTGTCAGAGCTGCCGGTCGACCGGCCGGTCGACCGGTAACGGTCAAAAATCTGACCGTTACAGCCTCCGGTCGACTGGCCCGGTCGACCGGGAAGAACAGAGAGCACTGCTCTCAGTTCCGGTCGACCGGCCCGGTCGACCGCACAAAACATGCACAGTTTTGTGCACGTCGGTCGACCGGCCCGGTCGACCGACCTCTGTGCAAAGGGTAACTTAGAGCACAGTTTTGAGATCTAAAACGTTCGAATTTGGGAATAAGTATATAGGATGAATTTGTAGATATTGAAGTCTTCTTTCTAATGCAACTTAAATCAAATCAATATCAATTCGGATTTGAAATTTATCAATAAAATACTAAAAGGTATCAAATCAGAAACTGTAAACTATTTTTCAGACTTCAACCCAATATTTGACATTCTTAACATTTAAATCAGAAAACGATTATTGAATATTAAATGTAGCTCTGAAAGTCATCTTTAAAATGCAATTTAAATCATGTTAATTGAATAAGAGAATCAAAAGTTATGACTAAAAGACTAAAAGAGTGTCGAGAGTTCTAAAATGGTTTTGGTTAAAAACACATGTATATTTGAAACACCAAAAACCAAAACGGTATTTTTCTAGAACTAAAAATCTTTTATAAAAACACATATAAATCAAGAGTGTGTGTGTGATATGAACTTGAGCAATCCACCAACTATTCTATCCTTTACATTTTAACTAAAACAAAACAAAATCTTATACCTAGACACAAGTCTTCAACTTCTTGAAGTCTTCCCTTGAAGGCTTCTCATCTTCTTGACTTGGTCCAAAAGTAATCCACCGAGCTCATCTCTAGATGTGTACTTGATGCATAGGCTCGTGAATCAACCGGTGCTAGCTTCCAACTTGTCTTTAAATCCTTTGTTGAAGCTCCACACCTACTAAGATCTTGATAAGGAATCTGTCACTAATTAAACACAAGATCATTAGTAAATATAACTTCATGAGTTGATCATCATCAAAACTAGGGTGATAGGCCTTTGGGCCAACAATTTTGAGGCTAATGCAAAAGCCCTTCATGCTATAAAATCAACCCTAAATGATAATTATTTATCTAGGGTTTCTAATATTGATTCAGCTTTTATAGCATGGAACACCCTCATCTCCCTTGGCGAAAAAGATCTATATTATGCGGGGAGCGATTCGGATGTTGGAAGCGACACCTCCAACTTGTGCTATATGGTCCAATGGGATAACCCTTGAGGTAACTACCGAATCCGAGATAGATGAAGATAATGACATGTCATATGATGAGCTCACATCTTTTTGTCAATTATTACTTGAAAAATATGACATGCTTAAGAAAGACAATAAAATTTTGAAAAAGAAATTTGATTGCATGCATAAGGAAAATGATTCTTTTAAAAATAATATTGCATGTTTAGAAAAAGAAAAAGATGATTTGAAAGATGAAAATATTTCCTTGATGTCTAAATTGAATGATTTATGTGAAGGAAATATGTTTTGAAAAATAAAATTGTTTGGTGGAAAAACAAAAAGAAGTTGCTTTAAATGAAAACACCTCTTTGAAAAGGAAAATTTTTGAAAAAGAAAAAGAAAATGTTTCTCAAAAGAAAAAGAAAAATGATTCTATATCTCATCATGCTTTACATGCCACCATTGATAATAGTGAGATTAAATTTTTGAAAAATAAAATGAATTGTTTGAGCTCAACCTTGAGCTCATGTGCATTTAACCATAAAAAGTTAGAATCCTTGTTTCAAAAGAAACAAGTTCCCCATGTTCATGCACATCATCATCATGCATATGCTTATGTTGCACGTCATGATCACACTCACACACATAAGCATCCTAAGATGTACAAG
Source organism: Agave tequilana (assembly GCA_038442645.1). Lineage (NCBI taxonomy): Eukaryota > Viridiplantae > Streptophyta > Magnoliopsida > Asparagales > Asparagaceae > Agave > Agave tequilana. The sequence goes on from JAVJIF010031764.1 coordinate 179,899, forward strand.
TGTACACATTGTGGCCGCAAAGGCCATCTAGCAAAATTTTATTTTGATAAGTTGCATGTTTTAAATTTTGCTAATAAAAATGTTTGGGTGCCTTACAAAGCTAACCCTCAAGGACCCAAAAGAAAATGGGTATCAAAACCCCCACCTTGTGTTTTTGATGTAGGTGAGAACTCTCACAAAACGTGAGAGCGATGGTGCCTTGATGGTGGATGCACATGGACTTGATGGACACATATATAGATGCATCGCTATCAAGGAGGTTTGGTGGGACAACCACCATGTTTGGAGATTTGGAGCATAGTTCCCTAGTTTGGTAACTATTTCTAAAACTCCTATTTTATTTATATGCTTTTTCATACATAATATTTTTAGCATGTTCTTGTTTTGTGCTTCATGTGGTAAATACTAGTTTAAATGTAGTTTTTATCAAAACTTGTATTTATACATGTACAAATAGTGAACAACAAATTGATTTATATATGTTTGCACTTCATGATCATTTGTACTCACTTTATGCACATGTATAGGCTAGTTTTGATGATTCTCTCATTTATACATGTTTTGCCTATTTTCATGTTTTTGCTTCATGTATATGTAGTTTGTATTCAAATCTAATAAATATACATGTATACCCGTGAGTCTCTTACCTTCATGCAAATTATTTAATAGACTCTTTTATGTTTGGGATATGTATGCATATTGTTAGTTTTGGATAAATCATACAAATACATAGAAGTTAGTTTAAAATGAAAAATGAATTTTCATGATTTGTTTGATAAAAATGATATCTATGTTTTGAGCTTTATTGATTATCTTCATGGAAAATGCTAAACACATGATTCTTGTACACTCACACTTTATTTGTTTATTCATGACTTTATTTCATGATTCTTTTTGAGCTTTATCGTCTTTGAGTGTCAACTTTTGTGTATTTGGTATGATTCATGAAAAACATATGATTTTGATTTCATGTTTTGAAGGATCTTTAACTAGTTTTTCAAAACTTAATCTAACTAGTTATTGTTCTTCATTTGGTAGTGATTTTCAATAAAAATATTTTCAAAACCTATTTTGAAAACCCCTACCTATTCCCTTTGATGGGCGGATGGCTGGGCGAGTATGCCTTGTAAGCTTTATTGGAAAATCCTTTACCTTGTGCATATAAAGGGTGGTAGGTTATGAGTTATATACTTGATTTACATTGTTATTTTCAATTGGTATCATTGGATCTTTTCAATTGGTATCTAAATTGATATTTTTGTATATACTCATATTTTGTTTATATATATGTATGCTTTCAATTTCGAATAATATCAATTTTTATTGGTATTCTATTTTTCATACATATATATGATTTTCATGTGCTTGCTTTACAATGGGTTTACATATTTAAAGCACAAAATTAGTTTATGCTAAGCTTGATCTAAAACTTTATTTTCAATTGGTATCTCAATTGACATTTTTAATAAAGCTTATGCATTATTTTTCAATTGATATCAATATGCTTCAATTTCAAATTTGTCATAAATTTACAATTGATATCAATATGTATTACCTATTTGAAAAATTCAAAATTTGTAATGTTTATTTACAATTGATATCAACATGATTTTTTTTACAATTGGTATCTTAAAAATTTTGTTTACAAGATATCTCAAAATTTGTTTTATTGAGAAAATTTTGATGATTTTGTTTTTACTTTAACCGCTTTGTTGATGATTGACAAAAAGGGGGATAAGTATTTTGGTATATATGCATGTTTTCCCTTCTTTATTCATAAAGGGGGAGTAGTATTTATGTTTATGCATATATGTTTTGTTTTGCAAATAGGAGAAAAAGAATTTGATGTGTTTTATGCTTGTTAGCATGTTTTATCTCCATACATTTGCATACATGTTTATGAGCGTTATTGCATATCTATTTGTTTATGTGTTATGCATGAGTTAAGGGGGAGCTTCTTTGAAGCTTTACTTTAATCCATGCATATATAACTTCATGAGTTTTGTCATCATCAAAAAGGGGGAGACTGTTGGCCCAAAGGCCCATCACTCTAGTTTTGATGATAATCAACTCATGTAGTTATAGGACTAATGATCTTGTGTTTAATTAGTGACAGATTCATGATCAAGATCTTAGTAGGTGTGTAGCTTCAACAAAGGATTTAAAGTCAAATTTAGAGCTAACACGGTTTGATTCAAGAGCTTGTGCATCAAGACCACATCAAGTACTCAAGAGGAGTCTAGCTCTATGGATCGTGTTTGGACCAAGTCAAGAAGATGAGATGGCTTCAAGTGAAGACTTCAAGAAGATGAAGACTTGTGTCTAGGTTATTTTATAAGATTTTATTTTTAGTTAAAACGTAAAGGATAGAATAGTTGGTGGATTGCTCAAGTATTCTATACACACACACTTTTGTTTTAGATGTCTTTTCATAAAATAATTTTCAGTTTAGATAAGACTTTTCATTTTGAAAAAATACCGGTTTGCTTTTTGGTATTCAATGTTTACACGTTTTTAACCAAAACCGTGTTTAGAACTTAAAGTCAAAAACATAGATATTTCACTATGTTTGTGTAGTGGATCATATCCATACACACTATGCTTTAAAAGTTGTTTAAATATCTTGTTTTTGTATTTGGAGAAGTTTTGGAAAAACCAAATTTAGAAAAATACAGTTTTCGTTTTTAACCAAAATTTCCAAAATACAAAAATAGTTCAAATCTTTTGTAACATGTCTTGATTCTGTGCAAGCATGTTTGTTTATCAAAGTGTTAAAACTATTTTTATAGATTTTCTATGGATTTATGGGATTTTATTTCAACTAAAAAGACCAAGTTTTTAATCCCTGACTTGGCTTCAGCCGGTCGACCAGGCCGGTCGACCGCGCGACGTGCACAGACGTGCACGAGTCTGGCTGGAGGGCCGGCCGACCGGGACGGTCGACCGTCCAGAGAGCTTTGCTCTCTGGAAAGCCTCGGTCGACCGGCAGAGAGTCTGCTCTCTGTTCTAGAGGTTCGGTTGACCGGGCCGGTCGACCGAAGCCCCAACTGTCGGATTTCTGACCGTTGGCGGTCGACCGGCCGGTCGACCGACAGGTCTGTCAGACCCCCAACGGCTAGTTTTCTAACCCTATAAAATGGGGCATTTGGGGGCTATTTTATATAAGATTTTTTAGTAGGTTTTGGGCCAGTTTTTCCTACTTCATTAAAAGAGTTTTCTCCACTAAATTGAGAGCAAATATTTCCAATCAAAAGGAGAGTTTATCAAGAGTGTTTAAAAGTGATTTTATAGAGTTTTCCTCTACCATCTCAATCCTTGTTTTCTCACACAACACTTGAGCCATCCATTTCTATATCTACCTATAGGGATTTGTTGTGAGAGAATTTTAGGTGATCAAGAGTTGTGATCACCAAAGTTCATCTTTGTTCTTTGAGGAGGCGGACGGTTGTGTTCGCGGTGTTTCGAGTTCGAGTGCGAACTTGTTATTTGAGGTGCGGCCTCGGCGAGCTAGTGAGCTTGCGGTGTGTACGGGCTAGAGAGTCCAAGGAGTTCAAGTGTGAACTCGGCTTGTAGGTGTTGCGGCACCGAGTGATCCGGTGGGATCGATTCTAGTGGAAATCCTTCGTGTGTCGAAGGCGGGGATGTAGAGCAAGTGTGCTCGAACCTCGAAACAAATCCCTTGTGTTTGCGATTGCTCACTCTCTCTCTCCCTTACTTGTTTATATCTTGCATGCTCTTATTGCTTTCATCTTTATATGCTTGATATATATTGTGTGCTTAATTGTATATGCTTGGGGATTGTTTGCTAACACTAGTTTTCAACCAAGAGAGCCAACGCGGCACCTCAACTCTTATTTAGAGGAATCTTGAGGAGTTAGTCCAGAGCCCTTCACGGGAAATTCGGCTACACTCTTGTGTTAAACTTGGTGTTTAGTGTAAGAAGTTTTATTTGCATCATAATAGTTTGTTTAGGTCATAATAGTTTTTTATTCTGCATTTAGTGACCATTAGATTAGCCATCACCTATTCACCCCCCCTCTAGGTGACTTTACAAAACTAAGGAGTCAAATTGTACTTCTCATCTAGTCTATTACTTTACCCTAAGTCATATGCACCTTGTGATCGTGAAAATTTTGACTAAGGGTCCTTCAACTCTAACTCGTATGCCTTATTTATATATATATATATGTATATATATATATGTGTATATATATATATATATGTATATATATATATATATATATATTTGGTGGTATTATTTCTTAGTTCTATTAGGCTTTCTAATCTGCCCATATAACGAGCCTTTAATTGATGACTCCCAAACCAAACGGTCTTAGGGCTCCGGGTGAGAAAACACCCGAAGGACTTAAGGACTCGAGCAAATGAGGCCACAAAACTAAGAATTTTATTATATGAACCGCTTTTAGGCGTGAATACTTATGCTTTATGAGGCACAAATACCCAGCTTAATCAGAGAATTTATAATATATATATTTTTCTCAAACTTATCTAATCATCTTTCGCATAAATACTAAGGCTTGCTTAGGCCAAAGCACCTAGCTAATCAATAATTAAATTTGTTCATCTTTCATAGATATATTTTTTTGCTTTTTTTTATATAAGGCATAAGAATCTTTGTTTTTGAACCCTAAGTGTGTAAATGTATAAGGTGTGCATATTTCTTCAAGGTAAAGATCAAGACTAAATTATTTTCACAAACTTTCTTCCTATCCTTAGAAATCAAACAAATAATCTTATTTTGATCAAGTATAAGAAATCCTAATTATGATTCTCCTATTCCTTAAAATTGACTTAATTTCTTACAAAAAATATGTCAAAATATTGTTTCTATTTTCAAAAAGTTTTTTTAAAGAAAATGTTAAAAAAAAATTTAATAATAAAAGGAAAACCTAAGTTATGTTAGACCCTCCCCCACAACTATCTCATGCATTGTACTCAATGTATGAATTAATGCATAGATGCATGAAAAAGAAGGCAGGGAAGGAAAATACTATCTTAAGGTGGTGGTTCCGGTGGTGGTCTGATTGGTCCATGATTGTTCTTCATTTTTGCATATTTTTCCACATCCATACCATGCATATCATGAATAAAAATGTGATTTTTAATCTTTTTCTCTCTATTTTTGCAGGTCCATATTTTAATGGAGAAGAGGCCCAAATCCATGGCAATTATAAGGAATTAAAGGAGAATTAATCAAGCCCAAAAGAGAGCCCAAGGGTTGAGCCCAGGACCTGGAAACGTCCACGCGCCAGCTCAGATATTCCAGAAGGTCCACGTGGCTAACAACCTGCGAGAAATGCGCAACAGAAATCTGGCGCCTAACGGCCCAGATTCTGCCGCGTTGAGCCAGAGATTTCTGCCACCTGTCCGGGTTCTGGATCCTTCTCTCTGAGGCTAGAAATACAGCACCAGGGCCTTCGCAAAAAAGAGAGGAGAGATTAGATGATAGAGCTTTGTATTTTTGTAGGTTTTTCTCTAGGATTTTAGTGCTCTAGGTCTTCTTCTTCCTCCCTAGAAATTCTGCATAAGAGAGATTGTAAGAGAGAGAAAGCTTGTGTAAACCAAGGGGTGACAACTTGTGAAGTAAGGATTAATCCATTCTCTTTTCTTCTCTATTGCATTTTCTAGTGTTTACTTGCTTTCTTTAATTCTAGCTTTACTTTCCTTGCACTTTTATTCATGCTTTGCTTTTCTTTTCTTGTAATGGCTAGTAGCTAACTTCTTCTAACATAACTAGCTAACCACTAACTTTGCTAACTACTGACTCATGGGTGATAGCTATCTTTAATCTTGCAAGTTGTATGGTCTTTTTCATCCCAGATGGGTTACTTTCATGCTTGGCAAGTTCTTGTTGTAATTCCATATGATTCATGTGTGCCTCATCTAAAGCCTTGTCTTAAGAACAAGTGCCTTGATGGAACATGGAGATGGATCACCAAACATATGCTATTTGTTGTATAACTTCTTTACTTCCATTAATGAATGTTGTATCTTCTTCCTTAGCATCCCTTGAGTGTCGCTCTTTTGATTCCATTATTGAAATTCTATCTTGAAGGCCTATGACATCTATGAGGCTACAAGACAAGTCTAAGAATGATCACCCGTCATCCAAGTGGGAAAGCATCTAGACCAACACGCAAGACAAATCTTTGCCGATGAATCAACATGAGGCACGCATCACCATCACGGAGTTTAGTAAGTTTAGCAAATTAGTAAGGTTAGCTAGTCATGGTTTTCTTCCATCTTAAAGTCTTCTACAAAGTTCTCTTTCTTTTAGTTTTATTTCCAGAGCAAATCTCCTTTTTGATTTCTTTTCTTTTATTTCCATTATGCACAAATCCACCAATTCTTTCATTTCTTTTTCCATGATTTTTTCATTCTTTTAAGACAAAGTAGAACTTTCGTTTACTTTCTTCAACACCGAACCGTAACGCTTCCATCACAAGCTCTCCCTGAGGATTCGACCCGTATAGCTTATGCTACTACGGTGATTAAGGAAAGGAGTACATTAACCATATTGAATACATATTGTGGAGTGATTAAGCACCAAAGGTTGACTCTAAACCTTATCTCTTTCATTGAATATCTGTGCATATACTTCACACTCCTTTTTCCCTTAACAAATTTTTGGCGACGTTGCCAGGGAGAGCAACGGTTTTTGATTCAAATCGAAGAACTAAACGAATTTTCTTCTCTGTTGCAGGTTACAGGTGAAGAAACAGGAAAATTTGTATTACAGTAACATATAAGTGGACCTGGGCCTCTGCTCTAGAAAGCAGAGACCAGGATCCCTCTGAATTGCCGCGGAATCTCGGCCAAAGCCGCGGATCCGCGGCAAGGAGGAGTGAACTACTGACCATTTTTCTGCAGGGTTGCTTGCTCTGCAAAATACAGCTGCTGAAATTCTTAAATTCTTGTATGCTTCACCATATTCCTGCTAATAATCAACAGTAAAATATTTGTTGCAAAGTTAAAAATTGTTTAGACATTTGCATTTTCTAGGCACGTGTCTTTTCAATTCATTTAATTTACTGTTGAAGAGTGCTGGAGCAAGGTACGTGCGCATTGCATTTAGACTAGGACTCAACTCTTGGTTGATATTTTATCGCTTTGAGTGAACCTTGATTGTTTATATAGTACACTTGCACAAAATCGATTTTAAGGGCACCACCCATAAATAAGATAAGGTGGGGGATTTCATTACCCTTTCCTTAGCCCAAAAACCACCATCCCAGCACTCACAATCCCAAGCTTGTTAAATAAAATCTGATAGACGTTGGCCCTAGGGACATCCGGACTCACTTAGGAGATTATCCTAAGGGGGAAAAGTGTTGGAAATTGACTTTTGCAAAATCAGTGTCTAGGAAAGGGATTGAGGGCTGAAAGCCCGAAAGTTGCTGGTTATTTAATTAAGGAACGTCTTTGATGGAAAACCTCCCACCAACCTTGCCCTTTCCTGGCTGATTAGCTTGTGGTCAAGGTCTACACTAAACCTCCTGTGGACGGTCTAATCAGTTAGGAGTCGTCTAGGTCCAGGAATCCTAGATAGCTTGGATTGATTTTTTCTTTTATTGTTTGTTATTTTCATTTTTCTTTTCGCTGGTGTGATCGGTGCACGTTGTTTGTGACTGTATATGCAAGAGTGGTTCCGTGATCCAAATTCTGCAAGACTTGTTAGACTTTCTACACTTGCACTTACACAACCACTTGACACAATGGAAAACAACGTCTCACTTTAAGATAGATTCTATTCGATTCGCACCTCCCTTCCATCTTGCATTCTTCTCCCCGAACCCAATGGAAATCACTTTGAGCTGAAACCGCAATTCATTAATACACTTCCCCGATTTCATGGTTTAGAGTCAGAGGATGCGTACATCTTCATTCGAGAGTTTGAAGAAGTATACCAAATGATGAGAATTTCCCAACTGACCGAGGATGCTGTTAGGTTAAGGTTTATACCGTTTGCACTGAAGGATTTAGCTAAGAAATGGCTTTACAATCTTCCCGTCAGTTTCATATCTTCTTGGGATGATTTTGTAAAGGTCTTTCTTAAGAAATTCTATCCTATCCACAAAACAGCCCTCATGCGAAAGAATATCATGCAATTCAAGCAGGAATCACACGAACCGTTCTGGAAATATTTTGAGCGTTTTAAAGACCTTCTAGCCCTATGTCCTCATCACGGCATAGAGAAATGGCGTCAATGCCAGATTATCTATGACGGTTTAGATTACCAAACAAAAACCCTCCTTGAATCTATGTGCCAAGGGGAATTTTTGAAGAAAGATGAACATCAGGGGTGGGATCTCTTTGAAGCCTTAGCTGAGAAAACCATTCAGTGGGAGTCATCCCTGATAAACCCACTCCCACCACTTCCAGAACTGGTATGCACTCCATAGAATCCTCTATAGCTGCGGAAGCCAAGATCACACAATTAATGAAGAGGATAGAACTGCTTGAGTCAAGGGAAAATTCTGTTGTCAATCAGGTCAACCCATCACCTGTGATCACACCAGGTTGCACCTACTGTCATGACCTTAACCATGTCTTTGAGGAGTGTCCTATGTATCAGCCTCAATCATATCAGGAGAACACGAATGCAGCATTCACCAGACCTCCATACTCAACACATACAATCCAGGATGGCAGAACCATCCAAATCTTTCGTGGAGTCAGTCTGGTCCTGAGCAATATAGGCCACCACTTCCACATCCTTATAATGCTCAGTATCATCCACCCAGTTTCAATCAGAATTCACAGAACTTTCATCCATACCAAAGTCCACCACAGTCACAACCTTATCAAACACCACACTACCAATCACAAATCCAGTCTCCATACTATCAACATCTACCCCAGAATAATTCAGAAATATCAGAGTTGAAGAAAATGCTAGAAACCTTTACAAAGAACTATCATCAGGATATGAATAAAGTTCAGGTCCAGATCGGGCAATTGGCTGAGGAACAAAAAGGAATGTTACCAAGCCAGCCATTGCCAAATCCCAAACATCACTTCCCTTTGCATGAAGTGGAAGACACAGGACCCAGTCAATGTCATGCTATTCATACCCTGAGATCTGGAAAACAAGTTGATAATAAGGTTTCTGATCAATCATCCCATCCAACACCAAAGTCAACACCTCCAGTCCCAATGCAACCAACTTCTGACAATCCACCTTCTAGTTCAGAGCCATCCATGTCACAAGCCAAGGGAAAAGAAAAAGTAGATGAGCAACCTTATAAGCCTAGTGTACCATTTCCAAATAGGCTTAAAAATAACAAGACAAATGCTCATATGGAGAAGATAAAAGAAATGTTCAACAAGGTCCAAATCAATGTCCCTCTTCTTGATGCAATCCAACAAGTGCCATCATATGCCAAATTCTTAAAGGAAATGTGCACCAAGAAGAGGAAAAACACAAGTCCCTAAGAAAGTCTTCCTAGCATCAACCATTAGTGAGTTGCTCACTGGTCCAATTCCTATTAAATACAAAGACCCAGGGAGCCCCACCATTTCATGCATCATAGGACAGACTACCATCAATAGGGCACTTCTTGATTTGGGGGCCAGCATCAATCTCCTGCCTTTTTCTGTGTATCAACAATTAGGGTTAGGCGATCTCCGTCCTACCCAAATGACTATCCAATTGGCTGATCGCTCTGTCACGAGACCCAAGGGAGAAATTCACGATGTCCTTGTCAGAGTTGGGGAATTCATTTACCCTGTTGATTTTGTAATCCTTGAGACACAACCTGTGTCAAATTCCAATCAAAGGGCTCAAATTCCTGTCATTTTGGGACGACCATTCCTGGCTACTGCAAATGCCATTATCAATTGCCGGAATGGATCAATGAGGTTAACCTTGGTAACATGACTCATGAACTCAATGTCTTCCACACACAACCTCGTAAAACAAAAGATCAAACATTTGAGGTCAGCTTCATTAGAAACAATTGTGAGGAAGAAGGTGAAGATCCAAAAGATGAGTCACAATTTTGTAATTCTCTTATCCGAGTACCCTTTCAAAAGGGGAAAGTTGATTTGGATATTTTCACTTTCAAAGAGCCAACCGTGAATGTATCCCAAGAGGATATAGTTCAAAAACCTCCAATTGATATATCCTTTGAAGACCTTTTTGCTGATGAGATCATGTGTCTGGATGAGCCAACTCGGGGTCGGTTTATTAGTTGTCCATCTCTGAAGGAGAATGTCGACCTGAGTTTGAAGAGCTGTATGGAGAGGAGCTTGAATTTCTTAATATTAGAAGTGATGAAATTCAGAGTGAAAGTGGTAATGAAGAACTCTTTAGGGAACATTGTGGTGACATGCGGATGAGTAACAATGAGAAATTGAAGCTGGAGATGCCTAGGGTTAAGAAAGTAATTGAACTCGTTTCCCAACCGAACTCACAAAAACAAACACATTGGAACGATGGGAAACGAGCCAGGGGGAAAAGACCAAAAGAACAGCCTAGGCAATGAATAAATTTGTAAATATTTTTTGTAAATAATTCTTTTACACTGTTTGTAAATAATAAATAATAAAAAAAAAGAGATAAATAATAATAAAAGAGGGACTTTTATGCTTAAAAGAGTTTCCCCACTTTCAAAATTCAAAATTCTTTTCAATTCAAAATTCCTAGGTCAACATCTCTTCCCTAGGGTCAAACTCATTTTCAAAATTCAAAGTCCCTAGGGTAAATTCACTTTTAACCTAGGGATAAAAGTGGGATTCTATATCTTTCCCTCTTATAAATATCTCTCTCTACCCCACCCTTCCTCCCTCACACGCAAAAGAACTTTCAGATCTGAACCCCTCTTTCAAAAGCGCCGCCTCTGCAACTTTTCCCTTCCCCAAATCTCTCTGTCCTGCCGCGATCCCGCGACCCAGGCCGCGCATCCGCGGCTTTCCTGACGTTTCTGAAGCAGCGCCGAAGTCTTCACCGATCGATTTTGTTCCCTGGTGGCCGATCTGGTGCCAATTTTTCCTGAACCCATCTCCTGTGCCCTCTGCAAGATTGAGTTTTGTTTTCCCCCCACGTAGTCCGGGGGCGGTTTGCATCTTGATCTCTCTATTTTACCGCTTTAATCTTTATTAATAGCATGGCACCGAATATTTTTGCTGAAAAAGATTTTGGTAGAATATTGTGTGATTCAAATGGATATGGGCACATGTTTTTAGACCGCATTAGGGCTTGGGATTGGTATAGTCTAGTGTACGACAATGGTGAAAACGATGTTTTTTATTGCCCTGATCTAGTGGCAATGTTTTACACATCCATAGACCATGCCTCTGTCAATGTCCACACATACCAATTTACTGTACACATGCCCATTGGCGACTTGTTAATCACGCTTTCTCTTCTTGAGGAAATCACAAATGTCCCAACTATCACACAACACAGCGACCCTCTCCCATTGATTGAGTACATGACTGTTATGGGGGCTCGTTGTACAGAGCAGGATCGTGGGCTAAAGGCTAGCACCACGTTTAGAAATGTGCATTGCGTTGGACGCTGGATCCAACGCAACATTTTAGGGCTAGACCACACCACAACCTTTAACAGACCTGTGTTGCAAATAATACATGATTTAATGACTCGGCAACACACTGTTTGTTTAAATAAAACCATCTTCCATGCAATCATAGAAAATTCTTCACGTACTAGGGGTGCCAAACACTCCCATCCCATCTTGATTACACGTCTGTGTAGGACTTTCCTACCGGATGCTGTCTTTGACACATTTGACCGAGTGTTTGTGACACCTGAAAGACCTACCAGTGCATATAACAGTTGTTTGCACACGATTTAGACGCCTAGTGTCCAACCAGAAGATATACCGGTAGAGTCCTCTGAGGAAAGTTTTGAGGAAGAAGATGAGCCTGAGTTTGGCAGCAAGAACCCCCCAATGATTCACGAGCCTTCATGTCCAACATCTGGAAGGGCATGAAGAAGATTTTCAAGGGGCAAGTGAGACTGAGAAAGAGGGTGGAGGAGCAATCCTCTAGGCTAGATAACATAGAGGCCAGATTGAGGAGATCACAGTCGGCTGGACCTAGCACCACTGCTGGTCCAAAGCGACGGAGGGAGTAGCTTTTTACCTTTACCTATTTTCATGCATATTTTTATCTTGCATACATTGGGGACAATGCATGAGATAGGTATGGGGGGTAGATACTAACATAGGATTTTTCATTTTCTTTTTAGGGTTTTTATTTTTCTTTCTAGGTGTTTTATTTTCTTTTAGATTTTACTTTTCTTTGTAGATTTTCTATTTTCTTTTAGATTTTACACTTTTCTTTTTAGAAAAATATATATAAAAAAAAACTTTTTGAAATAAGAGACAAAGTTTGTGATCTATTTTTAAGAAAATTAAGATGATCTTAGAAATTAAGGAAGCCTTAATTATGACATCTTAAACTTAGTTGAAATAATGGATCTTGTTCAAGATTATAGGTTAAGAAAGATAAATTGGGGAGATAATTTTATCTTGCATTTTTTGCCTTAGAAAATATGCACTTCACATTTACACATTTTTCTGGGATGGAAACAATGACCTAAAAAGCCATATATATAAAAAAAAATAATAATAAAAATATATATATATATATATATAAAATATATATAAATAAAACATCACTTATTAAGCTGGATAATTGTGCCTCAAGAAGCATGATTATTCACGCCTAACGGTGATCCAAAAAAAAAAAAAAAAATCCCCTTTAGTGGCCTTTTTTACTCGAGACCTTAACCTGAGGGATGTTTTCTCATCTGATGCCCTAAGACCATCTGGTTTGGGAGTCATCGGTTATAGGCTCGCTACATGGGTAAACTGGAAAGCCTAAACTAAGGGAAGAAAAAGAAAAAGAAAAAAAAATATATGTATATATATAAATAAATGGCTTGAAGGTTAGAGTTGAAATCCCAGAAAATCTTCACTATCACAATGTGCATATTATCTAGGTTTTATGAAAGATAAAATATTCAATCCAATTTTGAATTCTTACCTTAATTAAGGACAAGATCTTGCATAGAGACTAAGTTTAAGGAAGAATGATTATAGGTAGACTTATGACCTAAGATCACTTATATTTTTGCAAAAATAGTTCAAAAACATGTCTCTCTTTCAAAATGAATTTTCAAAACACTAACATTTGTTTTCTTTCTTTATGGATTTTGTGGGTGCAATCCGCTGAAAACCCTCAGGAGACAACACTCCTCCTCTAGGGATTGAAAATCACCTAGAGGGGGGGTGAATAGGTGATGAAGCTAATCAAAGGGCAATTAAAAAAAATTATGAAGCAAGTGAATGCAAATGCAATACAACAATCTCCCAAAACAAGACTAAGAGCCGTATGCCCCTTGCGGGGTTCTGAACTCCTTTCTCCGGCTTCCTCGTAAAATGAGTTAGAGGTGCGCAATGCAACCTTGTTGTATGGGATTTTGATTGACAAGATGAAGTATGATGAAAATGGCAATAGTAATCAAAAACACAAAGTAATAGCAAGGGAAAGTAAACCAATCGCAAACACAAAGATATGTTATCGAGGTTCGAGCACCCAGCTCTACTCCCCGCCTTCCCCAGAAGGATTCTAGCTACTTCCACTATCACAAAGATCAATTACAATGGAGTACCCAACTCCTACAATTTCAGCACAATTGAATTCCTTAGTAATCAAAAGATCACAAACTCTCTCTTTCAAATATCTCTTCCCTTACAAAGGTCCTTAGAGAATATTGAGAAGGAATGAAGCTCTTGTGTAAGTGAAGAAAATGAAATCAAATCAGAGAGTATTATCAAGAAAACACTTCTGAAATGAGTGAGAAATATCAGCACAAAAACCAAGAAAAATAGCTCTTTTGAATATCACAAACTTTGAATTTTTCTCTTGAATAATTGTTGTAAAGAAACTCTCCCCAAACACCCCTATTTATAGGAGAGGGCTAGGGTTTAGGGTTAGGAATTAATTACTGAAGATTAGGAAGTAATTAGTTCCAAATATACCCTCCAACGGATTTTTAATTTCAAAAATCAAGTTTAAAACAGCTATTAAAAAATCTGCCCGTTACTGTTCAACGGACACATCGGTCGACTGGCCCGGTCGACCGGTAGTTCAAAAAATCAGACCGTTATGAACTATCGGTCGACTGATCCAGTCGACTGAAAAGATACAGAGAGCAAAACAAACTATCGGTCGACCGATCCGGTCGACTGATGCCTGACTGAGACTTAAAATAAAATTCCGGTCGACTGTCGGTAGACAGTCGGTCGACCGACAGACGTGCACACGGATACGTGCACTCTGCCAGGACTCCGGTCGACTGGTGGTAGATAACCGGTCGACCGGCTCAGGCCAAAAGATGAAATAAAAATGGAATTTTGAAGAGATTAATATTTTTATCAAATCTATTTCAAACACAAATTCAGTATATAACATAATAAAGAATTTGTAGAAGAAAGATTTAGTATTAAAATATTTTTGTATATTTTATAGGAAATAAACTTAGAAAAGACATACGCGTGAAAACGTGTGTGTTTGAGCTTCAAACCTACTCTCTATTCTTTAACATGCTATAAAGCTAGAAAATAAAACCTAAGGACCTCTGAAGCAATCTTTGAGCCATCCAATGCTTTGCTAGTGCCTTCTCTTCTATGATCCTTCCTTGATGTGCAATTTGCCTTCAATGCTTGTTGGAACTTAGAAGTTTTTGCAAAAGCGAAGCGAATGAACTCTAAACATGGTACAAAACCTGAAACTCATCTTAGACAAAAAATTAGTACCAAATAGCACTTATTTGGTTTGTTATCATCAAAACACAAAACAATGGAGAGTGTAACCTCTTGGGCCAACAATCTCCCCCTTTTTGATGATGACAAAACAAATAGGCTATTAACAAAAATATAGGGAGGAGAAAACTCCCCCTTAAATTATGCTATATTTAAAACATATAAAAATGCTCTAGATACCAATAATTGAAATGATAAATAGAAGTGATGCACCAATTATTGAAGTCAATTTAAAACAACAATACAATACAAATAAAACTCAAAAACTTGCACTTGATATCAAAAACACCAAAATCAAAAATTGCTCCTTGATACCAATTTTAAACAAAAATACCAACTAAAATACAAAAACCAAAAACTCATAAAACCAAAACATCATATAAATTCATATGGAACCAAGACCAAATGAACTTATTTTTGTCCATGTAAACTTATTCTCCCCCTTTTGTCATACATCAAAAAGGGTTAGAAAAACATGTTTAATCAATAATACACATATTTAACTCTCCACAAATAAACGAAAATCTAGCAAAATCAAGTGGTTTTGTGAAAATATCGGCTAGTTGAAAATCGGTGGAAACATAATCAATATCTATATCACCTTTCTCAAAATGATCTCTAAGAAAGTGATATCTAATCTCAATGTGCTTGGTCTTACTATGTTGATTTGCATTTTTGGTTAGATGAATAGTACTAGTATTATCACAAAATATTTTAATATTTTTATAATGCAAATCATAATCAAGGAGAGTATGTTTCATCCAAAGGACTTGTGCACAACAAGCCCCCGCGGCAACATACTCCGCCTCAGCGGTTGATAGAGCTACGGAATTTTGCTTCCTAGAGGACCATGAAACAAGACAATTACCGAGAAATTGACATGTCCCACTAGTACTCTTTCTATCTACTCTACAACCCGCATAGTCGGCGTCCGAATAACTAATCATAGAAAAATCTATAGTTTTCGGATACCAAAGACCTAAACCAATCGTTCCTTAACATATCGAATAATGCGTTTTACGGCAATTAAATGAGATTCCTTGGGACACGATTGAAATCTAGCACAAAGACACACACTAAACATGATATCCGGCCTACTTGCCGTTAAATATAAAAGACTACCTATCATGCTTCTAAACAATTTAATATCAACATTTTTACCTTGTTCGTCCTTATCAAGCTTGGTTGTTGTAGCCATGGGAGTGTTGCAAGCTTTAGCGTCTTCAAGTCCAAACCTCTTCACGAGTTCCTTAGCGTATTTGACTTGAGAGATGAAGTTCCCATCATGCAATTGCTTGACTTGGAGTCCAAGAAAAAAGTTGAGCTCACCCATGGAGGACATTTCAAATTCTTGTTGCATTACCTTTTCAAAATCCTTGCATAAAACTTCATTAGTAGAACCGAAAATAATATCATCAACATAAATTTGGACAATTAAAATATCATTATCAACATGCTTAGTGAATAGAGTAGTGTCTACTTTGCCTTTAATAAAATTGTTTGAAATTAGAAAACTTGAAAGCCTTTCATACCAAGCTCTTGGAGCTTGTTTCAAACCATACAAAGCCTTATCGAGTTTGAAAACAAAATCGGGATGAGCATGATCAATAAAACCGGGAGGTTGAGAAACATAAACTTCTTCATTAAGAAAACCGTTTAAAATGCACTTTTTACATCCATTTGAAAAAGTTTGAAATTTTTAAAAGATGCATAAGCTAGTGTTATCCGTATGGCTTCAAGCCGTGCTACGGGTGCAAAGGATTCCTCAAAGTCGATTCCCTCAACTTGAGTGTAACCTTGGGCTACTAACCTAGCTTTATTCCTAATGACATTTCCGGACTCATCCAACTTATTCCTAAAGATCCACTTAGTACCAATTATTGGTCTATCGTGGGGCTTAGGAACAAGGTGCCAAACTTGGTTGCGCTCAAATTGATTGAGTTCCTCTTGCATGGCAAGCAACCAATATGGGTCCGTCTCGGCTTCGAGAATGCCTTTGGGTTCTACATGAGAAATGAAAGCAAAGTTACCACATATGTCATGGAGTTTGGAGCGCGTTGTGACTCCTTTGGAAGCATCACCCAAAATGAGCTCCTTCGGATGATTTGTAGCGTATCTCCAAGCTTTGGGAAGTGGTTGCGCACTTTCCTCATTATCCTTTTGAACTTCACCTAAAGGTTCTTGCTTATCTTCTTGTGCGGGTGAGTCCTTCAAGGATAGTCTCTCCATGCTTTCACCTAATGGTTCAATCTCTACAACATTCTCAACAAACACATAAGACTCCTCAAACTTAACATGCATAGTTTCTTCAATAGTAAGTGAAGATCTAATGAAAACTCTATATGCTTTGCTAGTAGAGGAATATCCAACAAAGATAGCCTCATAAGCTTTAGCATCAAATTTACCCAAATTCTCTTTTGTATTTAAAACAAAACACTTGCATCCAAAAACTTTGAAATATGAAACATTTGGTTTTCTAAAATGATACATTTCAAAAGAAGTTTTAGAAGAATTTTTGCATAAATAAATACGGTTTGATATATAGCATGCGGTGTTTACGGCCTCGGCCCATAAATATTGAGGGAGGTCGTATTCACTTATCATTGTCCTAGCCATCTCTTGAAGTGTTCTATTTTTCCTTTCTACAACTCCATTTTGTTGTGGAGTTCTAGGACAAGACATTTCATGCTTAATTCCCTTTTCATCACAATAAGTCATGAAGAGTTGGTTCACAAATTCACCACCTCTATCACTCCTTATTTTCAAAATCGGAAAACCTTTTTCTTTTTCAACTCTTTTTCTAAAAATCTTAAAGTGAGAAAAAGTTTGATCTTTATTTTGCAAAAAGAAAACCCAAGTAAATCGAGAGAAATCATCAACTAAAACAAATGCAAATCTACTTCCATTTAAGCTTTTAGTTTTAGTTGGTCCAAATAAATCCATATGAACTAATTCTAACGGTCTAGTTGACATGATATCCTTGATTGGTTTAAAGGAAGACTTGGTTTGTTTCCCAAGTTGGCACGTACTACAAATGCGGTCTTTCTCAAAACTCAAGCAAGGAATACCCTTCACCAATTCCTTAGAATTAATTCTAGAAATATGTTCAAAAGATGCATGTCCTAATCTTCTATGCCAAAGCCAAGAATTTTCATCAAAAGCATTTAAACATTTAGTAGAACACTCTACATTAAGCATGTCAATAATATAAACATTATCATCACGAAAACCGGTTAAAATACAATCATTCGATTTAATATCAAAAATCTTACAAGAAGTGTCATCAAAAACAACTTTAAGACCACGATCACAAAATTGGCTAATACTAAGCAAATTATGCTTTAAACCATCAACCAAAACAACATTCTCTATAATAGGAGATGAACCAACTTGAATGTTACCTATACCGATGATAGTTCCTTTGGAATCATCCCCGAAGGTGACGGAGCCACCTTCCATGTACCTTGATAGGGTTGTGAAGTTGTTGATATCCCATGTCATGTGCCTCGAACAACCACTATCAAGGTACCACCGCTCCCTACGTCTTGGAGCCTTGGTGTGTACCTACATCAAAGATTTTAGGACTTGATTTTGGTACCCACATTTTCTTGGGTCCATGAGGGTTAGAGCCATTAACCCAAACAAGATTATTTGAAGTATGCAATTTATCATAACAAAATTTAGCTAAATGTCCATTTTTGCCACAATATGTACATCTATAAACTCTACCATATTTAAATGCATAATGAGTGTGTGATTTGTGAGCATTGGCATTGTGAGCATGAAAAGATTTAGCATGTGTGTGTTGTGGGGTGTGAGCATGAGAAATCTTATCATAAGAAACTTTAGCATGAGAAGTATTCTTTTTAGAAAATTTTTCTTCAAGCTTCTTTGTATTAAAAGCACAATCTTTTAAAACTTTTTCAAAATCATTCATCTTAGATTTAAAACAAGAAATTTCATTATTATCAACAATAGGGGTTTTACCCTTACAAGAAATCTTATAAGCATTAAATTCATTTTGAACAACAACAAGATTGGAAGAAAGATCATCTTTTTCTTTTGTAACCAAAGCAAGTTGAGATTTAAGAAAAGCAACTTCCTTTTGTAATTTAAAGCATTCCATTTTCTTGTTATCATAAGTTTCGGAAAGTTCTACAAAAGCATGAACTAGAACTTCCTTACTCAAATCATCATCTTCATTATCAATAGATTCAAGAGATTGAGGGTTTACCTTGGGTGTGTTTGCCATGAAACAAATGTTTGCGGTATCCACTTGTTCTTCTTCGGACTCGCTTTCCGAATCCCATGTGGCCTTGTAAGCTTTCTTTTCATCTTGTTTCTTTGGCTTGAAGGAGGAAGTCATTCTTTTCTTGAACTCCGGACAATCAGCCATGATGTGTCCGGCTTGCGGCAATTGTAGCAAATGATCCTCTTCTCCTCTTTGCCTTCAAACTTTCTCCGGAAATTTTGCTTGTTCTTCCGGTACATCCTCTTGATGTTGCGCACTAGGAGGGAGAGCTCCTCATCTTCTTCTTCATCTTCATCATCATCTTCAAGGGTGGATGAAGATTTGAAAGCTATGGACTTTTCTTTGTTGGAGACGCCTCTTCTCTTGCCTTCTTCTCCATCTCATGGGTTTTTAGGTTCCCAATGAGATTTATGATGTCCATCTCGTCCTTGTCATTCAACTCCTTTAAGGTGGTGGCCTTGATCTCCCAAGATGGAGGAAGAGCCCGTATCACCTTGCGCACCTTTTGATCATTGGAGATGACGTCACCTAATGAAGAAAGACCATTAGTGATTTTTGTGAAACGAGTAATCATGCAATCAATGGTTTCATCATCAAGCATCTTAAATGATTCATATTGAGACCTCAAGAGATCTATTTTAGCTCTCTTGACTTGTGAAGTCCCTTCATGCGTGACCAATAAGTGTTGCCAAATCTCATAGGCGGATTGGCAATGAATTACCCGTGTAAGGTCATCCTCATTCAAGGCGGTTAAAAGGGAGTTTTGGGCTTTGGAGTTAGCCTCATATTCTTTAAGGTCTAGGTCGGTCCAAGTGCTCTCATCCTCATCGGGTACTTCATAGGGTTTGGTAAGAGACTTAGCCACTAAGCTACCTAGAGATTGCAAAAAGATAGTCATCCTAACCTTCCAAATAGGGAAATTTAGGCCATCAAATTTAGGTGGGGATTTAATGTTGTCGGCCATGTTTACTAGTGTATGTATGGATGAATGAAAGTGTTGATTAGCAATATTTTAGGATCTCTCTAAGGATGTTAAGCCAAACCTAGAGTCCAAGCTCTGATACCAATTGAAAATCACCTAGAGGGGGGGTGAATAGGTGATGAAGCTAATCAAAGGGCAATTAAAAAAATTATGAAGCAAGTGAATGCAAATGCAATGCAACAATCTCCCAAAACAAGACTAAGAGCCGTATGCCCCTTGCGGGGTTCTGAACTCCTTTCTCCGGCTTCCTCGTAAAATGAGTTAGAGGTGCGCAATGCAACCTTGTTGTATGGGATTTTGATTGACAAGATGAAGTATGATGAAAATGGCAATAGTAATCAAAAACACAAAGTAATAGCAAGGGAAAGTAAACCAATCGCAAACACAAAGATATGTTATCGAGGTTCGAGCACCCAGCTCTACTCCCCGCCTTCCCCAGAAGGATTCTAGCTACTTCCACTATCACAAAGATCAATTACAATGGAGTACCCAACTCCTACAATTTCAGCACAATTGAATTCCTTAGTAATCAAAAGATCACAAACTCTCTCTTTCAAATATCTCTTCCCTTACAAAGGTCCTTAGAGAATATTGAGAAGGAATGAAGCTCTTGTGTAAGTGAAGAAAATGAAATCAAATCAGAGAGTATTATCAAGAAAACACTTCTGAAATGAGTGAGAAATATCAGCACAAAAACCAAGAAAAATAGCTCTTTTGAATATCACAAACTTTGAATTTTTCTCTTGAATAATTGTTGTAAAGAAACTCTCCCCAAACACCCCTATTTATAGGAGAGGGCTAGGGTTTAGGGTTAGGAATTAATTACTGAAGATTAGGAAGTAATTAGTTCCAAATATACCCTCCAACGGATTTTTAATTTCAAAAATCAAGTTTAAAACAGCTATTAAAAAATCTGCCCGTTACTGTTCAACGGACACATCGGTCGACTGGCCCGGTCGACCGGTAGTTCAAAAATCAGACCGTTATGAACTATCGGTCGACTGATCCAGTCGACTGAAAAGATACAGAGAGCAAAACAAACTATCGGTCGACCGATCCGGTCGACTGATGCCTGACTGAGACTTAAAATAAAATTCCGGTCGACTGTCGGTAGACAGTCGGTCGACCGACAGACGTGCACACGGATACGTGCACTCTGCCAGGACTCCGGTCGACTGGTGGTAGATAACCGGTCGACCGGCTCAGGCCAAAAGATGAAATAAAAATGGAATTTTGAAGAGATTAATATTTCTATCAAATCTATTTCAAACACAAATTCAGTATATAACATAATAAAGAATTTGTAGAAGAAAGATTTAGTATTAAAATATTTTTGTATATTTATAGGAAATAAACTTAGAAAAGACATACGCGTGAAAACGTGTGTGTTTGAGCTTCAAACCTACTCTCTATTCTTTAACATGCTATAAAGCTAGAAAATAAAACCTAAGGACCTCTGAAGCAATCTTTGAGCCATCCAATGCTTTGCTAGTGCCTTCTCTTCTATGATCCTTCCTTGATGTGCAATTTGCCTTCAATGCTTGTTGGAACTTAGAAGTTTTTGCAAAAGCGAAGCGAATGAACTCTAAACATGGTACAAAACCTGAAACTCATCTTAGACAAAAAATTAGTACCAAATAGCACTTATTTGGTTTGTTATCATCAAAACACAAAACAATGGAGAGTGTAACCTCTTGGGCCAACAGGGTAACCTAGAGGTTTAACGGCTTGTTGCACGTGCTCAGTGCAATCGTGTCACCTACGAAAGTGGTGTAATAATCTAGTTAGGATTTTTTCTTTTCTTTTATTTTGCTCGAGGACGAGCAAAAGCTAGGTATGGGGGTGTGATTGTTCTTCATTTTTGCATATTTTTCCACATCCATACCATGCATATCATGAATAAAAATGTGATTTTTAATCTTTTTCTCTCTATTTTTGCAGGTCCATATTTTAATGGAGAAGAGGCCCAAATCCATGGCAATTATAAGGAATTAAAGGAGAATTAATCAAGCCCAAAAGAGAGCCCAAGGGTTGAGCCCAGGACCTAGAAACATCCACGCGCCAGCTCAGATATTCCAGAAGGTCCACGTGGCTAACAACCTGCGAGAAATGCGCAACAGAAATCTGGCGCCTAACGGCCCAGATTCTGCCGCGAAAATGCGGCTCTGGCCGCGTTTCCGCGGCAGTCTGTGGCCGTTGAGCCAGAGATTTCTGCCACCTGTCTGGGTTCTGGATCCTTCTCTCTGAAGCTATAAATACAGCACCAGGGCCTTCGCAAAAAAGAGAGGAGAGATTAGAGGATAGAGCTTTGTATTTTTGTAGGTTTTTCTCTAGGATTTTAGTGCTCTAGGTCTTCTTCTTCCTCCCTAGAAATTCTGCATAAGAGAGAGATTGTAAGAGAGAGAAAGCTTGTGTAAACCAAGGGGTGACAACTTGTGAAGCAAGGATTAATCCATTCTCTTTTCTTCTCTATTGCATTTTCTAGTGTTTACTTGCTTTCTTTAATTCTAGCTTTACTTTCCTTGCACTTTTATTCATGCTTTACTTTTCTTTTCTTGTAATGGCTAGTAGCTAACTTCTTCTAACATAACTAGCTAACCACTAACTTTGCTAACTACTAACTCATGGGTGATAGCTATCTTTAATCTTGCAAGTTGTATGGTCCTTTTCATCCCCGATGGGTTACTTTCATGCTTGGCAAGTTCTTGTTGTAATTCCATATGATTCATGTGTGCCTCATTTAGAGCCTTGTCTTAAGAACAAGTGCCTTGATGGAACATGGAGATGGATCACCAAACATATGCTATTTGTTGTACAACTTCTTTACTTCCATTAATGAATGTTGTATCTTCTTCCTTAGCATCCCTTGAGTGTCGCTCTTTTGATTCCATTATTGAAATTCTATCTTGAAGGCCTATGACATCTATGAGGCTACAAGACAAGTCCAAGAATGATCACCCGTCATCCAAGTGGGAAAGCAACTAGACCAACACGCAAGACAAATCTTTGCCGATGAATCAACATGAGGCACGCATCACCATCACGGAGTTTAGTAAGTTTAGCAAATTAGTAAGGTTAGCTAGTCATGGTTTTCTTCCATCTTAAAGTCTTCTACAAAGTTCTCTTTCTTTTAGTTTTATTTCCAAAGCAAATCTCCTTTTTGATTTCTTTTCCTTTTATTTCCATCATGCACAAATCCACCAATTCTTTCATTTCTTTTTCCATGATTTTTTCATTCTTTTAAGACAAAGTAGAACTTTTGTTTACTTTCTTCAACACCGAACCGTAACGCTTCCATCGCAAGCTCTCCCTGAGGATTCGACCCGTATAGCTTATGCTACTACGGTGATTAAGGAAAGGAGTACATTAACCATATTGAATACATATTGTGGAGTGATTAAGCACCAAAGGTTGACTCTAAACCTTATCTCTTTCATTGAATATCTGTGCATATACTTCACACTCCTTTTTCCCTTAACAGTCCACGAAATGCGGCTAAATCGACTTTGCATGGAGTTCAGAGGAACCCATCAGAAATTTCTCTAATATAACCCACTAAAATGATGTATACATGAAGGATTTTTATTAAAAATTTAACCACAACTAATTTCCAAATTCCATAATTAATTTCGGAGTCAATTTTGTCAACCGCCTTGTCCCAAAATGGAGTGTGAAAAGATAGATTGATTGACTTTGACTTAGGAAGTACGGGAACTAATACCAACTTAGGAAAGTGACTTAAGTCAAGTAAAGGTTAAGGAGTCGAGATTGGTTCAGGAAGTGGGTCCAAATCAAGAAGTTGAAACTCAAGTCCACATTCATTTTCCCACAATGGAATGTGACTTAATATTGATGATTCAAGTTCAAGAATGACAGGTGTGGGAATCAAAACTGACTCTAAAATATTACTCAAGTCGGGTAACAAAACAGGAGTCAATATTGATTTGGGAATTTGAACTGGATCACAAAATTGAGAATTTAGGTCACATTTCTCATTGAGTTCAATTTCATAAAAATGAGAACTTGCCAATTTGTCAATGGGACTTTCAAAAGTATGAAATTGGTCAAGTTCAATATGATGACCATCAAAGATGGGTGCGATTCAATTTCATTATGAATTGGCACAGGATTCAATGTTATCTCGGGGAAAAGATTGAAGTTAGGTGAAGACACCGGAGTCATAATTGAATCAGGAAGTAGAATTGAATCACTAAGTTGAGGTTCATGATCATATTCATTCTCAAGTTCAATTTCAGGAAAGGGACACTTGCCAAACTGTCAATGTCATTTTCAAAATTTAGAGTTTGGGAAAGTTCAAATGATTATGTTGAAATGGAACCTTGTTTTCCAAAACAACATGACTCTTCGGCTGTAACAGAATGGTTAGCGACATCAGAAATGGTCAAACGGTGAGAGCGTAGAGTTTGGACCATCATATCTATGTCATGATTACAAGCGTTTTGAGCCTGAGTCATGGCTTCAAGCATCTTTTCATAGTTGATTGGTTCATCATTTTGTTACGATTGGTCTTGAAAAGATGAGGTATTGTTTTGGAATTGGTGGTGAAATTGTGAGTCCATCAGATTTTGTAATTGTTGTTTGGACTCACGCATACTCATTTCCAAAATTAATGATTTTGTATTTTGGCCTGGTGAAACTGAGTATGAATCTTAAAAATATTATGGACAAGGTGGATAAGGAAGACAAATTGGTTGAAAATTGGACTCGGGGGAGGTGAATCCCCATTGACTCTGTGAAGAGTTTAAATTATTCTAAAAATTATGGTCATAAGATTGGCATAGGTTATTAATTAGTCACATATATTGCATTTATATTGTCACCTTACCATGCTTTTTAGCTAATAAATCCTATTAATAAGTTTTCTTTTTTTTTCCTAAATGTAGGCCCAAGTGCTCAAAGAAAGAAAAGAGAAACAAGCCCAAAAGCCCACCAAATTCCGAATTAATTCAGAATAAATTCGAAATGAAGAAATCAGGGCTAAATCTTGGCATATCAAGAGGTTGAGAAGAATCCTCCTTGAGTCGAGCAATTGAAGCCACAAAATCAAAGGCTGTTTCGTCAACGGTTGGAGCAGAAACAAGAAAACCAGCAGCAGATACGGGCCAAACACCAAACTAGGATCCTCCCCGCTTGGGTGTGGCCACTTGGCCACACCAGGGCCGCGGAAACGTAGCCCTAGCCGTGTTTCCGCATCCAAACAGAGTCTGTTGGGGGAGCGTTTGCTCCCCCAATCTTCCCGGGATTCTCCTCGTTTGGTTTTTGGCTATAAATATGGGTTTCAGCAAAGAAAAATGCAGCGAAGACTAGGATTAAGTTTTGTGTTTATTTTCTTAGGATTTAGGCTCTTTGTTAGCTAGCATAAAAGTTGTAATCTTCTTATTTACTTTGTAGTCCAGTATCAAAACTTGTGAGAGAGAGGAACTGAGAGCTTGTACTTGAAGATTGAAGCGACAGCAATACAAGAATAAAGCCACATTTCCTCCACTCTTGTTTCGGTATGTCGTGCATTATTTTGCTTTCTTCTTCGTTGTCTATGGATAACTAAACGGTTTTCTGGGCTCGCTATCGCAACTCTCTTTTACGCTCCTTCTCTCATGTTTTCAAAAGAAAAAGACTCGATGACTCATATGAATGCCTTACTTAAAAGCCTTTCTTTTTGAAAGTGTTCTTGAAGGCACATGATGATGGGTTTGGATTGTTGAATTCTCACTTCTTTCATGAACATCTCTTGAATTGTTTTTACTTCATTCTTACTTCTTCGCGCTTGATGTTTTAATATTCAATTCTCACGATTTCTTGAAGAAAAGACTCAACTCTTCTAAGCATCTTATGTGCTTTACTTAAAGCTTTCTAAAAATCAACTTTAAGTTTTGCAAATGATCACTTGAGGCACTTAACATTTTAAGAGAAGAATGAACAATTGAGTAGTAAGATAGTGAGCCCAGATTTGCTTTCTTATTATAAAAATAACCAAAACAATTCTCAAGCTTTCTAAATCACCTTCTCCAAAACCTTTTCTAAAAGTTGCAATTTTTCTTTTAATCATCTCTTTCTTTTCATTCTCTTTTTCATAAAAAACGAACACAATTCCTTATTTCTAAACGATTCACCGAAAAGCTTCCATCGCATCCCTCCTTGTGGACACGACCCGTTAGCCACAAGCTACACGGTAAATTCTTAAACTCATTGATTGTTCTTTCTTTTAGCAATCAATTTTTGGCGCCGTTACCGGGGAGGGAACGGTGTAGTTGTTTTTAACAAGTTTTGTGTGTTGTTTCAGGGACTTGAAGATCAAGATCTAGCATTCAAGCTTTGCAAGAGAAGACTTGCAAATTCTGAGCCCCTACTCTCGAAAGTAGGAAACAGAATTTCAAGAAATTGCTTTGCAAAATTTGAAAAAATTCATTAGACTACTAAAAACTCTTTTTTGCAGGACATATTGCTCGCAAAAATTTCAGTTTTTATATGTCATATTTGTGCTATTTCTGCTATCCAACATCCCTGTTTTAAGTCAACAGTAAAACATTTGTTTCAAAGTTAAAAAAATTGATTAGACATTTGCATTTTAGGCACGAGTCTTTTCAATTCATTTACTTTACTGTTGAAGAGTGTTGGAGCAAGGTACGTACGCATTGCATTCAGAATAGGACTCATTTCTTGGTTGATTTATATCGCTTTGAGTGAATCTTATTTATCTTGTACACTTGCACAAATTGATTTTAAGGGCAACACCTAATAACAAGATAAGGTGGGGATTTAATCACCCTTCCTTAGCCCAAAAATCAGACTCCAAGCACTCACAACCTAAGCCTAAGTAAAATCTGTAGACGTTGGCCTTAGGGACATCTCGAACTCACTAGGAGATTATCCTAAAGAGGGAAGGTGTTGGAAATTGACTCCTGCCAAATCAGTGTCTAGGAAGGGGATTGAGGGCCGAAAGCCCGAAGATTGGTGGTTATTTAATTAAGGAACTTCTTTGACGGAAAACCTCCCACCAATCTTGCCCTGACCTGGCTGATTAGCTTGTGGTCAAAGTCTACATTCTACCACTTGTGGACAATCAACCAGTTAGGAGTTGTCTAGGTCGAGGTTACCTTAGACTAGGCTTGGTTGATTTTTATTGTTGACTGTTGTTTGAACTTTTTGTGATTTTGATTGTGTTTGTGTATGCAAGTGTGGTCGAGAGACCCTAATTCATCTAGGTTGACTAGAAACACATCACCACCCAAGTTTGAACCTAGACCAGATCCGGTAATGGCTCAATCAACATCACTGCAGGATAGGTTCTACCCCATTAGGACCTCACTTCCATCTTGCATTCTACTTTCATCGGTTGGTGAATACAATTTTGAGCTCAGGCCTCAATCATCAACACACTCACCAAGTTTCATGGCTTAGAGTCCGAAGATGCCTACTTCTTCATAAGAGAATTTGAGGAAGTATGTCTAATGATGAAAATCCCACACCTTGTAGACGATGCTATAAGGTTGAGATTTATCCCTTTCGCACTTAAGGACCTAACAAAGAAGTGGCTCTACAGCTTAGCGGTCGGTTCTATCACATCTTGGAATGGTTTCATCAAGGTATTCTTGAAGAAATTCTATCACATTCATAAGACCGCTTTCATTAGGAAGACGATTATGCAATTCAAGTAAGAACCAAGTGAACCGTTCTGGAGGTACTTTGAACGCTTTAAAGACCTCCTTGTCCAATATCCATACCATGGAATAGAGAAATGGCGACAATGCCAAATTCTCTATGACGGTTTAGACTATTCCACCAAAACCCTCTTAGAAAGTATGTGCCAAGTCGGTTTCTTGCAGAAAGATGAAGATGAAGGATGGGATTTGTATGAAAATCTAGCTGAGAAGACCATCCAATGGGAATCTGCTAGTGAGACCTCTAGGAATCCTAACTCCATCTCTTCAAAGTAGGTCTCCATTCTATCGAATCGTCCATCGCTAATGAGGCTAAGTTAGCTAATCTGGCTAGAAGACTGGAAGCTCTAGAAACGAAAGAACCAAGTCCAGTCAATCAAGTCAGCCCGAACCAATTTCCAACCCCGGGCTGCACTTACTGTCAAGCCATGAATCATGTGTTCGAGGAGTGCCATGTGTTTCAGGCTCAGCAACCCTACCATGAACCGATGAATGCGGCCTTTTCAAGGCCGAACAATAACCCTTACGCTCCAACGTACAATCCCGGCTGGAGAAATCACCCTAATTTCTCATGGAGCCAGAATAACTCTGACAATTCACGATCAAATCATGCTAGCCACTCCCATCATGGTAATAATTTTTCCAATCATCAACCCAACTTCTCCAATTTCCATAATAATTCTCCCAACCATCCACCAAACCTTCCGAATTATCAACAGAACTTTCCAAACCAAGCTCCACAATCCTCCTTCCAGAATCCTCAATTAGCAATGAGAATGACTGACTTTGAAAGAAACATGAAGAGATATATGAAAAACTAAGATTCTCTCATGCAAACTATTCAGAGTTTAGAGGTTCAAATGAGTCAACTAGCCACTCCACAGAATGAGAGACAAAAGGGTACCCTGCCTAGTCAGCCAGTCACCAATCTGAGGAATTCTCAACAAGCTCATTTGGCTGAGGATAATTCATTTAATCAATGTAATGTTGTTCATACATTGAGGTCAGGAAAGAGAATTGATAATCAAGTGTCAACACCAACCAATCCCATTCAGCACAACCACAATCAATCTTCAACCTCATCTAATCCAAGTTCTTCCAATTCTGACGATCTGAAAAAGACAAGTCAGCCAGCCAAGTGCACCAGCCTATAGTACCATTTCCTAATAGGCTAAAAATAACAAGCAAAATCCTTACATGGACAAGATAATTGAGATGTTTAACCAAGTGAAGATAAATGTGCCACTTCTTGATGCCATCCAACAAGTTCCTTCCTATGCTAAGTTTCTTAAGGACATGTGCACCAAGAAGAGAAAGACTAATGTTCCAAAGAAGGTCTTCTTAGCCACTAATATTAGTGAGCTATTATCGGGTCCTATCCCTGTCAAGTACAAGGATCCAGGTAGTCCCACCATTGCCTACACAATAGGACAAGCCGAGATTAGTCGTGCACTTCTTGACTTGGGGGCAAGTATCAACTTGCTTCCATTCTCTGTTTATCAACAACTCGGGTTGGGTGACCTTAGTCCAACTCGAATCACCATCCAACTGGCTGACCGTTCTGTTAAAGTTTCAAAAGGGGAGATTAATGATGTCCTAAGCCGGGTAGGAGAGTTCATTTACCCTGTCGATTTTATAGTTCTGGAGACACAACCTGTGTCCAACTCCAATCGTAGGTCTCAAACTCCTGTTATCCTAGGTCGACCATTCCTTGCTACTGCTAATGCCATCATCAATTGTAGGAATGGGTCTATGAGGTTGACATTTGGGGACATGACTAGAGAAGTCAATGTCTTCAATCTAGGAAAACAACCTCGCGATATCGAGGACCAAACATTTGAAGTCAACCTAATTGAGAACTTGACAAGTGAACATGGGAAAGAATTGGAATTAGAAACAGAGAGTGACTTTGGGTTAGAGTCTGACGACTTTAATCTTGATCAGGGTGTAGATTCTGCTGTGAATTGGGCCTCAAACCCTATTTCACCAACAATGGAGCAAACAGATTTGACTAGTCCTACCAGTGAGCCTTCCTCTTCCTTAGAATTGAAAACCTTATCAGCGCATCTCAAGTACGCCTATCTAGGCAAACAAGAGACCTTTCCTGTCATCATTGCCTCCCATTTAAATGACAGGGAAGAAGAAGATCTGAAAGCTGTTCTAAGAAAACATAGGGAAGCCATTGGATGGACTATGACTGATATCAAGGGATTAAGTCCAACCATCGTTCAACATCGAATTCATCTCAATGAAGACGCCACACCTAAGAGAGACCCGCAGCGTAGGTTAAACCCTATAATACAAGAAGTTGTTCATGCTGAAATCATAAAACTCCTAGACAATGGGATAATTTATCCTATTTCTGATAGCCAAGGGGTCAGTCCTGTCCACGCGATTCCGAAGAAATCCGATTTCACCATAGTGGAAAACGAGAATAAAGAGTTGGTTCAAACTCGACTTCCCACGAAGATCCAAGTTTGCATCGACTATAGGAAACTGAATGCTGCAACTCGTAAGGACCATTTCCCACTTCCCTTCATTGATCAAATGCTTGAACGTTTGGCGGGTCACGAGTATTACTGTTTCTTGGATGGTTACTCGGGCTATAACCAGATCCCTATCGCTCCCGAGGACCAAGAAAAGACTATGTTTACATGTCCATTTGGGACATTTGCTTATCGTCGAATGCTATTCGGCTTATACAATGCCCCAGCAACGTTTCAACGTTGCATGTTGAGTCTTTTCTCTGATATAGTAGAACGATTCTTAGAGATCTTTATGGATGATTTCTCCATCTACGGAGATTCATTCACTCAATGTCTCCACCATCTAGAACTCGTCCTCCAACGTTGTGCTGAGAAAAATCTGACACTGAACTGGGAGAAATGCCACTTCATGGTAAAACATGGAATTGTCTTGGGTCATGAAATCTCCAAGAAAGGAATTGAAGTGGATAGAGCCAAAATCGAGGTTATTGCTAAGCTTCCCATGCCCAAATGCGTTAAGGACATTAGATCCTTCCTAGGACACGCTGGTTTCTACCGAAGATTTATCAAGGATTTTAGCAAAATTGCTAGGCCATTGACTAATCTGTTAGCTAAGGATGTGTCCTTCACTTTCGATGCTGAATGCATAGATTCTTGGGAGAAGCTTAAGAGAGAGCTTATTTCTGCACCAATCATATCTGCACCGGATTGGTCTAAGCCGTTTGAGATCATGTGTGATGCTTCCGATTTTGCCATAGGCGCTGTCCTAATACAACGCATTGATAACAAGCAGCATGTGATCTACTACTCTAGTAGGACTCTCAACGATGCTCAACTGAACTACACTACGACTGAGAGGGAATTCTTGGCAGTAGTGTTTGCCTTAGAGAAGTTTCGTCCCTACCTACTAGGGTCCAAAACCACCATTTTCGCCGATCATTCTGCGCTTAGGTACCTCATGATGAAGAAGGATGCCAAGGCCCGACTCATTCATTGGATCCTCCTTCTTCAAGAATTCAATCTTGAGATTCGAGACAAGAAAGGTGTAGAAAATGTCGTTGCTTACCACCTCTCACGGATCCCTAATTCTCCATGCAACGAATTACCCATAAATGAGGATTTTCCTGATGAACATCTCTTAGCTATCTCTAGGGAACCTTGGTTTGCTGATATAGTGAATTACTTAGTCACAAACCAAACTCCGTCTTATTGGTCCAAAAATGATGTTTACCGGTTCTTATCTCAAGTCCGGTATTTCTTTTGGGAGGAACCGTATCTTTTCAAGTACTATTCTGACCAAATTATTAGGAGATGCATTCCCGATGAGGAGGTTAAGAGTGTTCTATCCTTTTGTCACGAACTTGCATGCGGTGGATACTTTGGTCCCCGTAAGACTGCTGAAAAAGTGCTACAAAGTGGGTTCTATTGGCCCACTCTGTTCAAGGATGCTTATGAATTTTGCAAGACGTGCCCTAGATGCCAAATGGTAGGAAGGATTTCAAACCGACATATGATGCCCCTAAACCCAATTCTAGAAATAGAACTCTTTGATGTTTGGGGCATCGACTTTATGGGTCCATTTCCTAATTCATTTGGGAACCAATACATATTGGTTGCTGTGGATTACGTGTCCAAGTGGGTAGAAGCCATTCCTTGTAAAACTAATGATAACAAAGTTGTCATAAAGTTTTTGAAAGAGAACATTTTTTCCCGCTTCGGAACCCCTCGTGCTATCATCAGTGATAATGGCACTCACTTTTGCAATAGATCTTTTGAAGCTCTTATGCGAAAGTATGCCATAACTCATAAGTTGTCCACACCTTATCATCCTCAAACCAGTGGGCAAGTTGAGGTTTCAAATAGACAAATCAAGCTTATATTGGAGAAAACTGTGAACCAAAACTAGAAAGATTGGTCCATCAAACTTGTAGATGCTCTATGGGCCTACAGGACCGCTTTCAAGACGATTCTAGGAATGTCTCCCTATAGGTTAGTCTATGGCAAACCTTGTCACTTGCCTGTTGAGTTAGAGCACCGAGCCTTATGGGCAGTCAAGCAGTTGAATTTCGACATGACTAAGGCCGATGACCTTTGAAAATTACAAATTTCCGAATTGGAGGAATTGAGAAATGAGGCCTATGAAAATGCTAGGATCACTAAAAATAGAGTCAAGATTTTCATGACAAGCACATCATAAGAAAAACCTTTGTCCCTGGACAAAAAGTCTTACTCTATAATTCTAGGCTTCATCTTTTTCAGGAAAATTGAAATTGAGATGGACTGGGCCATTCGTTGTAAACATCGTGTTTCCACACGGTGCAGTTGAGATCAGTGACACCAAAAATGGAAATGACTTTAAGGTAAATGGTCAATGCCTTAAACATTTCTTGGAATCGGTGCCGGTAAATGAAACGGCAATGGGTCTTTTTGACCCAGTGTATCGGTTACTTTCCTCCTTTCCATTTTATTTCACGCACTTATACATTTCTTTCATACATTGGGGACAATGCATGAGATAAGTGTGAGGGAGGGTTCTAACATGACTGATATAAAAAAAAAAAGAAGAAAAAATATAGAAAAAAAGGGTAGACAATATTTTGATATATTTTTTGTAAGAAATTAAGTCAATTTTAAGGAATAGAAGAATCATAATTGGGATTTCTCATACTTTGTCAAAATAAGATAACTTGTTTGATTTTTAGGATCAGGAAGAAAATTTGTGAAAGTAATTTAGTCTTGATATTTACCTTGATGGCATATGCACACAAAATACACTTACACACTTAGGGTTTAAAAACAGAGACTCTTATGCCTTATAAAAAATATGATAAAAAAAGAAAAAAAGAGAAAAAAACAAGTCTAATTATTGATTAGCTAGGTGCTTTGGCCTAAGCAAGCCTTAGTATTTATGCAAAAGATAATTAGATAAGTTTGAAAAAAATGTGTATATAAATCCTCTGAATAAGCTTGGTATTTATGCCTCATGAAGCATAAATATTCACGCCTAAAAGGGGTACATCGTATAAATAAAAACCTTAGTTTCGTGGCCTTATCTGCTCGAGTGTTTAAGTCCTTAGGGGTGTTTTCTCACCTGGTGCCCTAAAACTGTCCGGTTTGGGTGTCACCGACTGAATGCTCATTACATGGGCAGATTAGAAAGCCTAATGAAATTGAGGAATAAATTTCACCAAAAATAAATAAATATAAGGCATAGGAGTTAATGTTAAAGAACCTTTAGTCAACTTCACAGTCACGATGGTGCATACGACTCAGGGTAAATTAATAGACTAGATGAGAACTACAATTTGACTCCTTACTTTAATTGATAACATGTTTTTGAATAGAGACTGAGTTTAGGAATGAAAAATTTGATATTCCTATAACTTATAGATTACTTAAACTCTCACAAATATACTTCAAATATTTTCTCCTTTTAAAAAAAATAAAAAAAATGCTTTTCGAAAATACTAACTTTTTTCTCTTTCTTTTTGGATTTTGTGGGTGCAATCCACTAAAAACCCTCACGAGACAAAACTCGTCCTCTAGGGGTAACCTAGAGGTTTAACGGCCTATTGCACATGCTTAGTGCAATGAGTGACCTGCGAAACTGGTCTAATAATTGATTAGAAATAGTCTGATGTTTTGCTCGAGGGCGAGCAAAAGATAAGTGTGGGGGTGTGATTAGTCACATATATTGCATTTATATTGTCACCT
Organism: Agave tequilana; assembly: GCA_038442645.1. NCBI lineage: Eukaryota > Viridiplantae > Streptophyta > Magnoliopsida > Asparagales > Asparagaceae > Agave > Agave tequilana. The sequence continues at coordinate 213,828 of JAVJIF010031764.1, forward strand.
TACCATGCTTTTTAGCTAATAAATCCTATTAATAAGTTTTCTTTTTTTTTGTTAAATGTAGGCCCAAGTGCTCAAAGAAAGAAAAGAGAAACAAGCCCAAAAGCCCACCAAATTTTGAATTAATTCAGAATAAATTCAAAATGAAGAAATCAGGGCTAAATCTTGGCATATCAAGATGTTAAGAAGAATCCTCCCTGAATCGAGCGATTGAAGCCACAAAATCAAAGGCTGTTTCATCAACGGTTGGAGCAGAAACAAGAAAACCAGCAGCAGATACGGGCCAAACACCAAACCAGGATCCTCCCCCCTTGGGTGTGGCCACTTGGCCACACCAGGGCCGCGAAAACGCAGCCCGCGTCCAAACAGAGACTGTTGGGGGAGCGTTTGCTCCCCTAATCTTCCCGGAATTCTCCTCGTTTGGTTTTTGGCTATAAATATGGGGTTTCAGCAAAGAAAAAATGCAGCGAAGACTAGGATTAAGTTTTGTGTTTATTTTCTTAGGATTTAGGCTCTTTGTTAGCTAGCATAAAAGTTGTAATCTTGTTATTTACTTTGTAGTCCAGTATCAAAACTTGTGAGAGAGAGAGGAACTGAGAGCTTGTACTTAAAGATTGAAGTGACAGCAATACAAGAATCAAGCCACATTTCCTCCACTCTTGTTTCGGCATGTCATGCATTATTTTGCTTTCTTCTTCGTTTTCTATGGATAACTAAATGGTTTTCTGGGCTCGCTATCGCAACTCTCTTTTACTCTCCTTCTCTCCTGTTTTCAAAAGAAAAAGACCCGATGACTCATATGAATGCCTTACTTAAAAGCCTTTCTTTTTGAAAGTGTTCTTGAAGGCACATGAGGATGGGTTTGGATTGTTGAATTCTCACTTCTTTCATGAACATCTCTTGAATTGTTTTTTACTTCATTCTTGCTTCTTCGCGCTTGATGTTTTAATATTCAATTCTCACGATTTCTTGAAGAAAAGACTCAACTCTTCTAACCATCTTATGTGCTTTACTTAAAACTTTCTAAAAATCAACTTTAAGTTTTGCAAATGATCACTTGAGGCACTTAACATTTTAAGAGAAGAATGAACAATTGAGTAGTGAGATAATGAGCCCAGATTTGCTTTCTTATTATAAAAACAACCAAAACAATTCTCAAGCTTTCTAAATCACCTTCTCCAAAACCTTTTCTAAAAGTTGCAATTTTTCTTTAATTATCTCTTTCTTTCCATTCTCTTTTTCATAAAAAACAAACACAATTCCTTGTTTCTAAACGATTCACCGAAAAGCTTCCATTGCATCCCTCCTTGTGGACACGACCCGTTAGCCACAAGCTACACGGTAAATTCTTAAACTCATTGATTGTTCTTTCTTTTAGCAATCAGTTATATTGATTCGGATAAGACCAATCTGGCACACTATGTTGGTTAAAGTTATGACATGTCGGGTTGGTAATATCTAAAAAAGAGGTTGGTGTGTAATATGGATTACCATTAAAATTGAAAAGATTGTTGTTATAAGCCATATCACACAATAAAACATAAACAAAGAAAAAAATAAACAAATAAGTGATTAGACTAGATAGGTGTACTTATTATGTGTATAAGAATGTATTTGATGTACCCTTTCTTGTCTCCGCTATAGTATAGGACTATACCGAGTCGAATCTCAGGGAGAGCTCGCGATGGAAGCTTTACGTTGTGTGGTAGTGAAGTGAACAAACGAGTATTCTTCTCTTGCTTATAAACTTAAGTGAAAAAGAAACTAAAAGAAAGGATGGCTATGTTCATGGTGGAAATCGTCGGAAAAGAAATCAAGATTGGGATTGGGTATTCACAAGAAAAAGAAAGGAAACTTAAAGAAAGCAATCCATGACTAGCTTACCTTGCTAGCTTGCCAAGACTTACTAGACTCCTTGATAGCGAATGCTTGCCTAATGTTGTCACTCCATTAGCGTAGGATTTGTCTCGCGTGTTGACCTAATTACTTTCTCACTTGCAAGATGGTGGTTTAACCATCGGAGAAGAGAAGATCATACAACTTGCAAGATGAACAAAAGCAATCACCCATGAGTTAGTGAAGTAGCAAGACTAGTGGTAACCTAGTACATGGAGAAGAAATTAGCTAAAAGCCATTACAAAAGCAAAACAAAGCTTGAAGTAAATTGCAAGAAGTAAACAAAGCAATAAAGAAAGCATGTAAAGAAAGCACATAAACTAGAACCAAGCTTCAAGTAGAGGAAGGAGGATGGATCAATCCTTGTTGCTTCAAGTGTCACTCTTGATTACACAAGCTCTCTCCCTCACAATCACTCTCTTTTACATTGAATTCTAGGGAAGAAGAAGAGGGATCTAAAGAACAAAACCTAAAGAGAAAAATACATGAAAATTATAACAACTAAACTAATCTCCTCTCTTCTCCATTCAGTTTTTTCTCGCAGGTGAAGGTGCACTATTTATAGCAGAAAGGAGAAGCTTCGAGAGCCAAGGTGGTTGCCACAAAATCCGGGGCTCAACGGCCCTAGGATTGCCGCGGATTGCCGCGGGATCGCCGCCAGATCTGGGCCGTTGAGCCGGATCTTTCTGGTGAGATCTGGTAGTTGGGTTGTTAGCCACGTGGACTACTTGGATTCTCCAATTGGCGCGCGGATCTCTCTAGATCTGAATTTGAATTTGGCTTTATCTTAATCATGGATTAATCACTTAATTAGTGTTAATTAAGTGATTATTTGGATATCTCTCCATTAAGTGTGTACCTGCAAATATGTAGAGAAGAGGAGTAAAAATCACATATTTATTTGTAATATGCATGGGAATTATGATGTAAAATATGCAATATTGGATACTAATCACACCCCCACACTTATTCTTTTGCTCGTCCCGAGCAAAAAAAATAGAAAAAGAAAATCTAGACTAACAATTTATTACACCACTTTCGCAGGTGACGCGATTGCACTGAGCATGTGCAACAAGCCGTTAAACCTCTAGGTTACCCTAGAGGAGGAGTGTTGTCTCCTGAGGGTTTTCAGCGGATTACACCCACAAAATCCATAAAGAAAGAAGACAAATGTTAGTATTTGAAAACGCATTTTGAATAAGAGACAAGTTTTTAAACTATTTTTGCAAAAATATAAGTGATCCTAGGTCATAAGTCCACCTATAATCATTCTTCCTTAAACTTAGTATCCATGCAAGATCTTGTTTTAAATTAAAGTAAGAGTTCAAAATTGGATTGAATATTTTATCTTTCATAAAACCTAGATAATATGCACACCGTGCTCGTTAAAATTTCTGGGATTTCAACTCCAACCATCAAGCCATTTATTTATTTATATATATATTTTTTTTTCTTTTTCTTTTTTCTTCCCTTAGTTTAGGCTTTCTAGTTCACCCTTGTAACGAGCCTTTAACTGATGACTCCCAAACCAGACGGTCTTAGGGCACCAGATGAGAAAACATCCCTCGGGTTTAAGGTCTCGAGTAAAAAAGGCCACAAAACTAAAGGGGATTATTTATAATCACCGTTAGGCGTGAATAATCATGCTTCTTGAGGCACAATTATCCAGCTTAATAAGTGAGATCACCGTTAGGCGTGAGTAATCGTGCTTCTTGAGGCACAATTATCCAGCTTAATAAGTGATCTTTTATTTATATATATATATATATTTTTTTATTTATATGGCATTTTTGGTCTTTGTCTCCATCCCAAGAAATGTGTAAGTGTGAAGTGCATATTTATCTAAGGCAAAAAATTCAAGATAAAAATATCTCACCAATTTTACTTACTTAGCCTATAATTTCAAACAAGATCTATTATTTCAACTAGGTTTAAGATGTCATAATTAAGGCTTTCTTAATTTCTAAGATACATCTTAATTTTCTTAAAAATAGATCAAAACTTTGTCTCTTATTTCAAAAAGTTTTTATTTTTTATTTTTAAAAATTTTTTATTTTCTAAAAGAAGTGTAAAAGAAAGAAAATCTAAAAACTCTATGTTAGTAAACCCTCCCCCACACTTATTTCATGCATTGTCCTCAATGCATCATGATATATGTATGCATGAAACAAAATGGAAAGGGAAGGAACAAATTACCTTAAGGTGGTGGTTCCGGTGGTGGTCGGATTGGTCCACGAAACATGGCCCAATCAACTTTTCTTTGGGTTTTCAGAAACCCACCAAAAATTTCATGAATATGACCCACTAAAATGATGTGTGCATTTAAGATTATTATGTACATGCCCCCATCTAATTTCCAAATTCTTAAAATAATTTCTGAGTCAAGTTTATCAAGATCCTTGTCCCAGAATGGATTATGAAATGATAGAATGGTCGACTTGGACTCGGAATGAACAGGAACTAACACCGACTCAGGGAAGTGAATTAAGTCAAGTGATGGTGCAGGAGTCGAAGTGAGTTTAAAAATTGGATCCAAGTCAAGAAATGAAAACTCAAGTCCACAATCATTGTCCAACAATGGGATGTGACCTAATATGGGTGATATCTCTTTACTTCCAATATTAAGGAATTCAAGCTCATCGCCATACAATTCTTCAAAACTTAAGTCAAAATCTTCCTTAATAATTGTACAATCAGTTTCAGAAGTAAAGAGATCGAGAAAATCAAGGTCACATTTCTCATTGAGTTCAATTCCACAAGATGGAGAACTTGCCAAAATGTCAATAGAATCTTCAAAAGTGTAGAATTGGGCAAGTTCAATATGATCCTCAAAGATGGATGATTCAACTTCATTGTAAATTGTGAAAGGATCCAAGATTGACTCCGGGAAAAGATTGATGTGAGGTAAAGATACCGGAGTCATTATGGAATAAGGAAAAAGAATTGAATCACTGAGTTTGGGTTCAAGATCACATTCCTCATGTAGTTCAATAAAATGTGGAGAACTTGCCAATTTATCAATGGAATTTTCAGAAGTGTAGAATTGGTCAAGTTCAATGTGATCATCAAAAAAGATTGGTGATTCAATTTCACAATGGATAGGAAATCGATCCAATTCTGACTTGGGAAATGGATTGAAATCAGGTAAGGTTATGGAAGTCATGATTGAATCAGGAAGTAGATTGGAATCATCAAATGAAAGTTCAGGATCAAATTCATGTTCCAGTTCAATTACAGAAAAAGGAAAACTTGCCAAAACGTCAATTGGATTTGAAGTTTGGACAAGTTCATGTGAATGTGCTGAAATTGAATATGAACTTCCAAGACTACATGACTCTTTGGTTTTAACAGAGTGGCTAGTGACCTTAGAAATAGGATGAGAATGAAGAGTTTGGATCAGCAAATCTAAGTCACGGGCACGAGCATTTTGAGCATGGGTCATGTCTTCAAGCATCTTTTCAAAATTGATGACTTCATTATTTGGATGAAAAGATGAAGTGTTGTCTTGGAAGTGATGGTGAAATTGTGAGTCAAAAGTGTGTGATGATGGAAAAGTGGACTCACACAAGAAATCATTACTCGGTTCCATGACAAATGGTTGTTCATACTGAAAAGGTGGAACTGAGTAAGATTCTTGAAAATACTGTGGAATTGGAGAGGAAAATGGTTCTGGAAGTGTCTGCTCAGCTCTCTGTAAATTGGCTTCTAAACTCCTTAGTAACTCAGATTTTTCTTCAACTGGTTCAGAAAAAGGAGTATATGAAGCGGAATCGGGAAATGAATCTTGTGAATATTGTGGACTTGGTGAAAATGGTGGACAAGGAGGTTGATAATTAAACTCGGGGGACTGGAATCCCCAATGACTCGATGAAGAGTTGAAATTATTTTGGATATTATAATTGTTAGATGGGGGGTATGGGTCATATTGATTTGGATAAGGCCAACCCGGTGTATGTGGTTGGTGCATATTGTAAAACACCGGGTTGGAGTTATCCGAATATGGAGTGTGTGTGACATATGGATGGAAAGAATTGTAATTGTAAGCCATATCACACAATCACAAACAAAAACAAACAAACAAACAATCAAACAAACAAAAGAAAAAAAAATTCTAACCTAAGTTAGGGTAGACTTAGACCTAGACGACTCCTAACAAATAGACTGTCCACGGGAGGTTTAGTGTAGACTCTAACCACAAGCTAATCAGCCAGGAAAGGGTAAGGTTGGTGGGAGGTTTTCCGTCCGGAGACGTTCCTTAATTAAGTAACCAGCAACCTTCGGGCTTTCGGCCCTCAACCCCTTTCCTAGACACCGATTTTGCAAGAGTTAAATTCCAACACTTTTCCCCCTTAGGATAATCTCCTAAATGAGTCCGAGATGTCCCTAGGGCCAACGTCTACTTTTTTATTAAATTAGGCTTGGGTTAGTGAGTGCTTGGGTTGTGGTTTTCGGGCTAAGGAAAGGGTAATGACCTCCCCCACCTTATCTTATTTACGGGTATGCCCTTAAATTTGAATTGTGCAAGTGTACAAGAAATATAGCTAGGATACACTCAAAGCATGAAAATCAAGCAAAGAGTTTGTCCTAGTCTAAATGCAATGCAAACACGTACCTTGCCTCCAGCACTCTTCAACAGTAAAAGTAAAGAATTGAAAAGACACGTGCCTAAAATGCAAGTGTCTAAACAATTTTTAGCAATTTCAACCAATTTTTTACTGTTTTTTAATTAAGCAGGAGTATGGTGACAAATACAGGATTTCAAGTATAGCAGCAGATGTATCTTGCAGAATCAGAGGCCCTGCAGAAAATTGGTGAGAAGTGAACTCCTTTGTGCCGCGTTTCCACGGCAAATCTTGTGGATCCGCGGCACTTTGGAGGGATCCTGGGCTCTGCTTTCTTGAGCAGAGGCCCAGGTCCACTTGTATGTTACTGCAATGAATATTTTCCTGTTTTCTTCTCCTGTAACCTGCAACAGAGAAGAAGAATCGTTTAGTACTTCACTTTAAAACAAAAATAACGTCGCTCTCCCCGGCAACGGCGCCATTTTGATTAGACTAGATAGGTGTACTTATTATGTGTATAAGAATGTATTTGATGTACCCTTTCTTGTCTCCGCTATAGTATAGGACTATACCGAGTCGAATCTCAGGGAGAGCTCGCGATGGAAGCTTTACGTTGTGTGGTAGTGAAGTGAACAAACGAGTATTCTTCTCTTGCTTATAAACTTAAGTGAAAAAGAAACTAAAAGAAAGGATGGCTATGTTCATGGTGGAAATCGTCGGAAAAGAAATCAAGATTGGGATTGGGTATTCACAAGAAAAAGAAAGGAAACTTAAAGAAAGCAATCCATGACTAGCTTACCTTGCTAGCTTGCCAAGACTTACTAGACTCCTTGATAGCGAATGCTTGCCTAATGTTGTCACTCCATTAGCGTAGGATTTGTCTCGCGTGTTGACCTAATTACTTTCTCACTTGCAAGATGGTGGTTTAACCATCGGAGAAGAGAAGATCATACAACTTGCAAGATGAACAAAAGCAATCACCCATGAGTTAGTGAAGTAGCAAGACTAGTGGTAACCTAGTACATGGAGAAGAAATTAGCTAAAAGCCATTACAAAAGCAAAACAAAGCTTGAAGTAAATTGCAAGAAGTAAACAAAGCAATAAAGAAAGCATGTAAAGAAAGCACATAAACTAGAACCAAGCTTCAAGTAGAGGAAGGAGGATGGATCAATCCTTGTTGCTTCAAGTGTCACTCTTGATTACACAAGCTCTCTCCCTCACAATCACTCTCTTTTACATTGAATTCTAGGGAAGAAGAAGAGGGATCTAAAGAACAAAACCTAAAGAGAAAAATACATGAAAATTACAACAACTAAACTAATCTCCTCTCTTCTCCATTCAGTTTTTTCTCGCAGGTGAAGGTGCACTATTTATAGCAGAAAGGAGAAGCTTCGAGAGCCAAGGTGGTTGCCACAAAATCCGGGGCTCAACGGCCCTAGGATTGCCGCGGATTGCCGCGGGATCGCCGCCAGATCTGGGCCGTTGAGCCGGATCTTTCTGGTGAGATCTGGTAGTTGGGTTGTTAGCCACGTGGACTACTTGGATTCTCCAATTGGCGCGCGGATCTCTCTAGATCTGGATTTGAATTTGGCTTTATCTTAATCATGGATTAATCACTTAATTAGTGTTAATTAAGTGATTATTTGGATATCTCTCCATTAAGTGTGTACCTGCAAATATGTAGAGAAGAGGAGTAAAAATCACATATTTATTTGTAATATGCATGGGAATTATGATGTAAAATATGCAATATTGGATACTAATCAATAAGAAAATAAAAAGAAAAAAAATCTAACCTAAGTTAGGGTAAACCTTAGACCTAGACGACTCATAACTAGTTAGACTGTCCACAGGGGGTATATTACCGAATCTGACCACAAGTTAATCGACCAGGTAGGGGCAAGATTGGTGGGAAGTATCCGCACAGAAGCGACAGGCCTAATTAAGCCAAACCACCAGCCTTCGGGGTTTCGTCCCTCAATCCCCAACCTTAGTCACCGATTTGGCAAGAGTCAGATTCATTTCAACTTCCCCCTTAAGTCAGTCTCCTATTTGAGTCTGAGATGTCCCTAGGGCCAACGTCTACTCATTTTTAGTTAGGCTTGGGTTAGTGAGTGAGGAGATTGTTTGTGGGCTAAGGGAGGGTAATGACTTTCCCACCTTATCTTGTTTATAGGACAAGCCCTTAAGGTTGATTGTGCAAGGTATGCAGGACAAAGAAAAGTAACATTCAACAAGCAAATAATCACTCAAGAATGTTTCCTAAACTATATGTCATGCAAACGTACCTTTTACTCCAGCACTCTGCAACAGTAATGTAAAATGTAAACGAATTGACACGTGTCTAAATGCAAAGTCTAAACCGTTTTTAGCATTTAACAAAAATCATTTTACTATTGAGGTTAAAAAGTAAGTACAGTGAGACAAACAAGGAAATAGATAGGTACAGATATTAAACTTTGCACTACAACCAACCTGCAGAAAATACAGGTTAGTAGTTCACTCAGATTGGCACAGGAATGTAGCAAATCTGAGGGCTTCTGGGCTCTGCTTTCTTGAGCAGAGTCTAGAGCCGCTTATATGTCCACTATATCTAGAATTTCTTGTTGTTAAATCTGTACACAAAAAATAAAGAAGAAGGTTAACCAAGAATGTAAACTTTAAAGAGAGAATAACTCACCGTCCCTCCCCGGCAACGACGCCAAAATTTAATTGAGTTAGAACCTGCACATAAATATAGTATTTCAGATTTTAAGATTAAAAAATGCAAGTTACTCAATTCTATCATAATAGCAAGTGGCTATACGGGTCGTGATCCACAAGGAGGGACTAGCGATGGAAGCTTTTAAAGCAAGTTCTCTTTTAGGCTTGATTGTAAAATCAAAGAGTTAAGAATTTTATCGTGTAGCTTCGGGCTAACGGGTCGTGTCCACGAGGAGGAATGCGATGAAAGCTTTTCGGTGTTTTGTTTAGTAACAAAGAATTGTGCTCGTTTTTTAATTGAAAAGAGAATGGAAAGAAGGGATATGATTAAAAGAGAAATTGTAACTTTGGAGAAGGCTTTGGAAAAGGTGATTTAAAAAGCTTTGAAAAGTGATTGGTTGTTTTTAATGAAGAAGAAAATCTGGGCTCACTATCTCACTACTCAATGACATGTTCTTCAATTGAAAATCTTAATGCCTCAACTTGATCATAGGCAAAACTTAAGATTGATTCTAGAAAGTTTTAAGCAAAACACATAAGATGATTTGAAAGGTTAATTCTTTTCTTTAAGAAATCATTTTGAGTTGAATTTTAAATCATCAAGAAGTTCAAGCATGAGATAAAAACAAGTTCAAGAGACGTTTTGAAAAGAGGTAGAAGTTAAAAATCCAAACCCATCCTCATGTGCCTTCAAGAACACTTTCAAGAAGAAAGGCTTAAGTTAGGCATGCAAATGATTCATTGGGTCATTTCATCAAAACCGTTCGAAAAGAAGAGGGATCAGAGAGAGGAGTTATAGTGAGCCCAGAAAACCGATTTAGCTACTCATAAAAAATAAAGAACAATGCAAGTAATAAAAGTAAGACATACCATAAAATGAGTGGAAGAAAATGTAGCTCGATCTTGTATTGATGTCACTTTAATCTTCAAGTTACAAGCACTCAATTCCTCTCTCTCACAGGTATTTGTACTGAACTACAAATTTGCAAAATAAAATATAACTTTTACACTATCTAACAAAGAGCCTAAATCCTTAAAGAATAAACAAAAATTCTAATCCTAGTCTTCCCCTTTTTTCTCTATTGAAACTGATATTTATAGGGAAAAACCAGAGGGGGGAGATCATAAGAAGATTGAGGGAGCAAACGCTCCCCAACAACTTTACCCAAGCCGTGACAACGCGGCTAGGGCCGCGTTTTCGCGGCCCTGGTGTGGCCAGATGGCCACAACCAAGTGGTGGGTGCTCCTGGTTTGATGATTCTCCCATATTTTCTGCTGGTTTTCTCGTTTTTGCTTCAGGATTTGACAAAACAGCCTTTGATTGTTGGCTTCAACCGCTTGATTTGGGAGGATTCTTTTCGACCGATTTTCATCCACTCTGATATGCTAAGATTTTGCACTGATTCCTTGATTTCGAATTTATTCTGAATTAAATCAGAATTTGGTGGGCTTTTGGGCTTGTTTCTCTTTCCTTTCTTTTAGCAATTGGGCCTACATTTAACAAAGAAGAAGAAGACTTATTAATAAGATTTATTAGCTAAAAAGTATAGTAAGGTGACAATGTATATGCAAAATATGTGACTGATCAAGGCTACAAAGTATGGTTAAAGATCTTCTTTAGTTCTTTAAAAGTAAAAGGAAAAATTGAGTTAAAGTTAAATTAGGAAGAAGATGGTAGATTAAGAAGATGGAGAAATTAGAAATGATATGTACAAAGAAATGGAAAAAGGAGTGATAAAAGAAGTGTAAATTGTGGTGTTCTAAACTAAAGAATTAAAGAAAAGAATCTAAAAGTTACTTGCCTCCTTTGGCCAAATGCTTACCTTAAATCTTTTACAATGATGTTACCTTGAAGTGAGGCGATCAACGTATAGCCCATAAGAGTTGATTCCCATCTCCTCCACATTATATCATCAAGACGTTGTAGTATGAAGTGATACAGAATGAAACTCAAAATCCATCGTCATGAGCTATCGGTGGCACTCGCAAAGGCAAGGCTCTTTCGATGCTTTAAGACTCACTTGAATAGCAATTGGTACTAAAAGAAGTAAAGTAGAGAAGAAGAAGAAGAACAAAAACAAAGTACATCCAAAAGAGAAACTACAGATTCAATTTTATAACAATAAGAGAAAAGAAGAAAATCTTACACCGGTGTCACTCTCAGCACAAGCTTCATTCTCATTCTCCTATGAAACTCTGATCTCCTCTGATTTACATAAATTAAAACTGAAAATTACATGAATAGAAAAATAAAAACCTATACTACCAAAAATGAAAAAGTGGACTAAATTCTATCTCTGCTTCCTCGCTCCCTGCACGCTCTGAAAATCCTTGTATTTATAGGAAAAACCCAACCTATGAGAGTGTACAAAGATAAGGAGAGCAAACGCTCCCCCTAACTCACTAACCAAGCCGCGAAAACGCGGCTTTAGGGTGTGTTACCTGGCCACACCCTGTTGGTGATACTCCCCGACTTCCCGATTTGCTTTTATCTTCAGCTGGATTTAAGTTTAAGTCTGGGATTTTGACGAAATGGCCTTTGATCTTTGGCTTCAACCGATTAATTTGTAGGGATTTGTTCTAACTAGTTTTCAACCGACCTGAACTGACATGATCTGCCGTGATTTACTGATTTTGAATTAATTCTGATTTAAATCAGAATTTGATGGGCTTTTGGGCTCATTTCTCTTCCCTCTCCTTTAGGAATGGGCCTGCAAATAAATTAAACAATAATTAGGAAAAAGCAGAGTTTATTCCATAATATGTATGAGAATATGATAATGAATGTGTAATATTAGCGACCGATCACCAGTATCCTGCTAATAAACTAACAGTAAAATATTTGTTGAAAAGTTTAAAAATTGATTAGATATTTGCATTTTAGGCACGTGTCTTTTCAATTCATTTACTTTACTGTTGAAGAGTGTTGGAGCAAGGTATATTCACATAGCATATAGAATAGGACTCATCTCTTAGTTGATTTAAATCGCTTTGAGTGAATCTTGTTTGCATATACTGTACACTTGCACAAATTGATTTTAAGGTCACCACCCCAATAACAAGATAAGGTGGGGATTTAATCATCCTTCCTTGGCCTAAAAACAACATTCCGAGCACTCACAATCCCAAACTTTTAAATAAAAATTGATAGACATTGGCTCATAAGGACATCCGAACTTGATAAGAGATTAGTCGTGATTAGAAATTATTTTTGATTCATACTCCAGTCAAATCAGTGTCTAAGGTTGGGGATTAAGAGGTTAAGCCTCGAAGATACCGTGGTTGGCGTAAATAAGGCCCGTTGCTTACACACGGATACCTCCCACTGTATTTTGCCCCTACCTGGCTGATTAACTGTGGTCTAATTCGAGCAATAACCTTCTTCGGTTCATCGACCAGTTAGGAGTCGTCTAGGTCCAGGGATCCTAGATAGCCTGTGATTGTTTTTCTTTATTTTTGTTTGTTATTTTTCTTTTTCGCTTGTTTGTTGGGTGGACGTTGTCTCTAACTGTGCATACAAGAGTGGTACCGGGATCCTATTTCATCAAGACTTGTTAGGAATACTACATTTGCACACACACCACTTCCTTGTACAATCCTAATCATGGCGAATCATACTTCTCTCCAAGACAAGTTCTACCCAATTCGCACTTCACTTCCTTCATGCATTCTTCTACCTGAGGCAAATGGAAACAATTTTGAGCTAAAATCTCAGTTCATAAACATACTCCCTAGGTTTCATGGCCTAGAATCCGAGGACGCGTATTTCTTCATTCATGAGTTTGAAGAAGTATGTTTGATGATGAGAATTCCCCAACTGGGGGAAGACGCTGTTAGATTGAGGTTCATTCCCTTCACGCTTAAGGACATAACCAAGAAGTGGCTATATAATCTGCCTGCTAGTTCTATCTCGTCATGGGATGATTTTATCAAAGTCTTTCTTTAAAAGTTCTATCCCATTCATAAAACGGCCTTCATCAAAAAAAACATAATGCAGTTTAAGCAGAAAACAAATGAACCATTCTGAAAGTATTTTGAACGGTTTAAGAATTTACTAGCCCAATGTCCTCATTACAGAATAGAGAAGTGGCGACAGTGCCAAATTTTCTATGACAGACTTGACTACAAAACTAAGACGCTCCTTGAGACTATGTGTCAAGGGGAATTTTTTGAAGAAAGATGAGAACCAGCGTTGGGACCTATTTGAAGTTTTAGCAGAAAAAACCATTCAGTGGAAGTCTTGTCCCGAGAAAACTAACGCTACCACTTCCAGAACTGGTATGCATTTAATTGAATCCTCTATAGCTGCCGAGGCAAAAATAGCACAATTGAGAAGAGGCTAGAATTACTCGAGGCTAGGGAACCCAATTCAGTGAACCAGGTCAACCCAACACCAGTGATCAATCCTGGTTGTACCAACTGTCATGCTCTCAATCACCTATTTGAGGAATGTCCTATTTACCAAGCTCAAATGTACCCTGAAAACATGAATGCAGCATATGCCAGACCCAACTACAATCCATACTCCAAAACATACAACCCAAGATGGAGGAACCATACAAATTTCTCATGGAGTCAGTCTGGTCATGAGCAACCAAGGCAACAATTTTCACACCAATACCCTGCTCAGTCTCATCAACCCAGTTTCCACTAAAGTCAACCAAATTTTCAATCCAATTACTAACATAACTTCCGGCCGACGTACCAGCAACAACAACAGAATCATCCAGATAAAAATTGTTAGATTTGGAAAGAATGATTGAAACCTTGTTCAAAACCCAGGCCTCAATGATGAACAACCACCACCAAGCTATCAATAGGTTAGAGGTTCAAATAGATCAACTGGCTAACTCATTAAATGAAAGACAATAGGGAACACTGCCTAGTCAGTCATTGCTTAATCCCAAGAACCCCTTTCCTATTAATGAAGCTGAAGACATAGGTCCAAAATAATGCAACACTGTTCATATCTTGAGATCTGAAAAACAAGTTGATAATCAGGTTTCTAGTGATCCTGTTTCTAATAAACCAGTGTCAAGTTCTCCTGTAATTATACCACAAACTCAAAATGATCCATCTTCAAGTTTACAACCGTCAACCTCCAAGTCAAATGATAAAAACAAAACAGATGAGCAATCTTACAAGCCTATTGTGCCATTTCCTAATAGGCTAGCAAATAACAAGACTAATGCTCAAATGGAGAAGATTAGGGAAATGTTCAATCAGGTTCAGATCAATGTGCCCCTTCTTGATGCCATACTACAAGTCCCTTCATATGCAAAATTTTTAAAAGATATGTGCACCAAGAAAAGAAAAACAAATGTCCCAAATAAGGCCTTCCTTGCATCAAACATAAGTGAGTTGCTAACCGGGCCCATTCCTGTGAAATATAAAGATCCCGGGAGTCTAACAATTTCATGTATCATAGGGCAGACCATAATAAACCGGGCCTTACTTGATCTAGGAGCCAGCATCAATCTGCTTCCTTTTCTGTGTATCAGCAACTCGGGCTAGGCGACCTCCGTCCAACCAGAGTTACTATACAATTGGCTGACCGATTTGTAAAGATTCCCAAGATGGAGATTACAGATGTTCTCATATGGGTCGGGGAATTCATTTACCCCATGGATTTCATTATTTTGGAGACACAACCCGTATACAATCTAAAAGCGCAGACCCCTATCATTCTAAGACGACCCTTCCTAGCAACCGCAAATGCAATCATAAACTATAGGAACGGGTCGATGCGTCTGACTTTTGGTGATATGATGAAAGAGGTAAATATTTTTCACCTAGAAAAACAACCTCGAGACTTGGATGATCAGTCATTTGAAGTGAACTTAATTAAAGGATTAACAAGTGAACACGACAAGGAGATTGAATATGAGTCTGACAGAGAATTTGAATTGGAGTCTGATGACTTCAATCTTCACCAAATCATTGAATCCACAGTGTAGTGGGCAAAAAACACAACCCCTATCCTCCCCCTACAAGAAGAACAACCATCGATAGATCACATCCCCTCTTCGAGCTTAAAGTTCTTCCTAGTCATCTCAAGTACCAGTACTTGGGTGAAAAGGAAGCCTTTCCCGTGATAATAGTATCTCATCTTATGGAACAACAAGAAGAGGATCTTCTTGCGGTGTTAAGGGAAAATCGAGAGGCCATTGGTTGGACCATGGCTGATATAAAGGGGATCAGCCCATCCATTGTACAACACCAGATTCACTTAACGGAAGATGCAAAACTAAAACGCGACCCACAACGTCGACTAAACCCAATCATGCAAGAGGCTATCCGAGCTGAAATTTTGAAGTTACTAGATAATGGGATTATTTATCCCATATTCGATAGCCAATGGGTTAGTCCAGTCCACGCTATGCCAAAGAAGGCAGGCTTTATCGTGGTAGAAAATGATAAGGAACTAGTACAAGCTCATCTTCTAACGAAGATTCGAGTCTGTATTGATTACTGAAAATTGAACACTGCCACATGTAAAGACCACTTCCCTCTTCCGTTCATAGATCAGATGCTCGAGAGACTAGCTAGACATGAGTATTATTATTTCCTAGATGGATATTCAGGATACAATCAAATCACTATCGCTCCCGAGGATCAAGACAAGACTACTTTCACCTATCCCTTTGGAATATTTGCATACGAAGGAATGCCCTTCGGCCTATGCAATGCTCCCACAATGTTCCAACGTTGCATGCTTAGTCTCTTTTCTGACATAATGAAAAGATTTTTAGAAATTTTCATGGATGATTTCTCTATATACGGCGATTCCTTTGACCAGTGCTTGCATAATCTGAAGCTGGTTTTACAAAGATGCATGGAGAAAAATTTGACACTCAATTGGGAAAAGTGTTATTTTATGGTCAAGTAAGGAATTATCCTAGGGCACGAAATTTCAAACATAGGAATTGAAGTTGATAAATCAAAAGTGGAAGTGATAGCAAAGCTTCCTGAGCCAAAATGCCTAAAAGACATTAGATCATTTCTTAGGCATGCTGGCTTCTATAGAAGATTTATTAAGGAGTTTAGCAAAATTATTAAACCTTTAACTAATCTCTTAAGAAAAGATGTGCCCTTCAATTTTGATGAAGAATGTCTACAAGCTTGGGAGGAGCTAAAGTAAAGACTTGTCTCGGTGCCTGATTAGACTAGACCCTTCGAAATCATATGTGATGCCTCTTGTTATGCCATAGGTGCTGTTATAGGACAGCGTATTGATAACAGGCAACACGTGATTTATTATGCTAGTAGGATGCTGATTAGTATCCAATATTGCATATTTTACCTCATAATTCCCATGCATTTAGTTAATAAATACATAATTTTTACTCATCTTCTCTACATATTTGCAGGTACACACTCTAAATGAGAGAAAGCCAATAATCACTTTAATTAGCAATAATTAAAGTGATTAATCCAAGATTAAGATAAAGCCAAATTTGAATCAAGATTCAGAAAGATCCGCGCGCCCAAAGAAGAATCCAGATAGTCCACGTGGCTAACCACCTAACAATAAAATCCCACCAGAAAATCTGGGCTCAACGGCCCAGATTTTGCCGCCAGTTTTGGGAGATCCTGAGGATCTGCGGCAGTTACAGGGAGTTAGGATCCCGGATTTTGCGCCAACCAACTAGCTTCTGGATCCTTCACCTGGGGCTATAAATATGGGACCTTGGACCTGCGAGCAGAGGAGAATGGAGAAGAGAGGAAAATTAGTATGTTGTTGTAATTTTGTATTTTCTCTCTAGGTTTTAGTTCTTTAGATCCCTCTTCTTCTTCCCTAGATACTTTGTAAAAGAGAGAGATTGTGAGAGAGAGAGCTTGTGTAATCAAGGTGTGACAACTTGAAGCAACAAGGATTCATCCATTCTCCTTCCTCTACTTGAGCTTGGTTCTAGTTTACTTGCTTTCTTTAATTGCTTTCTTTACTTGCTTGCTTTAATTCCTTGCAATTTTATTCATGCTTTGTTTTACTTTTCTCATGGCTTATAGCTAATTCTTTCTCCATGTACTAGCTAACCACTAGCCTTGCCATCTTCACTAACTCATGGGTGATTGCTTTATTTCATCTTGCAAGTTGGATGGTCTTCTCTTCTCCGATGGGTTAAACCACCCTTCATCTACATGAGAAAGTAATTAGATCAACACGCAAGACGAAACCTACGCCGATGGAGTGACAACATGAGGCACGCCTTCACTATCACGGAGTTTAGTAAGTATTGGCAAGGTAGTAAGGTAAGCTAGTCATGGTTTGATTCTTCAAGTTTTCATTCTTTCTAGTGTTAACACCACATCCAATCTTGATTTCTTTTCCACTTTCCATCATGAACATATTCATCCATTCTTTCAATTCTTGTTCCATGATTGTTTTATTCTATTGAGCATAGAAGACACTTCGTTTACATTTCTTCACTACGATTCGTAACGCTTCTATCGCTAGCTCTCCCTGAGAATCGACTCGGTATAGCCTTATGCTATAGCGGAGATAAGAAAGGATACGTCGATACATTTACATACACCTTTCTCGTCTTAATCAATTTTTGGCGCCGTTGCCGGGGATAGCAACGGATTTTTCTTTAAAGTGAAGAACTAAACGAATCTTCTTCTCTGTTGCAGGTTACAGGAGAAGAAACAGGAAAATTTTGCTTGCAGTGACATATAAGTGGACTTGGGCCTCTGCTCTAGAAAGCAGAGACCAGGATCCCTCAGTTTTGCCGCGGAATCCAGGTTTTTGCCGCGGATCTGCGGCAGAACTGAGTTGACTACTCACAAATTTTCTGCAGGGGCTCTGATTCTGCAAAATACAGCTGCTGCAATACTTTAAATCCTGTATTTTTCACCATATACCTGCTAAATTAATCAACAGTAAAAAATTGTTTGAAAAGTTAAAAATTGTTTAGACATTTGCATTTTAGGCACGTGTCTTTCAATTCTTTACTTTTACTGTTGAAGAGTGCTGGAGGCAAGGTACGTTTCGCATTGCATGTAAACTAGGAATCATCTCTTGCTTGATTTTCATGCTTTGAGTGAATTCTAGTTATATATTTTTGTACACTTGCACAATTCATTTTAAGGGCATAACCCGTAAATAAGATAAGGTGGGGGAGTTCATTACCCTTTCCTTAGCCCGAAAATCATTGTCCCAAGCACTCACTAACCCAAGCCTAATTTAATAAAAAAATAGACGTTGGCCCTAGGGACATCTCAGACTCATCTAGGAGATTATCCTAAGGGGGAAAAGTGTTGGAAATAGACTCTTGCAAAATCAGTGTCTAGGAAAGGGATTGAGGGCCGAAAGCCCGAAGGTTGCTGGTTACTTAATTAAGGAACGTCTCTGACGGAAAACCTCCCACCAACCTTGCCCTTCCCTGGCTGATTAACTTGTGGTCTACGTCTACACTAAACCTCCCGTGGACGATCTAATCAGTTAGGAGTCGTCTAGGTCTAGGTCAACCCTTCTTTTGGCTTGGTTTTGATTTTTCTTTTCTTTTTGTTTGTTGTTTGATTTTTCTTTTTTGTTTGTGATTGTTTGTGATATGGCATTCAACAATAATAATTCTTTCTATCCGAACATGAATCCATATTCACACCAACTTCATATTCGGATAATTCCAACCCGGTGTTTTACAATATGCACCAACCAAATACACCGGGTTGGCCTTATCCGAATCAATATGACCCATACCCCCCATCTAATAATTATAATTTCCATAATGATTTCAACTCGTCACAGAGTCATTGGGGATTCCAGTCCCCCAAGTTTAATTATCAACCTCCTTGTCCACCATATTCACCTTGTCCACAGTATTCATTTCCCGATTCCGCTTCATATACTCCTTTTTCTGAACCACCAATTGAAGAAAAATCTGAGTTACTAAGGAGTTTAGAAGCCAATCTACAGAGGGCCGAGCAACAATTTCACGAAACATTTGCCTCTCCAATTCCACAGTATTTTCAAGAGTCTTACTCAGTTCCACCTTTTCCTAATGAACAACCATTTGTCATGGAAACGAGTAAAGATTTCTTGTGTGAGTCCACTCTTCCATCACCACACAGTTTTGACTCACAATTTCATCACCAATTCAAAAACAATTCTTCATCTTTTCAACAAAATGATGAACCAATGAATTGTGAAAAGATGCTTGAATTCCTGACTCATGCTCGAAATGATCGTAACCGTGACATAGATTTGATGATCCAAACTCTTCATTCTCATCCTATTTCTAATGTCACTAACCATTCTGTCAAAGAGTCATGTTGTTTTGGAAATCCAGATTCAATTTCAGTACAATCACCTGAACTTGTCCAAAATTCAGATCCCATTGACATTTTGGCAAGTTTTCCTTTTCCTGAAATTGAACTTGAACATGAACATGATCCTGAACTTCCACTTGATGATTCAACTCTACTTCCTGATTCAATTATGACTACGGTGTCTTCACATAAATTCACTTCATTTCCCGAGTCATTATTGAATCCAGTGTCTATCCAATGTGAAATTGAATCACCAATCTTCCTTGATGATCATGTTGAACTTGACCAATTCTACACTTCTGAAAATTCCATTGATAAATTGGCAAGTTCACATTTTATTGAACTACATGAGGAATGTGATCTTGAACCCCAACTTAGTGATTCAATTCTTTTTTCTGAGTTAGTAATGACTCCGGTATCTTTACCTCACTTCAATCTTTTCTCGGAGTCGACATTGGATCCTTCCCAATTCACAATGAAGTTGAATCACCCATCTTTAAGGATCATGTCGAACTTGACCAATTATACACTTTGAAGATCCCATTGACAAATTGGCAAGTTCTTATTTTTGTGGAATTGAACTCAATATGGAATGTGACTTTGACTCTCAAACTTGTGATCTAATTCAAATTTCTAAATCATTATTGACTCCTGTTATGTTACCCAAGTTGAGCAACATCTTAGAGTCAGTTTTGATTCCCATCCCTCCTGAACTTGAATCACCAATTTTTGATAGTCACATTCCATTGTTGGACAATGCATGTGGACTTGAGTTTCCATTTCTTGACTTGGACCCAATTTCTGAAATCACTTCGACTCCTGAACCTTTACTTGACTTCAGTCACCTTCCTGAGTCAGTGTTAGTTCCTGTCCATCCTGAGTCCAAGTCAACTGTTCTATCATTTCATCTTCCATTCTGGGACAAGGATCTTGATAAATTTGATTCTGAAATTATTTGAAAAATTTGGAAATTAGATGGGGTCATGTACTTAATAAAAATCTTTCATGGATTCATCTTTTTAATGGGTCATATTCATGATATTTCTGGTGGGTTCCTCAAAACCCAAAGAAAAGTTGATTGGGCCATGTTTCGTGGACCAATCCGACCACCACCGGAACCACCACCTTAAATTAATTTTTTTTCCTTACTAACATAGGATTTAGAAAATAAAAAAAAAGAGAAAAAAAGAAATAGAAATAAAGGAAGGATTTTTATGCTAAAAGGAGTTTCCACACTTTCCAAATTCAATATCTTTTCTAAATTCCTAGGTTTCCTCATATTCCAAGTCCCTAGGGTCAAAGTTCTTTTCAAAACTTCCAAATCCCTAGGGTAAATTCGTTTTTGACCTAGGGATAGATTGGGAACTCTCAAAATTTCTCCCTCCTATAAGTAACCCCCCTTCCACACACTTCCTCCCTCAAACGAAATAACTCTCCTCAGATCTGCAATTCTATCCCAAAGAGCCGCCACTGAAATTTTTCTTCTTCCCAGATCTCACTATTCTGCCGCGATTTCCTGGAGTTTGCCGAGCTTCTGCGGCAATTCTGACGATTCCAGCACGCCGCCAAGTTCTGTTCCGATCAATTTCAACTGTTTACTGCTGATCTGGTGCCACATCCTTATTCAGAGACTCCTAAACCCACTGCAGAGATTGAAATCTTACCCCCCACGAATTCCGGGGTGGTTCGACTTCTAAATCTCTTCTTTTTACCGCTTTGATCTTAAATTCATAGTATGGCACCATCTATTTTTATTGAGAAAGATTTTGGGCAGATTTTGAGTAATGCAAATGGTTATGGACATGTGTTTTTAGAGAGAATTAGGGCTTGGAATTGGTACACGTTAGTGTATGACAACACTGAGACCGACGCATTTTATTGTCCCGATTTGGTGACGATGTTTTACACACACATAGACCAAGCCTCAATTGATCTAGAAACATGTCAATTTTCTGTGCACATGCCCATAGGAGACCTACTTGTCACACTTCCTCTTCTTGAGGAAGTCACCTCTGTTCCAACCATCACACACCACACCGAGCCTCTCCCGTTGATTGAGTATATGACTATTATGGGGGCTCGGTGTACTGAGCAGGATCGTGGGCTCAAAGCCAGTACGACATTTAGAAATATTCACTGCGTTGGACGTTGGATCCAACGAAACATTTTAGGGCTTGACCACACCTCCTCTTTCAACAGACCAGTGTTACAGATTATACATGATTTAATGATACGTCAACACTCGGTTTGTTTGAACAAGGTCATCTTCCATGCACTTATAGCCAACTCTTCACGCACACGAGGTGCCAAATACTCCCACCCCATCTTGATTACACGTCTGTGTAGGACTTTCCTACCAGACGATGTATTTGATGCATTCGACCGAGTGTTTGTTGCACCGGAGAGACCTACCAGTTCTTATAACTGTTGTTTACACGCGATCTGGACTCCTACTGTCCAGACTGAGCATGTAGAGTCCTCCTCTGAGGAGAGTCTTAAGGAAGAAGATGAACCTGAGGTTTGGAGGCAGGATCCCCCAGTTGAGTCACGAGCTTTCATGTCCTCCATTTGGAAGGGCATGAAGAAAATTTTTAGGGGTCAAGTGAGGCTGAGGAAATAAGTAGAGGAGCAATCCTCCAGGTTATCCTCCAGGTTAGATGATATTGAGGCAAGGCTAAGCAGATCACAGTCGGCTGGACCCAGCACCACCGCAGGTCCAAAGCGACAGAGGGGGTAGTTTCTTACCTTTTACCTATTTCATGCATCATTTCATCTTGCATACATTGAGGACAATGCATGAGATAGGTATGGGGGGGTATGTACTAACATAGGACTTTTTATTTTCTTTATAGGTGTTATTTTTTTAGGTCTTCCATTTTATTTTTAGAGTTTATTTTTTTTTAGATTTTCCATTTTTCTTAGATTTTCCACTTTCTTTTTAGATTTTACTTTTCTCATCCAAAAAAATTAAAAAAAATAATAATAATAATAATAATAAAAATAATAATAAAAATAAAAACTTTTTGAAATAAGAGACAAAGTTTTGATCTATTTTTAAGAAAATTAAGATGTATCTTAAAATTAAGAAAGCCTTAATTATGACATCTTAAACCTAGTTGAAATAATAGATCTTGTTTGAAATTATAGGCTAAGTAAGTAAAATTGGTGAGATATTTTTATCTTGAATTTTTTGCCTTAGATAATATGCACTTTACACTTACACATTTCTTGGGATGGAGACAAAGACCAAAAATGCCATATAAATAAAAAAAAAAGAAAAAGAAAAAAAATATATATAAATAAAACATCACCTATTAAGCTGGAGAATTGTGCCTCAAGAAGCATGGTTACTCACGCCTAACGGTGATCTCACTTATTAAGCTGGATAATTGTGCCTCAAGAAGCATGATTATTCACGCCTAACGGTGATTATAAATAATCCCCTTTAGTTTTGTGGCCTTTTTCACTCGAGTCCTTTAACCCGAGGGATGTTTTCTCATCTGGTGCCCTAGAACCATCTGGTTTGGGAGTCATCGGTTATAGGCTCGCTACATGGGTGAACCAGAAAGCCTAAGAAAACTAAGGGAAGAAAAAAAAAGAGAAAAAGAAAATAAATATATATAAATAAATGGCTTGATGGTTAGAGTTGAAATCCCAGAAATCTTCACTTACACGGTGTGCATACTATCTAGGTTTTATGAAAGATAAAATATTCAATCCAATTTTGAAGTCTTACCTTAATTGAAAACAAGATCTTGCATGGATACTAAGTTTAAGGAAGAATAATTATAGGTGGACTTATGACCTTAGATCACTTATATTTTTGCAAAAATAGTTCGTGAACATGTCTCTTGTTCAAAATGCGTTTTCAAAATACTAACATTTTGTCTTCTTTCTTTATGGATTTTGTGGGTGTAATCCGCTGAAAACCCTCAGGAGACAACACTCCTCCTCTAGGGTAACCTAGAGGTTTAACGGCTTGTTGCACATGCTCAGTGCAATCGCGTCACCTGCGAAAGTGGTGTAATAAAATTGGTAGTTAGGATTTTCTTTTTCTTTGTTTTGCTCGGGACGAGCAAAAAAATAAGTGTGGGGATGTGATTAGTATCCAATATTGCATATTTTACCTCATAATTCCCATGCATTTAGTTAATAAATACATAATTTTTACTCATCTTCTCTACATATTTGCAGGTACACACTCTAAATGAGAGAAAGCCAATAATCACTTTAATTAGCAATAATTAAAGTGATTAATCTAAGATTAAGATAAAGCCAAATTTGAATCAAGATTCAGAAAGATCCGCGCGCCCAAAGAAGAATCCAGATAGTCCACGTGGCTAACCACCTAACAATAAAATCCCACCAGAAAATCTGGGCTCAACGGCCCAGATTTTGCCGCCAGTTTTGGGAGATCCTGAGGATCTGCGGCAGTTACAGGGAGTTAGGATCCCGGATTTTGCGCCAACCAACTAGCTTCTGGATCCTTCACCTGGGGCTATAAATATGGGACCTTGGACCTGCGAGCAGAGGAGAATGGAGAAGAGAGGAAAATTAGTATGTTGTTGTAATTTTGTATTTTCTCTCTAGGTTTTAGTTCTTTAGATCCCTCTTCTTCTTCCCTAGATACTTTGTAAAAGAGAGAGATTGTGAGAGAGAGAGCTTGTGTAATCAAGGTGTGACAACTTGAAGCAACAAGGATTCATCCATTCTCCTTCCTCTACTTGAGCTTGGTTCTAGTTTACTTGCTTTCTTTAATTGCTTTCTTTACTTGCTTGCTTTAATTCCTTGCAATTTTATTCATGCTTTGTTTTACTTTTCTCATGGCTTGTAGCTAATTCTTTCTCCATGTACTAGCTAACCACTAGCCTTGCCATCTTCACTAACTCATGGGTGATTGCTTTATTTCATCTTGCAAGTTGGATGGTCTTCTCTTCTCCGATGGGTTAAACCACCCTTCATCTACATGAGAAAGTAATTAGATCAACACGCAAGACGAAACCTATGCCGATGGAGTGACAACATGAGGCACGCCTTCACTATCACGGAGTTTAGTAAGTATTGGCAAGGTAGTAAGGTAAGCTAGTCATGGTTTGATTCTTCAAGTTTTCATTCTTTCTAGTGTTAACACCACATCCAATCTTGATTTCTTTTCCACTTTCCATCATGAACATATTCATCCATTCTTTCAATTCTTGTTCCATGATTGTTTTATTCTATTGAGCATAGAAGACACTTCGTTTACATTTCTTCACTACGATTCGTAACGATTCTATCGCTAGCTCTCCCTGAGAATCGACTCGGTATAGCCTTATGCTATAGCGGAGATAAGAAAGGATACGTCGATACATTTACATACACCTTTCTCGTCTTAATCAGACGCTCAACGAGGCCCAACTTAATTACACATCGACTGAAAAGGAATTTTTAGTTGTTGTGTTCACGTTGGAGAAATTTCATCAGTAACTACTAGGGTCTAGGACAACGATTTTCACTGATCACTCCGCCCTTAGATACTTGATGCAAAAGAAGGATGCAAAAGCTAGACTGATTCGATGGATACTTTTTTTTTCAAGAGTTTGACTTAGAAATCAAAGATAAAAAGGGCGTTGAGAATGTGGTGGTAGATCACCTTTCGAGAATTTATAATGTACCAACTGAGATAACACCAATCAATGAGGACTTTCCTGATGAACAAATCTTCACGATGTGTAAAGAGCCCTGTTATGCCGATATTACAAACAAGCTTGCAAGCAGGCGAACACCTTCAAATTGGTCAGGTTAGGACAAGCACCGCTTTATGACACAAATACGGTTTTTCTTTTAGGATGAACCGTATTTATTCAAATATTGCCCTGACCAAATAATTAGAATGTGTCTTCCTAAGGATGAACATTAGAGCGTTTTGACATTTTGTCACGAGTTAGCTTGTGGTGGACACTTTGGTCCACGAAAGATAGCCGAGAAAGTCCTTCAGATTGGTTTCTATAGGCCCACTCTCTTCAAGGATGCTCATACTTTTTCAAACTCTGTGCCAAATGTCAAATGACGGTCGAATCACATGCCGAGACATGATGCCCCTTACACCGATCTTAGAAGTAGAAATATTTGATTTGTGGGGTATCGATTTCATGGGACCCTTTCCTATGTCTTACGGCAACCAATTCATTTTGGTAGCCGTAGACTATGTTTCAAAGTGGGCTGAAGCTGTTCCAAACAGAACAAATGACAACCAGGTTGTCATCAAATTCTTAAGAGAAAATATCATTTCGCGCTTCGGAGCCCCCCGTGTGACAATTAGTGACAACGGGAGTCATTTCTGCAACCGGGCTTTTGAAGCCTTAATGCGAAAATACTCTATTTCTCATAAAATGTCTACGACTTATCACCTTCAGACGAACGGGCAAGTTAAAGTTACTAATAGACAAATAAAACTGATATTGGAGAATACTGTAGGACAAAACCGTAAGATTGGTCCGTCATACTCGTTGATGGCATATCAGACCGCGTACAAGACTGCCCTCGGTATGTCTCCATATAGAGTTATATTTGGGAAGTCCTGCCATTTTCCTGTGGAGCTAGAGCACCGTGCAATGTGGGCAACCAAACAGTTAAACTTTGACTTAAAGAAAGCCAGTGACTTGAGGAAGTTGCAAATTTTTGAGCTGGAAGAGTTAAGAAATGATGCATACGATAACGCTCGGATCTCTAAACATAAAACTAAACTTTTCCATGACAAATTCATTCATAGGAAGAATTTTATCCCTGGACAAAAAGTTCTGTTGTACAACTCTAGACTCCATCTTTTCCTTGATAAGCTGAAAACTAGGTGGTCAGGACCATATATTGTACAAAGAGTCTCCTCTCATGGTGCTATTGAGATTTCTGATCCAAAGAGTGGCAACATGTTCAAAGTCAATGGCCAATGACTTAAGCCATTCTACACCACAGATTCAGAGTCACACGATATTCTCAAACTGGGTCTTTGTGACCCAGTCTACATGTGATCAAATCCTTCTACACTCTCCCCCGGTGTTTCTTGTAAATCTTTTGGGACCTACCTTGTAAAATAAAACAAAATAAAAATAAAAATAAAAATAAAAATATATAAATAAAAAATATATATATATAATAAAAAAGTAAAAACCAAATAATAAAATACTAATAAAATAAACAAAAATATTGGACCTAAGTGCTAAATAGCACCTAGGTTTTCTTCCCTTTTTCTACCTATTTTCCTCATTAATAACTAGAATTTACCCTAGGGTTGAAATTTTCAATTTTTACCTAGGGAAAATTTGGAAATCTACCCATCTTAGGCCCCTATATATACCCCCCAACCTTTCTTTCTTTCTCTACCATAACATCTGAACTCAGATCTGAGAAGGAGAGTTTTGAGCGCCGCCATCAAAATTTTCCAGACCCCTGCTTCTCTCTGTTAGTCGCGTTTTCTCGGTCTTAGCCGCGCGTCCGCGGCAATGTGGTGGAGAGTCCAGAGCGCCGCCAAATTTCTCTGAGGTCGCTGTTGTCTGTAGATCTCAGATCTACAAATCGATCACCTGTTACCCTGTAGATTGCTCTCTGTAATCTAGTTTCAGTTTCCCCCCACGTAATCTGGGGTAGGTTTGTAATTTTCTTTCTTATCCTTCATATTTTCAGTCATGGCCCCATCCATATTTGCTGAAAAAGACTTTGCTAGAATATTTAGTAATATTCATGGATAGAACTCATGAATGGAATTAATATGCATTAGTCTACGATAACTCTAACCATGAGGCTTACCATTGCCCCAAGCTTGTCAAGCTCTTTTATGCTTTTATTGATCAAGCCTCTGTTAACTTTGACACCAACCAATTCATGGTGCACATGCCTACTAGGGACGTTACTATCACTATTGATATGTTGGAGGACTACACACAAGTTCCCAGCAACCCGCACCATCGTGACCCCCTGCCATTAATTGACTACATGATAGTCATGGGGGCTCGCTGTACCGAACAAGATAGGAGGCTCAAAGCCAGCACTGCATTTCGCAACATACATTGTGATTGGGAAAGAGTTGTGTGGAATTTTAGCACAAATATTATGTAAAATGAGAAGGTTTAGAAACAACCTCAAGTGCTTTTGATTACTCCACAAATGTATGAAAGATGATTAATATATCCTTTCCTATCTCCGTTATAGCATAGAGCTATACCGAGTCGATTCTCAGGGAGAGCTAGCGATAGAAGCGTTACGGTCCGTAGTGAAGATGTAAAACGAGAATTCTTCTATGCTTTTAAAAATAAAAACAAATGGGAAAAAGAAATAAAAGAATGGATGGATATGTTCATGATGAAAGTGAAAAGAAATCAAGAAGAGGTTTGCTTTGGTATTCACACTAAAAAGAAAAGAAAACTTTAAAAAGACTTTGAATAAAAGAAAACCATGACTAGCTAACCTTACTACCTTGCTAAAGACTTACTAAACTCCGTGATAGTGAATGCGTGCCTCATGTTGATTCATCGGCATAGATTTGTCTTGCGTGTTGGTCTAATTACCTTCCCACTTGGATGACGGGAGCTCATTCTTGGACTTGTCTTGTAGCCTCCATAGATGTCATAGGTCTACAAGTTAGACTTTCAATAATGGAATCAAAAGAGCTACACTCAAGGGATGCAAATGAAGAACATACAACATTCAATAATGGACTTAAAGAAGTTATACATCAAATAGCATATTGGTGATCCATCTCCATGTTCCATCAAGGTACTTGTTCAAAGACAAGGCTCTAAATGAGGCACACATGATTCATATGGAGAATTACAACAAGATACTTGCCAAGAAATGAAAGAAACCCATCGGAGAAGAGAAGATCATACACTTGCAAGATGAAATAAAGCAATCACCCATGAGTTAGTGAAGATAGCAAGGCTAGTGGTTAGCTAGTACATGGAGAAAGAATTAGCTACTACTAGCCATTACAAAAGCAAAACAAAGCATGAAGTAAAAGTGCAAGAAAGTAAAGAAAGCAAGTAAAGAAAGCAAGTAAACTAGAACCAAGCTCAAGTAGAGGAAGGAGAATGGATGAATCCTTGTTGCTTCAAGTTGTCACACCTTGATTACACAAGCTCTCTCTCTCACAATCTCTCTCTTTTACAAAGTATCTAGGGAAGAAGAAGATCATAGAGAGCTACAAAAATCCTAGAGAAAAACAAAATTACAAAGCTTTACACTAATCTCTCTCTCTTCTCTGTTCAGTCTTTGCTCGCAGGTCCAGGTGCAGTATTTATAGGATCAGAGAGAAGCTTCGAGAGCCTAGGCCGTTGGCGCAAAATCCGAGATCCTAACAACCTGTAACTGCCGCAGATCCACAAGAATCTGGCCGTTTTTGCGGCAAAATCTGGGCCGTTGAGCCCAGATTTTCTGTTGTGATCTGGTTGTTAGTTGGTTAGCCACGTGGCCTTCTGGAAGATCCTATGGGCGCGCGGATCTCAACTGAATCCAAATTCAAATCTTGGCTCTTTTGGGATTATGGATTTAATCACTTTTAATTATTGCTAATTAAAGTGATTAATTGGCTTTTCTCTTTTAAGTTGTGGACCTGTAAAAATAGAGAGAAAATGGGTAAGAAATCACATATTATTTACAAAATGTATAGTATGGAAGTGGTAAAATATGTAAATATGTAGAACAATCACACCCCCATACCTAGCTTTTGCTCGTCCCCGAGCAAAAAGAAAGGAAAAGAAAGAAAAAGAAAAATCCTAACTAATTTATTACACCACTTTCGTAGGTGACACGATTGCACTGAGCACGTGCAACAAGCCGTTAAACCTCTAGGTTACCCTAGAGGAGGAGTGTTGTCTCCTGAGGGTTTTCAGCGGATTGCACCCACAAAATCCATAAAGAAAAAAGACAAATGTTAGTGTTTTGAAAACGCATTTTGAAAGAGAGACATGTTTTCGAACTATTTTTGCAAAAATATAAGTGATCTTAGGTCATAAGTCCACCTATAATCATTCTTCCTTAAACTTAGTCTCTATGCAAGATCTTGTCTTCAATTAAGGTAAGAATTCAAAATTGGATTGAATACTTTATCTTTCATAAAACCTAGATAATATGCACACCGTGCTCAGTGAAAATTTCTGGGATTTCAACTCTAACCATCAAGCCATTTATTTATTTATTTATATTTTCTTTTTCTCTTTTTTTTTCTTCCCTTAGTTTAGGCTTTCTAGTTCACCCTTGTAGCGAGCCTTTAACCGATGACTCCCAAACCAGACGGTCTTAGGGCACCAGATGAGAAAACATCCCTCGGGTTTAAGGTCTCGAGTGAAAAAGGCCACAAAACTAAAGGGGATTATTCTTTTTGATCACCGTTAGGCGTGAATAATTATGCTTCTTGAGGCATAATTCTCCAGCTTAATGAGTGATGTTTTTCACCGTTAGGCTTGAATAATCATGCTTCTTGAGGCACATTTATCCAGCTTAATAGGTGATGTTTTATTCTTTTTTTTTTTATTTTATGGCATTTTAGGTCTTTGTCTCCATCCCAAAAATATGTAAGTGTGAAGTGCATACAATCTAAGGCAAAAAATTCAAGATAAAAATATCTCACCAATTTTTCTTACTTAGCCTATAATTTCAAACAAGATCTATTATTTCAACTAGGTTTAAGATGTCATAATTAAGGCTTTCTTAATTTCTAAGATACATCTTAATTTTCTTAAAAATAGATCTAAACTTTGTCTCTTATTTCAAAAAGTTATTTTTTTTTTTTTTTTTAATTTTTCTAAAAGAAAAGGTAAAATCTAAAAAGAAAGTGGAAAATCTAAATAAAATCTAAAAATAAAATGGAAGACCTAAAAAAAAAATAAAAATCCTAAAAAAAAAATAAAAATCCTATAAAGAAAATAAAAAGTCCTATGTTAGTACATACCCCCCCATACCTATCTCATGCATTGTCCTCAATGTATGCAAGATAAAAATGATGCATGAAATAGGTAAGGTAAAAAGTCACTCCCTCCTCCTCTTTGGACCCGCAGTAGTACTGGGTCCTGCCGACTGTGTCCTCCTCAACTTCGCCTCAATGCCCTCTAACCTAGAGGATTGCTCCTCTAACCTGGAGGATTGTTCCTCCATCTTCTTCTGCAGCCTCACTTGACCCCTAAAAATCTTCTTCATGCCCTTCCAGATAGAGGACATGAAGGCATGTGTATCATGTGGGGGGTCCTGCCTCCAAAACTCAGGTTCATCCTCTGCATCAAAACTCTCTTCAGAGGAGGACTCTACCGGTACATCTTCGGGCTGAACAGTAGGTGTCCAGACCGCATGCAAACAACTATTGTACGAACTGGTAGGTCTCTCGGGTGCAACAAACACTCGGTCGAATGAATCAAAAACATCGTCTGGTAGGAAAGTCCTACACAAACGTGTAATCAGGATGGGGTGAGAGTATTTGGCACCTCGTGTGCGTGAAGAGTTGGCTATAAGTGCATGGAAGATGACCTTATTCAAACAAACCGAGTGTTGACGAGTCATTAAATCATGTATAATTTGCAACACTGGTCTGTTGAAAGAGGAGGTGTGGTCAAGCCCTAGAATGTTGCGTTGGATCCAACGTCCAACGCAATGAACATTTCTAAACATCGCACTGGCTTTGAGCCCACGATCCTGCTCAGTACAACGAGCCCCCATAACAGTCATATAATCAATCAAAGGGAGAGGCTCGGTGTGTTGTGTGATGGTTGGGACAGAAGTGATTTCCTCAAGAAGAGGAAGCGTGATAAACAAGTCTCCAGTGGGCATGTGTACAGTGAACTGGTACATGTGTGGATCAATTGATGCTTGGTCTATGTGTGTGTAAAACATTGTCACCAAGTCGGGACAATAAAAAGCATCAGTCTCAGAGTTGTCATATACTAATGTGTACCAATTCCTTGCTCTAATTCTCTCTAAAAATACATGCCCATAACCATTCACATCACATAAAATCCGCCCAAAATCTTTCTCAACAAAAATTGAAGGTGCCATACTATGAATTTAAGATCAAAGCGGTAAAAAAAAGATGAGAAGTCGAACCACCCCCGGAATTCGTGGGGGGAAGAATTTCGAACTCTGCAGTGGATTCAGGAGTCTCTGAATAAGAATATAGCACCAGATCACCAACAAGAACGTGAAATCGATCGGAGCAGAATTTTTCTGGGCGCAGGAGACTTTGACTTTGCCGCAGATTCCTGGTTGGAGTCGCAGACTGGCGGCAGAACAGTGAGATCTGGGGAGGAGAAAAGGTTCAGAGTGCGGCGCTTTTGATAGGAAGTTGGAGATCTGAGGAATATTTTCGCTTGTGAAGGAGAAGTGTAGGGTGGAGAGATATTTATAGGAGGGAAGAATTAAGAGGTTTCCACTTCTATCCCTAGGTCAAAAGGATTTTTACCACATTGGAAGTTGTAGCTTTGAAAAGGGAAGTTTGACTCTTGGGAATTTGGAATGACCTAGAAATTTAGAATTCTTGAAAGAAGGATTTTGAGGAAACCTAGGAATTTAGAAAGATTTTGAATTTGGAAAGTGTAGATACTCCTTTAAGCATAAAAATCCCTCCTTTATTTTTATTTTTATTTATTTATTTTTTATATTTCTAAAAGAAGTGTTAAAGAAAGAAAATCTAAAAACTCTAAGTTAGTAAAAAAAAATTACCTTAAGGTGGTGGTTCCGGCGGCGGTCTGATTGGTCCATGAAACATGGCCCAATCATTATTACGTTGGGTTTTGCAGAACCCACCAAAAATATCAGGAATATGACCCACTAAAAAGATGAATCCATGAAGGATTTTTATTAAGTACATGACCCCATCTAATTTCCATTTTTTCCAAATAATTTCGGAGTCAAATTTATCAACGCCCTTGTCCCAGAATGATGTATGACATGACAGAACAGTTGACTTGGACTCAGGAAGAACTGACTCAGGAAGGTGACTGAAATCAAGTAAAGGTTCAGGAGTCAAAGTGAATTCTGGAATTGGGTCCAAGTCAAGAAATGAAAACTCAAGTCCACAATCATTTCCCCCAAATGGAATGTGACTATCTAAGATTAGTGATTCAAGTTCAGGAGGGTTGGGAATCAAAACTGACTCTAAAATGTTACTCAAATTGGGTAACAAAACAGGAGTTAACAATGATTCAGGTATTTGAACTAAATCACAAACTTGAGGGTCAAAGTCACATTCCACATTGAGTTCAATTCCACAAAAAGGAGAACTTGCCAATTTATCAATAGGATCTTCAAAAAGGTATAATTGGTCAAGCTCAACATGATCCTTAAAGATGGGTGATTCAACTTCATTGTGAATTGGGAAAGGATCCAATGTCGACTCCGGGAAAAGATTGAAATCAGGTAAAGATACCGGAGTCATTATTGAATCAGAAAGAAGGATCGAATCACTAGGTTGGGGTTCAAGATCATATTCCTCATTGGGTTCAATTCCACAAAAATGTGAACTTGCCAATTTATCAATGGGACTTTCAAAAGTATGGAATTGGTCAAGTTCAACATGATCATCATAAATGATTGGTGATTCAATTTCAAAATGGACTGGCACTGGATCCAATACTGACTCGGGAAATGAAGTGAAATCATGTGAAGATACTGGAGTCATAATTGAATCAGGAAGAAAAATTGAATCATCAAGTGGAAGTTCAGGATCATGTTCATGTTCAAATTCAATTTCAGTAAAAGGAAAACTTGCCAAAATGTCAATGGAATCTGAAGTTTGGACAAGTTCATGTGATTGTGCTGAAATTGAATCTTGATTTCCAAGGCTACATGACTCTTTGGTTTTAACAGAGTGGCTAGTGACATTAGAAATAGGATGAAGAGTTTGGATCATCAAATCTATGTCACGATTTCTAGCATTTTGAGCATGAGTCATGTCTTCAAGCATCTTTCCATAATTGATGATTTCATTATTTTGATGAAAAGATGAAGTGTTGTCTTGGAAGTGATGGTGAAATTGTGAGTCAAAAATGTGTGGAAGAGTGGACTCACACAAGAAATCTTTACTCGTCTCCAGGACAAATGGTTGTTCTTTAGGAAAAGGTGGCACTGAGTAAGACTCTTGAAAATACTGTGGAATTGGAGGGGCAAATGTTTCTTGAAGTTGTTGCTCGACCCTCTGTAAATTGGCTTCTATACTCCTTAGTAACTCAGATTTTTCTTCAATTTGTGGTTCAGAAAAAGGAGTATATGAAGCGGAATCAGGAAATGAATACTGTGGATATTGTGGACTAGGTGGATATGGTGGACAAGGAGGTTGATAATTAAACTCGGGGGACTGGAATCCCCAATTACTCGGTGAAGAGTTGAAATTATTATGGAAATCATAGTTATTAGATGGGGCGTATGGGTCATATTGATTCGGATAAGGCCAACCCGGTGTATGTGGTTGGTGCGTACTGTAAAACGCCGGGTTGGAACTATCTGAATATGGTGTCGGTGTGAAATATGGATTATTATTAGGATAGAAAGAATTGTTGAATGCCATATCACACAAAAAATCACAAACAAAAAGAAAAATCAAACAACAAACAAAAAAGAAGAGAAAAAATCAAAACCAAGCCAAAAGAAGGGTTGACCTAGACCTAGACGACTCCTAACTGATTAGACCGTCCACGGGAGGTTTAGTGTAGACGTAGACCACAAGTTAATCAGCCAGGGAAGGGCAAGGTTGGTGGGAGGTTTTCCGTCAGAGACGTTCCTTAATTAAGTAACCAGCAACCTTCGGGCTTTCGGCCCTCAATCCCTTTCCTAGACACTGATTTTGCAAGAGTCTATTTCCAACACTTTTCCCCCTTAGGATAATCTCCTAAGTGAGTCCGAGATGTCCCTAAGGGCCAACGTCTATTTTTTTATTAAATTAGGCTTGGGTTAGTGAGTGCTTGGGATTGTGATTTTTGGGCTAAGGAAAGGGTAATGAAATCCCCCACCTTATCTTATTTATGGGTTATGCCCTTAAAAATGAATTGTGCAAGTGTACAAAAATATATAACTAGAATTCACTCAAAGCATGAAATCAAGCAAGAGATGATTCCTAGTCTATATGCAATGCGAAACGTACCTTGCCTCCAGCACTCTTCAACAGTAAAAGTAAATGAATTGAAAGACACGTGCCTAGAAATGCAAATGTCTAAACATTTTTTAACTTTTCAACAAATTTTTACTGTTGATTAAATTAGCAGGTATATGGTGAAGAATACAGGATTTCAAGTATAGCAGCAGATGTATTTTGCAGAATCAGAGCCCCTGCAGAAAATTTGTTAGTAGTCAACTCAGTTCTGCCGCAGAACCGCGGCAAAAATCTGGATTCCGCGGCAAAACTGAGGGATCCTGGTCTCTGCTTACGAGAGCAGAGGCTCAGGTCCACTTATATGTATACTGCAATGCAAATTTTCCTGTTGTCTTCTCCTATAACCTGCAACAGAGAAGAAGATTCGTTTAGTTCTTCACTTTAAAGAAAATCCGTTGCTCTCCCCGACAACGGCGCCAAAATTTGATTAGACGAGAAAGGTGTATGTAAATGTATCGATGTATCCTTTCCTATCTCCGTTATAGCATAGAGCTATACCGAGTCGATTCTCAGGGAGAGCTAGCGATAGAAGCGTTACGGTCCGTAGTGAAGATGTAAAACGAGAATTCTTCTATGCTTTTAAAAATAAAAACAAATGGGAAAAAGAAATAAAAGAATGGATGGATATGTTCATGATGAAAGTGAAAAGAAATCAAGAAGAGGTTTGCTTTGGTATTCACACTAAAAAGAAAAGAAAACTTTAAAAAGACTTTGAATAAAAGAAAACCATGACTAGCTAACCTTACTACCTTGCTAAAGACTTACTAAACTCCGTGATAGTGAATGCGTGCCTCATGTTGATTCATCGGCATAGATTTGTCTTGCGTGTTGGTCTAATTACCTTCCCACTTGGATGACGGGAGCTCATTCTTGGACTTGTCTTGTAGCCTCCATAGATGTCATAGGTCTACAAGTTAGACTTTCAATAATGGAATCAAAAGAGCTACACTCAAGGGATGCAAATGAAGAACATACAACATTCAATAATGGACTTAAAGAAGTTATACATCAAATAGCATATTGGTGATCCATCTCCATGTTCCATCAAGGCACTTGTTCAAAGACAAGGCTCTAAATGAGGCACACATGATTCATATGGAGAATTACAACAAGATACTTGCCAAGAAATGAAAGAAACCCATCGGAGAAGAGAAGATCATACACTTGCAAGATGAAATAAAGCAATCACCCATGAGTTAGTGAAGATAGCAAGGCTAGTGGTTAGCTAGTACATGGAGAAAGAATTAGCTACTACTAGCCATTACAAAAGCAAAACAAAGCATGAAGTAAAAGTGCAAGAAAGTAAAGAAAGCAAGTAAAGAAAGCAAGTAAACTAGAACCAAGCTCAATTAGAGGAAGGAGAATGGATGAATCCTTGTTGCTTCAAGTTGTCACACCTTGATTACACAAGCTCTCTCTCTCACAATCTCTCTCTTTTACAAAGTATCTAGGGAAGAAGAAGATCATAGAGAGCTACAAAAATCCTAGAGAAAAACAAAATTACAAAGCTTTACACTAATCTCTCTCTCTTCTCTGTTCAGTCTTTGCTCGCAGGTCCAGGTGCAGTATTTATAGGATCAGAGAGAAGCTTCGAGAGCCTAGGCCGTTGGCGCAAAATCCGAGATCCTAACAACCTGTAACTGCCGCAGATCCACAAGAATCTGGCCGTTTTTGCGGCAAAATCTGGGCCGTTGAGCCCAGATTTTCTGTTGTGATCTGGTTGTTAGTTGGTTAGCCACGTGGCCTTCTGGAAGATCCTATGGGCGCGCGGATCTCAACTGAATCCAAATTCAAATCTTGGCTCTTTTGGGATTATGGATTTAATCACTTTTAATTATTGCTAATTAAAGTGATTAATTGGCTTTTCTCTTTTAAGTTGTGGACCTGTAAAAATAGAGAGAAAATGGGTAAGAAATCACATATTATTTACAAAATGCATAGTATGGAAGTGGTAAAATATGTAAATATGTAGAACAATCACATTGCGTTGGACGTTAGATCCAACGCAACATCCTTGGCCTTGACCATACGACCTCCTTTAATAGGCCGGTGCTGCATCATTCACGATCTCATGACTAGGCAGCACACCATTTGCATCAACTCGACCATCTTTCACAATATCATCACAAACTTCACGGCACATGCGGTGCCAAATACTCACATCCGGTTTTGATCACTCGTCTGTGTAAGAACTTCTTACCAGATGATGTCTTTGACTCTTATGACAGAGTATTTGTTGCACCAGAGAGGGCAACAAATGCTTATAATAATTGTCTCCATGCAGTCTGGGCCCTTAGTGTCTAGCCCGAAGATGCCCCGGCTGAGTCCTCTTTGGAGGAACTTTTGGAGGATGATGATGACCCGGCCTTTTGGCAGCAGGACCCCCAACTGATTCACGAGCCTCCATGTCTACCATTTGGCGATGCATGAAGAAAATCTTTAAGGGTCAAGTTTGACTGAGAAAATAGGTAGAGGAGCAGACCACTCGCCTAGACCGCATCGAGGAGGATCTGCGGTGTTCGCAGTCGGCCGGACCTAGCACCACCGCTGGTTCGAGCCGAAGGAGAGGGTGATATCTTTTCTTTACCTATTTCATGCATATATTTTAGTTGCATTCATTGGGAACAATGAATGAGATAGGTATGGGGGGTAGATGCTAACGTAGATTTATTTTTTAGTTTTTAGGATTTTTTCTAGATTTTCTAGGATTTTCTTAGATTTTTCTTTTCTTATATAAAAAAAGAAAAAATAATAATAAAAATATTTTCAGTGATCCATTTTTAAAAGAATTAACTTCATCTTAGGAATTAGGGAAAGCCTAAACTAGAATTTCTTAATATAAGTCAAAAGAAGAAGTATTGTTGGATCTTTAGGTTAAGAAAGAAAAGAATAGAAAGATAGTTAGACTTTGAATTTTTCCTAAGCACTATATACATTTACATGTTGAGGGATTAATCAAGGACTTAGTAACTTTGTTTATATTTATATATATAAAAAAAAGAGAAATATATATAGATAAATAAATAAAAATTTGATCACCAATTAAGCTGGTTAGTTGTGCCTTAAGAAATATAACCAGTCACGCCTAAAGGTGGTTGAGTCCTTAGCATTCGTGGCCTAGTTTACTCGAGTTCTTGACCTTAGAGATGTATCCTCATCTGGTGCCCTAAGACTGTCTGGTCTCGGAGTCATCAGTAAAAGGCTCGCTACATGGGTGAATTAGAAAGCCTAATGAAGCTAAGGGAATAAATAAATGTAAATATATAAATAAATAAATAAAAATAAATATATTATATATATATATATATATATAAATAAATGTACCATAGTCTAAGAACAATTTCTCATACATATAAATGTATATATGTTAGGCTTGATACAAAATCTAGTTCTCTCTTCATTTTTGAAAACTTAACCTAAGTTGAAAATGAAACTTCGAATGGAGACTTATAAAGAGAAGGAAAGTTTAGGGTAACCTGAAACCAAAAGATCACCGAAATTCTTGAAAAAATGGATCATAAACTTTTTTCTTCCTTTTTTCACTAACATTTTTTCTTTTTCTTTAGATTTTGTGGGTGCAATCCACTGAAAACCCTCAGGAGACAACACTCCTCCTCTAGGGTAACCTAGAGATTTAACAGTTTGTTGCACGAGCTCAGTGCAATCGTGTCACCTACGAAAGTGGTGTAATAATTTAGTTAGGATTTTCACGTTTTCTTTACTTATTTTGCTCGGGGACGAGCAAAAGCTAGGTATGGGGGTGTGATTGGAGTTCATTTTGCATCATTTTATATCACCTTACCATATTTTATATTAATAAAAATAGGATTTTTATTGCTTTTCTCTCTTATTTTTAGCTCCATTCTTTATGGAGAAGAAGGCCCAAATCTTGAAATTTTTAACAAATTAAAGGTGTTTTTAGGAGCCCACAACAAGGAAGCCCAATTTTGAAATGATCCAAGGCATATTCCCCAACTTCTAGAAGCTCAGCTGGGCACATGCAGTGTAATGGAATGTCAGAGAATTCGCTGGTGCAACGGCCAAGATGCTACCGCGAAAACGCGGCCCTGGCCGCGTATCCGCGGCACAACCTTGGCCGTTGATCAAGTGATTGATCCTACGGCTGTTATGCGATGTTATCTTCTCCTGAAGCCCATAAATAGACTCCTAGGGTCTCTGTAAAAAAGTGAGGAGAGAATAGCATTTTTGTTTAGGCAAATAGTTAGAATTTCTTTAAGTTCTCTCTAGTCTTCTTGTGTAATTTTGATTTTCTCCTTCTAGATCTAGAAAAAAGAGAGTGAGGGTGAGAGAGATCTCTGTAATTGAAGAAGTGACAACTCAATACAAACGCTCAAGCTTTCCTTCCTCAAATCTTTCTTGTTCTATTGCATTTACTTTCCAAGTTCTTTATTTTCTTGCACTTATTTTCTATCATATCTTCTAGCTTGTTTTTCTTTTCTATGGCTAACTAATCAATTAACATGACTAACTAACTTCTAACACTACTAACTACTAACTCTTTGGTGATTACTAACTCATATAAATAATTAGATGTTTTTATTTCTAGTCTTGTAATTAACAAGTCTTTTTATTTTCAATGAAGATGAATAGTGTTTCAATTCTAGTGAATGTGTATCACCTCCATATGATTCATGTGTGTCTCATTTAGAGCCTTGTATTTTGAACAAGTGTTTTGATGGAACATGAAGATGGATCACTTTAGTATACTAACACCTATTGTACAAGTTTCTTATTTCATGCTAGCTTGTTATAGCTTTGATGGACTAATGAATCTTATATTCTTACTTAGCATGCCTAAGTATGAATACTTATGTTCCATTATTGAGAATCTATTGGGAGCCGATGATCCAAGGAGGCCACCTAGCCAAGCCTAGATGAGAACACATCCTCAATTCGGGACAACATATTGATTTTACAAAGCAAGATGTACTATTGCCAATGAATCTACATGAGGCATGAATCACCCAACGAGATTAGTAAGTTAGTAGTGTAGAATGTTAGTTAGTCATGGCTTTCTCTCTATCGAATTCTAAAACTCTTTTTTAAAACTTTTTCTTTTTCCAACATTACCGTTTTTCATTCCGTTTTCTTTTTCTTAAAAAACCTCTACAAAGATTCTTCACTCTCTTTCTACTTTGTTTTGTTTTCCATTTTTTTAAACAAAGAAGAACCTTTGTTTTTCTTCACAAAAACTTCAACATAAAAACTGTGAATGCTTCCATCGCTAGCCCACCCTGCGGATACGACCCGTTATAGCTTGTGCTTCGAATGGTGATTTGAAGGAGTAAAGTAAATCTTCACACATATTTAGAGTTTGATCATCAGTATAAGAACATAAACGGTTTACTCTGAACTGTTACTTAATTCAATTCCTCCTTCGGAACACGCATTAATGCAGTATGGGCACGTCATAGCTTATTGATTAGTCTCTAAAACTGCATATTTCATACCACATCTTCACATTTATTTTATATTAAATTGTGCTAATAAACACCTCTCTTGTATGTTTCTAGGTCCATAGTGTGCAATGAAGAAGAAGGCCCTAAATCACCATTTAATGGGTGATTGGAGGCCTATAATCTAGCCATTGACTTTGGAGAGCTGATTTGTCAAAATCAAGGGCCCAAAACTAGAACCCGAGAACTGCATCTGACAGGGGACAGACGGGACAGCGCGCCGCCTGAAGCGCTACACGCGCGGCTCTAAGAGAGCCGCAGAAACATGGCCATGGCCACGTGTTCGCGGCCGTACGGGTGCGGTCGCGGCCGCGCGGGTGCGGCCGCGCCCGTACTTTAGGCCAGGGTTTACCCCCTGGCCCCCTTTCCCCTGGTGCCTATAAATACCCTTTGGGGTTTTCAGAGCAAAAATATGCAATGTTTTAGGGTAGTTTCATCTTCATTTTGTAATTTAGGATAGTTTAGGTTAGTGTTTTTCTTCTTTCTCCTTTGTATTTTCAATTTCTTGTAGATCTTATAATAGGAGAGAGAGTGGTACATAGTTGGGAAGCAAGAGTGCATGTACTAGAAGGTGACAATCTATGAAAGGTGCTCTCTTAACTTATCTTTGTTTTCTTCTCTAACTCTTTTTACATGTGTAGCTAACTTTTCTCTCATGGCAACTAACTACTAACCACTAACTTGCTAACTTCTTATTTGATAATCTATATGAATCTAATAGCCTCTACTTGGCCTTACTCTTGCAAGAGCCATTGATGGCTCATGATGATGGATTCTAACACTCTAACTTCCTAACTCTCTAACAAGCTAATATTACTTTATACCATGCTTACTCTTGTTTAGTTTTGATGGTTTAAGTGTAGCTTGCACATGTTTTGTTGAGTTTGGATGTGATGAGTTATCGTATGAGCCATGCTTTGTAACGCTCTTGAACCAAGACTAGTGATGGCCAATGATACATGTGAGGCAACTATCACTAAGAGGTTAGCATGTTGGTGGAGTTATTAGTAGTTATTAGCAATGAGTTTTCTTTCTTTTTTTTCACTTTGTTTTAGAAATATCAAAAACTACAAATACATTCTTTTCTATGTTTTTCACTTCTTTGTGTTTCACCATACTTCTCTTTTCATTCTTTGTTTTCCTTTCTTTTCATTCTTTCAAACATTGAAAAAATTTTAACATACACGTGAATCAACCTGTAAAGCTTATATTACCTCCCATCCTTATGGATTCGACTCGTTTTAGCCTCTATGCTATAACGGAAGTATCGATGAAGCCAAAGCACACACACCTTAAATATCGATTTCAAAACATACACTTTTCGTGCGTGGTTTTCCCCCGATCAAATTTTGGCGTCGTTGTCGGGGATGGGAACAGTTTGATTTCACATTTTTGTTAACTTTTTTTCTTTATTTTTTGGTGTGCAGGTTAAATTTTTAGCATTGCAGGAGTCCACACTTACTCTTATCTGGTTGGATAAATTCTTGTATATTCTTATACTCTGCTACTAATTTTTATTTATATTACCTATGCACTGTAAATAATTTTAAGAACTGAAATACAGAAATTGGATGCTTTAAAACGGTTTAGGCATTTGCACCTAGGCACGTGTCAATTTTCATTCTAATATACTGTATTTTATTCTTATGTTGTTGTGATCATGACGGAGGTGTACATATGGCATTGCATATAGCATAGAACAAACACGTGAGTGATTTACTCTTTTTGTGTGTTCATTCTTATCTATATTGCACATTTACACAAATTGAACTTAAGGGCAAAACCCAGTACAACATAAGGTGGGGAAGTCATTACCCTCCCTTAGCCCAAAAATCACCTCCCCACTCACACAATCCAAGCCTAAATAAAATTTGCTAGACGTTGCCCCCTAGGGACATCTCAGACTCATTTAAGAGATTAACCTAAGGGAAAAGTTGTTAGAAGTTGATTCTTGTCAAATCAATGTCTAAGGTTGGGGATTGAGAGGCGAAACCTCA
This sequence comes from Agave tequilana, assembly GCA_038442645.1. Lineage (NCBI taxonomy): Eukaryota > Viridiplantae > Streptophyta > Magnoliopsida > Asparagales > Asparagaceae > Agave > Agave tequilana. The sequence continues at coordinate 255,835 of JAVJIF010031764.1, forward strand.
AAGAACAGTAGTTTGGCATAATTAGACCCGTTGCTCCGGCACGGATACCTCCCACTGATCTTGCCCCTACCTGGCCGATTAATTCGTTGTCAGATTCTGACAATATTCCCCCCGTGGATAGTCTAACCAAATAGGAGTCGTCTAGGTCTAAGTCAACCCTAGCATAGGCTTGTTCTCTTTTTTCTTTTTCTGTTTGTTTGTTTTCCTTTTTGTATATTGTGATATGGATTTCAACAACAACAATTTTTTCAATCCGAATATGAATATATATTTCATCCCGACCTCATTTGACTCGGATAATTCCGACCCGGCTATGTATAACATCAACCAACAATATATGCCGAGTTGGGATTATCCAACTCAATATGCCCCATATCTCCAACTTATGACCACAATTTTTAAAATAATTTCAACTCTTCACAGAATCAATGAGGATTCACCTCTCCTGAGTCAAATTTTCAACCACCTTGTCCACAATATTCATTCCCCGATTTGGCTTCATATCCTCCTTTTCCTGTTCCACCAACTGAGGAAAAATCCAATTTGGAAAGGAGAATGGAAGCCATGCTTGAGTCCCAACAACAAATTTAAAATTTGCTCAATTCACAATCCTTCCTAAATCAAACTCCTTATACTTCTTTTCTAAAACATCCAATTGAAGAAGAATCTAAGCTAGAAGAGCAATTGGAAGTCTTTTGTGAAAAATTGCAACGATTTCAAAATATGTTGGCTCATCATCTCAGCCAAATTTTCAAGAGTTTTACTCATCTTTTCCATTATCACTAGTTCAAAATGAACAACCATCAATATTGGACTTGAGTATAGAACCCTTGCGTGAGTCCGAGTAGCAATTGTAAAATCCGATGGACTCACAATTTCACCACAATTTCCAAAACCAACTTCCATACTCACCTTTTCAAGAAGAACCAAGTGCAAAAGTATAGACGACATGATTCTAACTCCAAATTCTGTTACCCAGCCTATCAGTAGGTTAGACTCACTAATGAGAAAATTGATCAATGAAAGTGAGAAAAGTCTTTCTTGTCGATCTTTGACCGATCCTTATATCCCAACTCTACTGATTGGACCCAAGAATCATGTCATTTTGGAAATCCAGTTTCAATTTCATCATACCAACCTGAACTTGACCAACATAAATCTCTTAACATTTTGGCAAGTTATCCTTTTCTTGAAATTGAACTTGAGCTTGAAAGTATCATGTACCTCATGTTGGTGATTTCATTTCACTTTTTAATTCAGTAATGACTCTGGTATCTTTACCAGATTTTTCTCTATTCTGAAGTCAACATTGAATCCTATTCCAATACGCTGTGAAATTAAATCACCAATATCTTATAATTACACTTCATTAATGGGAAAAGTGTGTGAACATCAATTCTTTGGTTTGGACCCTATTTTTGAACCAATTTTGACTCTCATTGTTGACTCTCGAATTGATCTGAGTCAACTTCCTTAGTCAGTATCGGTTTTTGTTCCTGATCCATTTGAGTCTAAATCCATCATCTTCCAAAATCACACTTCATTGTTGGAGAAGGATGTTAAAGAAAATGACTCAGTAATTATTTTTGAAAATTAAAAATTAGATGGGGATAAGTTTTTACCATTTAGTCAATCATTCTTTTACTGGGTCGCATTAGAAAGGTCGCTGGTGGGTTTCTGCAAGATTTATGATATCTTGATTGGGCAGCAACGCTTGGCCCAGTCAGACCACCACCGGAGCCACCACCATGAGGTAATTTTCCTTTCCTTTCCATTTGTTTCATGTATATACACATTCACGATGCATTAAGGACAATGCATGAGATAAGTGTGGGGGAGGGTTTACTAACATAGGTTGTTTTATATTTTCTTTCTTTTACACTTCTTTTTAGAAACTTTTAAAATTTTCTTTTGTATAAAAACTCTTTTCTTTTCCTTTTACAAAACTTTTTGACATAAGGAAAGTAGTTTTGAATTATTTTTAAGAAAAATTAAGATTATCTTAGGAATTAGAAAGACCTAAAATTATGAAATTTAAACTGAGTCAAAATAATAGATCTTGTTTAAATTTTAGGATAAGAAAATAAGATTGAAAAGATAATTTGATCTTGAATTTTTTTGCCTTAGATTTATGCACTTCACACTTACACAATTTTTGGGATTGAAATAAAGACTGAAAATGCCATAAAAATATATATATATATAAAATTGATGATAATAAAAATCACTTATTGAAGTTGAATAATTATCCCTCAGGAAGCATGATTATTCAAGCCTTAAACGGTGGATAAAAACAAAACAGTCCCCTTTAGTTTGGTGGCCTTGCTTACTCGAGTCCTTAAGTCCGAGGGATGTTTTCTCATCTGGTGCCCTAAGATCATCTAGTTTGGGAGTCACCGGCTAAAGGCTCACTACCAGGGTAAATAAGAAAGCCTAAGAAAACTGAGGAAAGAAAAAAATATATATATAAACAAATCATGGCATGAAAGTTAGAGTCGCTATCCCAAAAATCTTCACAGTTCACAAAGTGCATATTTTTCTAAGAGTTTTATGAAAGATCAAAGAGTCGATTCAATTTTAAAGTCTTACATTTAATTTATAACAAGATTTTGCATTTCGACTTAGTTTAAGGAAGATTATATTCGGGTTAAACTATGACCTTGGATCACTTATATTTTCGCAAAAATACTTCAACACTTTTCTCTATTTCAAAAATGTGTTTTCAAAATACTAATATTTGATTTCTTTCTTTATGGATTTTGTGGGTGTAATCCACTGAAAACCCTCAGGAGACAAAACTCCTCCTCTAGGGAAAACCTAGAGGTTTAACGACTTGTTGCACATGCTCAGTGCAATCGCATCACCTGTGAAAATGGAGAGAGTGGTACATGGTTGGGAAGCAAGAGTGCTTGTAATAGGAGGTGACAATCTATGAAACGTGTTCTCTTAACTTATCTTTGTTTTCTTCTCTAACTCCTTTTTCATGTGTAGCTAACTTTTCTCTCATGGCAACCAACTACTAACCACTAACTTCTAAGTTTTTATTTGATAATCCACATGAATATAATATCCTCTACTTGGTCTTGCTCTTGCAAGAGCCATTGATGGCTCATGATGATGGATTCTAACACTCTAACTTTCTAACTCTTTAACAAGCCAACATTACTTTATACCATGCTTACTCTTGTTTAGTTTTGATGGTTTAAGTGTAGCTTGCACTTGTTTTGTTGAGTTTAGATGTGATGAGTTATCGTATCAGCCATGTTTTGTAACGCTCTTGAACCAAGGACTGGTGATAGCCAATGATACATGTGAGGCAACTTCACTAAGAGGTTAGCATGTTGGTGGAGTTATTAGTAGTTAGTAGCCATCAGTTTTCTTTCTTTTCTTCACTTTATTTTAGAAATATCAAAAACTACAAATACATTCTTTTCTATGTTTTCCTCTTCTTTGTGTTTCACCGTCTTCTCTTTTCATTCTTTGTTTTCCTTTCTTTTCATTCTTTCAAAATTGAAGAACTTTTAACATACACGTGAATTAACAGGTAAAGCTTCTATCACCTCCCGTCCTTGTGAATTCATCTTATTTTAGCCTCTATGCTATAACGGAAGTATCGAGGAAGCCAAAGCACAAATACTTTAAATATCGATTTCAAAATATACACTTTTCGTGCGCGATTTTCCCCGATCACTTATGCATCATGGCAGCTGAAATCCTATGAAAGGAACTATCCTATGCATGATTAGCATTGGCAGCAGTGATTTTCGCTCTAAAAATTTGGAGGCATTATTTGTTGGGCGAGACATGTTCAGATCTTCACCAACCCTATTAGGCAGGATAAAGGTAGCTCAGAGGGAGAATCACAAACTACAAAAGTTCAGAGAATAAGTGGAAGTCCGGCTAAGGGCGGACTTGTAGATACATACTGATGGGACACTCCATTTTGATAGCAGAGTTTGCATACCAAAGGAGGAGGTATAACAAGAAATAATGTCCGAAGCTCACAACGCTGCATACTCTATACATCCAGGATGGATGAAGATGTATCAGGATTTAAAGCATCATTTCTGGTAGCATAGGAAGAAGAGAGAATTGCTCGATTTGTAGCAAAGTGTCTGGTATGTTAACAGGTGAAGGTTGAACAACAAAGGACAACCGGACTACTCCAACCCCTGTCTATTCCAGAAAGAATTGGGAACATATCACTATGGATTTGTCACTACACTACCTCTTAGCCCTAAGGGTAACAATGCAGTGTGGGTCATAATTGATCACCTCACGAAGCTAGCATACTTCATTTCATTCTGATTGGGATAGTCTGCTGAGGTGTTAACCGGAAATTATCTATAGGAGTGGTTCAACTCCATGGTGTACTAGTCAGCATCGTGCTAGACAGGGATAGCAGACTTCTATGCCACTTTTGAAAGAGTCCTCAAGAAAATCTTGGAACCTAATTGAAATTCAACGTAACCTACCATCCGCAGACTGATGGACAATTAGATCGGATGAATTAAATCCTCGAGAACATGTTAAGAGATTATATGTTGGACTTCAGAGGATCATGGGAAAATCATCTGCCCTTAGCCGAATTTTCATTCAACAATAGCTACCAGTTAGTATCAAGATGGCACCATTTGAAGCACTATACAGAAAGAAGTGTAGGTCATCGTTATGTTGGAATTATATTGAAGAAAGAAGGCTCTTGGGATCAGAAGTGATTACCCAAACTATAGAGAAGATCGAGATCATTCGCAAAAGGCTGAAAGCGGCCCAAGACCAATAGAAGAGTTAAGCAGATTTAAACTGAAGACTTCTTGAATTTGCAATGAGAGATCATGTATTCCTTAAGATATCCCCAATGAGATGGGTAATTAGATTCGGTAACTTAGGAAAGCTAAGTTCAAGGTTCATAGTTGAGCTGTCACTAATATTGCATTATTTATTGTCACATTTTAATATTTATTTTGTAATAAACTCTGCTACTTAACCAATTTTAATCTAATGGTGTACATGGTAATTAATGAAGAAAGAGGAGAAATAGGCTAATTATCCAATTAAATCCAGAGTTTTAAAGATAGGATTTTCTAGCTCAAGAAAATCAACGAAGATTTACTCAAATACAGAGGTTAAGAAACAATTCTATCTAAAAAAATAGAAAGATATTAACGGGAAAAATCTAGTGCTCCAAGATCAGGCCCAATGGCCAGATCAAGGCCGCAAAAACGCTGCCTCTGTTCGAGGAACATTAGCTCTACTATCTTCGTACTCCTTTTCCCATCCATTTTTCCTATAAATACTGCAGCCTCTGAAGGCAAACGGGCACCACTCCAGCAGATAGTTTAGATTAGGATTTTTACTTTAGTTTAACTTAAGTTTTTCTTTTTAATTCTTATGTAATTTTTAGTTTTTATATAATTTAGAGAGATTCATGAGAGAAATTGAGAGAAGAGTTGTATTGAGAGTGATGTTTCCTCAAAAAATTGAAGGCGTGTAAAATTCTTTATTTGATTGTAAATAAAATTACAACAGATCAATAATCCAATTACAAAAGAGAGAAGAATGGTTGGATCTCCCTTTGTTTAATGTTGGATTTTTTCTGTAGTGGTGGAGAGTGATTCATGTACTCCGTTGACGGGCTAAACCGAAAGTTTGATCTTCGGATCTTCTTGCTCTCGTTGAAAGCACACTAGTCAGGTATGGGACCTTAATTAGTGGCTAAAATCTCAAAAATTCTATAGAACTTGAACTCATCAAGCTTATAAAGAGTTTTCTTCTCCAATACAATGTGTGTTCAGTAGCCTTGTGCTTAGTTTTCAGCCTTCTGTAATTATCCAGCTTCAAGCATCAACTGTGCCTTTTTGGGGATTCTCCTCTGCCTTATGGGTTCTTGAGTTTCTCCTCCAGAACTCTCCCTCTTTTTTTTAGCTATTCATAGCTATTTATAGAGGAATTGGGGTGTAGCTAACCCCTTAAATCTCTTCATAATGGGAAGGGTGTAACCAACCCTTAAATATCTCCATAATGTGAATATAAAATTATTCCTCATTATATGAAGAAAAAATCGGTGTAACTAACCAAATTCGTGGCTATCAGTTATAGCAGAAATGTGGGTCTCACGCTGGATGCAGACCTCGCTCAGATATTAATACATGATGCTCACGGGTTCACGTCTGTGCTAGAATGCGGATCTCACAGGCTCTCATTGAAGTTGAAATGCGAAGCTTCTCATGCTTGCATTTGTGTTGAAAAGCGAAGCTACACAAGCTCACATTTTGCAGAGACTGCGAGGTTCGCGTCTGAGGTTGGAACGCGATCTCTGCGTTTGACAAAGGACGCCAGGTAAGCATTTGGGTTGAAACGCGACCCTCGCGTTTGGCATGAGGCCGACGTTTGAGGCTGGAATGCAACCTCTGCATCTATGAGGTTCGTGTCCGAGGATTTGTCTTCAGTAATTTTTAGATAGCCTACAGAACGCCCTCCAAAGTTTTTGAAACTCCGCGGTTGGCTGGGACGGGTCTTGGAATACTTTGGACTTCATGTTGATTTGGACTCCTATGATTTAATTGGCAATCTTTTGAGCTGTCTTTAGCTTGATCTTGTCTAAATTTTGGTCTTCATGAGTGTACTGTTAAACTGCTTGAAGCCTCAAGTGAAGATCATTGTAAGAATCTTGATACATAGTCAAGAACTTATATGAGCTCTGATTTGGTTGTCGGTGTACTATTGAACCAGTAGAGTTATTGATTGCCTTTTCCAGTATACTGTTGAACTGATTGCAGAAGCAGAGACATACTCCTTGTATTTAAAGAGAGAGGACGCGACTCTCACAATTGTCGCATTGGACGTGCCTATCATTGGATGCGGATGTCGTGGACTTCAAAAGACGTGACCTTCATTTGATGTTGAGACGTGGCTCTGGCTTGGTACTTGAGATGCGACTCTATGATTGAGATGCGAAGGACATGCTCAAAGCTCTTGAATCATGTATGTTTCCTTTTACCCTAGAAAACTAGACTGAGTAAAGTAAAAGTGTATTAATTATCAGAGGTGTGATATTAACTTAGCAAATTGAATAACTCCACTGGGGGAATTTGAGAGGGTTACTGTCAGAGGTATGATGTTAACTTGACAATGGGATCTGGACTTGTGATTTTAACAAGTTTAATGGACTTGTTGTTCTATGAATGAGAATAACAAGAGTTTGATCCGCTGGGGATTATGTCACAGTCTATCGTGAGAGATTTAGTGTTAACATGACTAGAACTCTGCTGGGAATGAAAGTTTACTGTTGAGGTGTGATATTAATATAACAACAATTGATTTTATGATCTACACATTTAAGTGGACTTGTCATTCTATTGAGGAGAATGACAAACGGGATTGGATTTCTTGAGGATCCATAGAGATTTTTACCGTCAGAGGTATAATATTAACATGACGGTTGGTTTTGTGATTTGAGCAAATTAAATTGTCAAAGTTGTGATGGTAACTTGAGAAGGATGTATGCTAGAGATGTGATATTAACTTAGCACTAAGAAGGTCTCATTTTCATTGAGAAAACTAAGAAGATCACAGTCATAGGTGAAGTATTAACTTAACAGTGAAATGAATATTAGAGGTGTGATGTTAACTTAGCATTGAAAGATCAATTTCATTGAGAAAATCGAGATTTTTCTTATCATGATTTTCATACACCCCAAAATCAACACTTGTACAACATTTGACAAAACACCCTTTGTCAAATCTGTATAACTCTTCTTCACATCAAGAAGACACTCTTTTTGATTTATTACAATGTATTCTATAAGCTTTGAAACTTGTACGTGATTGTGAACAAGGTATCTTATAGGATAACTCTCAGAATTCTTCACAAAAGAATTGAAATTGTGTGAAGAACAGAAAGTAGACACAAGTTTTCTGAAAAATAAAATTTTTTTGAATAGAGTTTTGGACAGAAAACTTATGATTTGAATTGGTGATTACATCCAAGGAATCCATCCCTATTTATAGGTGAAATCCATGGTCAGTTAGTAAGTTATCAACTCAAATTTGAAAATCAAAACGTTAGAGAAAACATCAGAAAACAAAACTGAATAACAGTCAGAAACTGTAGCTAGTCGACTAGGATATGAGAGTAGTTGACTACTATAAGAAGTTTTGCCTAGGTTAGTCAATTAGCCTAAAGATCAAGTCGACTATATGTATCTGATACAGATTGATAGGTCTCTGAAAACTAAATTAATCAAGTATATAAAAGGGGTTAATCGACTAATGCTGCTTACAATCAACAAATAGAGAACAAATATTTTTTTCTGTGAAGACACTTAGTGGACTATATGCTATTATAAGTCGACTAAAGGATATGTTAATCGACTATAGAAAAGAGGTTAGTTGACTATAAGACTATTTTTTGTGCGTGATCAAGGCTTTTAACAAATTTTTAGAAATACACAAAAATAGTCAATATCTTTGAATAAACTTGAGCTATTAGAACTTAGTACTGGCTCTGTAGATTAAGCTTCAATATATGTGCATCACATTTTTTATCCTCGAAATCTTTTATCAGCAAACTGTAAGTTTCAGCATTCTCCTCCTTTTTGATGATGACAAGCTATGTGCATGAAAACTCCCCCTGCAGAGAAAAGGTATAACAAATATGTATATGTTGACAAAAACCATAGCCATATATCTTAGCCATATATCTTAGTCAAATACAATATGTATCTTAGCCATATATCTTTATATCTTCTCCATGTATCAAAACACAGAGATATATCTAGAAACACAGAGAACACATCCATATTATTTTTAATTGTGTGCCTTCAAAAGAATCCATCTTCAGTTGCATATTCATAAAATACTCCATAAGTAGAGATTGATTATTGAGTAATGCAGACTGAGAGGTCATCATAGAGGTTTGTTGGGTTTGTAAAGCCAAAATTTCAGCAGAGAGAGAATTATAGAAGGCATCGGGAAAGGAGGAGGTGTTTGAGAGGAAGGGGGTTCAGTGAATGGAGGTTGAGTTGAGGAGGAAGAGGCTTGAGTAGAACTTTGTGGAGGAGAAGAGGGTTGATGTAGAGGTTGTGGTTGTGGTTGTGGTGGAGGTTGAGGAAAGTCAAGAAGTTTCATGCGATGGAGAACGACACGATCAAATGATTCGAAAACCTTGACGACACTAGTTTTGGAAGCAAGATCTTTTATAAATTTTCGAAACACATGAGATAGAAAAGCTCCATAGGGTAAGAAAGAAGTATGTTCTTTGACAAGGTTATCAAATATGATCTTAGCCCAATTAATTTCAAGTCCAGCCATGATGGCATAGACACAGGTAGCTAAGTCACGGGAATAATAGTTATAACTCCTGATTTTTGGGCAGATATTATAAGCAAGAATACGATCAATGAGACAAGAAACAGGTTTTAGTTTGGTGTTTGCCATTGGTGGTCCTTGATCGGGAAGGAAGATATGAGATAGAGATAAAACTTCATCATCGTCCATTTAATATCATTAAGGGATAGGCCATGATAAAGAATAGAGAGGATACGACCAAAGATTTAGGAGATAATTTGATATGAACATCTTTAACCAGAGAATAAATATGAACAGAATCATCATTATCTTCATAGGTTAAATTAGTGTAAAAGAGGTGGATCAAAAAAAGATAATACCCTTACCTAGATTCAGTTGAAAACATTGTGTAAAGACCAGAATTTTGAAAAACTGATGCAATATAATACTAATGAAAGTCTTTATACTTAATAAATCGACTCGGTAAGATTTTCAACTGTGAAAGTCTTAAGAAATCATCTTCTAGAGCAGAATTTTTAAGCAAAATCCTAAATCTATTTGAGAGGAAGATCAAGATGGTGTGGACTTAGTTTTCTTAGATCTTGACATGATGAGAAATGAAATTAAGGTCTAAAAGAGGATAGATATAGTTGAAAAATAAGGAAATTGTAAGTATAAAGAGATATTGCAAAGATTTACCCTAAAATTTAAAGGAAGGGACAGAGATGTAGTCGACTGGTACTGCTGCTACTGAAGAAAAATGGCTATAAAAACTGAGGGTTTTGATGGTGTGGAAGGGTGAATAGGAGAGGTAAAAATAAAATTAATCGTGAGGATTTAATATGGGAAGAGATCAGATCCAAAAAATCATGAAATGGGCCGGATTTGAAAGTCATAAATCCAATAACAGAACACAGTTTTATACAGAGTTAGTCGACTTGAGTCTATGATTAGTCGACTAATCCTTTGGTTAGTCGACTAATTAGTCAATATAGTTGACTAATTCTGAATAATTCAGAATATCATGTTTCTGTTTGATTATAGTAGTCGACTGGTCATCTGTTAAGTCGACTATTAAACTTGTTAAATCGACTAATAGACTTGTTAAGTTAACTAATAAGTGAAAAATGCATTAAAAACAAAAAAATCTAAAAAAAATTTAAATATCAGAAATATTACAAGTACCCAAATCTCTTTGAAATCTTATAAAAATTCCTCTTTAAGAGGTTTTCTAAAAATATCTGCAACTTGATTATCAGTTGATATAAAATTTAAAGAAATATCACCTTTTAAAGCATGATCACGTAAAAAATGTGTCTAATATCAATATGCTTTGTACGTGAATGATGAATTAGATTTTTAGATAAGTTAATAGCACTAGTATTATCACACATAATAGGTGAATATATGATAGATATACCATAATCAAGTAAGGTTTGTTTCATCCATAAAATCTGAGAACATGCAACACTAGCAACGATATATTCTGCTTCGATTGTTGATAATGATATAGAATTTTCCTTTTCATTGAACCATAATACTAGTGAATGTCCCAAAAAGTGATAAGTACCACTAGTACTTTTCCGATCAGATTTATATTCAGCAAAATCTGCGTCACTATATGATAGTAAATCAAATGTACTTGATTTAGGATAAAATTAACCATAGTTGACTGTGTTATTAATATATCAAAAAATCTTTTTCACTACTTTAAGATGTGATTCCTTAGGGATAATTGATATCTAACACATAAGCAAACATTGAACATAATATCAGGTCTACTTGAAGTAATATATAGTGATGAACCAATCATATCTCGATATAATTTTTTATCAACATTCTTACCATTTTCATCTTTGTCTAGGAATGTAGTAGTACTCATAGGAGTGTTTTTACTACTAGAATTTTCATACCAAATCTTTTAAGAAGATCCTTTGCATACTTGCACTGGGAAATGAAGATTTCATTATTCATTTGCTTTATTTGCAGACCAAAAAACTAATTAAGTTCACCCATGTGACTCATCTCGAATTCACTGTGCATAATCTTAGAAAATTCTTGACAATGATTATCATTAGTATATCCAAATAAAATATCATCAACATATACTTGCATAATTAAGATATCTTTATTAATATGTTTAATAAAAAGTGTTGTATCTGCTCTTCCAATCTTAAAACAAGAATTTAAAAGAAAACTTTTTAATCTATTATACCAAGCACGTGGTGCTTGTTTTAAACCATATAAAATTTTTTTAAGTTTAAAAACATGGTTTGAAAATTTTTCATACTCAAAACATGGAGGTTACATTGAAGGCAAGTACTTTCTTCTTTGATTGTTATTCTTCATCCTTCTTCCTATCTTCAAGTTGAACATCATATACCATCAAATTACTAGTAAGGTTTTCTAATAACAGAGTTGAGAAGTCATTTGGTTTTTCTATTGCAAAAGTTTTCTTCTCCCAATCTTATATAAGTGCACGAAGAATCTTTCTAATTTTTTTAACTTGAGGGTATTTCTTGCCAAGGGCTACTAAGAAATTTGTAATGTCAGTGAACCTTGTAACCATTTCTGTAATGATTTCATTCTCTTTCATTTTGAAGAGTTCAAACTTATGAACAAGAACAGAGATTTTAGATTCTTTAACTTTATTTGTATCTTCATGTGTTACCTGTAAAATCAGCCATATTTGATTTGTTGATCTGGCCGTTGACACACGATTGAATTTTTTTGTTCAAGGCACAGAAAAGCGCATTCATTGCTTTGGCATCAAGATTGACAAGCTTCTTTTGATCTTCACTCCAAGCATCATAATTAGTGGTAGGTTTGGTGTATGGTGCTTCCACTATATTCCATAGTTCATAGTTGAGTGATTACAAGTAGCTCTTCATTCTACACTTCCAGTAGTTATAGTTTGATCTATCAAATAATGGTGAATATTGTGTAGAATGTCCTTTTTTCAATTGTGATGAAGGAAACTCCGATGCCATCCTTGAACACTGCTCTGAAACCAAGTGTAGGATCAATAAACAAGGCAATACAAACACTAGAGGGGGTGAATAGTATTTATAAACTTTTAATAAAAAATAACTACTTGTAGGAAAGTAATGCACAGAATAAATCTCAAAAAAATGCAAACATAAATATGAGAGATTTTATCCTGGTTCGGTTCTTGTGACCTACGTCCAGTCTCTAAGCAACCCGCTTGAGACTTTTCTTATCCAGATTTTGATACACCCCAAAATCAACACCTGTAAGCCACTTGACAACACCCTTTATCAAATTTGTACAACTTTTCTTTACACCAAGAAGATGCTCTCTTTGATTGATTATAATGTATCCTATAAGTCTTGAAACTTGCACGTGATTGTGAACAATGTATCTTATAGAGAACTCTCAGAATTCTTCACAAAAGAATTAAAATTGTGTGAAGAACAGAAAGTAGATACTAGTTTTCTGAAAAATAGAATTTTTTAAACAGAGTTTTAGACAAAAAACTTATGATTTGAATTGGTGATTACATCCAAGGTCAACATCCCTATTTATAGGTGAAATCAGTGGTCAGTTAGGGAAGTTATCAACTCAAATTTGAAAATCAAAACGTTGGAGAAAATACCAGAAAATTAAAACTGAATAACAGTCAAAAACTGTAATTAGTTGACTAGGATATGAAAGTAGTCGACTACTATAAGAAGTTTTGTCTGGGTTAGTCGACTAGCCTAAAAATCAAGTCGACTATATGTATCTAACACATATTGATAGGTCTCTGAAAACTAAAATTAGTCGACTATATAAAAGGGTTAGTCGACTAATGCTGCTTACAGTTAACAAACAGAGAATAGATAATTTTTTTTGTGAAGACACTTAGTCGACTATATACTATTATAAGTCGACTAAAGGATATGTAGTCGACTATAGAAAAGAGGCTAGTCGACTATAAGACTATTTGTGTGTGTGATCAAGGCTTTTAACAAATTTCTAAAAATACACAAAAATAGTCAATATCTTTGAATAAACTTGAGCTACCACAACTAAGTACTAGCTCTGTACATTAAGCTCTAATATACCTGCATCACATTTATTATCATCAAAATCTATTATAATCAAACCGTAAGTTCCAACAGAGATCACTATCATAGGTGTAATGTTAACTTAACCATGAGATGAATTGCAATTTAAGCAAAGCAATTTTGGTCAAAGGTGTGATGTTAACTTGACCAGGATTAGTCTTGAGATTTGAACAAGTTTGGTCAAAGGTATGATGTTAACTTGACTGAAATTGTCTTGCGATTTCAGCAAGTTTGGTCAGAGGTGGATGTTAACTTTACTGGAATTTGTCTTGCGATTTGAGCAAGTTTGGTCAGAGGTGTGATGTTAACTTGACCGAGATTTCTCTTGAGATTTGAGCAAGTTTGGTCAGAGGTATGATGTTAACTTGACCAGAATTTGTCTTGCGATCTGAGCAAGTTTGGTGGACCTGTCATTCCATTAAAGAGAATTGACAAGTAAAAGTTTTACCCGCTGGGGATACATCAAAGTCTTATTGTCAGAAGTGTAATGTTAACATGACAAGTTCGATCTGTAATTCATTCCGTTGAGGAAGTGAGTACAGCTTTTTTATGGATCTACATTCCATGGAAGGGAATTGGCAGAGAATTTTGGTGAGAATTTTAGGGAATAAGTTGTCAGAGGTAACTGTAAACGTGACAAACATTGATTTCCTTGGGAACAAAGATTTATGTTAGATGTGTAATGTTTAACATAAAAGTAATGGGATTTTCTGATTTTAAGTGAACCTGTCATTCTTTTGAGGAGAATGATAAGAGGATGTTAGACCCGTTGGGGATCTATTAAAGTTTTATCGTTAGAGGTTTAGTGTTAGCTTGACGGACTCCACTAGAGACTAGGAAATGACTTATCAGAGGTGTAACATTAACTTGACAAGGGTCCGTTTACTGTTAGAGGTGTGATTTTGGACATAACAGTACTTTGAGTGTACATGCCATTCTGTAAGAGAGAACGACAAGTGGGATTTGATCCACTAGGGATATGAAAGTTTTACTGTCAGAGGTTTAATGTAACATGTTTGATCTGAAATGAATATAGCTTTTTGTGGCCCTAGCATTCCATAGAAGGAAATAGGTAAGGGATTTGAGAGGAGAAGGCGGGTTCAGGTCCAGTAGGATTTTTAGGAAACCCTCAACTATCAACGAATTTGGTATGCCTTTACCAACAACCATTTGAGTTTGGCTATCCATGTTATTCCCCTCAGCATGATGAGTTATCGAGAATTTTTTATTAGGCTTAGAAACCAACGTTTTCCTCTATCCTTTGCCGTCGGAGGTGTCAGATTATTGTTCCACAGATAACTTCTAAAATCTTGCTTGGGATTAAAGAAGTATAAACTCCATGGGAACTTACAAGAAAATTATCATTCCTTGTGAGTACTTCCTTGATCAGAGGTGTATTGTTGAACTTGATCAGGAATAGTACTTCTTTGTTTGGAGTAGTATATGATGTACTTCCAGGGGGTTTTATTCCATGGGGATGATAAAAACCGATGGAATTGTTTAGACTGTTCAGAGGTAACTATTGAACGTGACAGTCGTGGGAGTCGGATCACCTTGTTGCCCAGTAGATTCATTGTTATATGCTCTTATAATCTTTCTGGTTTACTCTTGCAACTATGTCTTCTGCTTGTTCGCCTTGTAAGACTAGTTGCTTTCAGGTGTGACTTTGAGTTACTCCTATTTGAGTTAGGAGTGAGGTTTGTAGGTTATGGCAGTAAGTCTTTACCAGTGTAGACTGTGTCATGCCACTTGGACATTAGAGCGGCATGTTTGGAAATCTCTCCACAAATTCTTTGATTTTCTTTTCTTTTGCTTTGTAGCAAGAAGAGTTGGCACGGATACTTCGATGTCATCTTCGAAGAATCGCACTAGGAAAAGCTTCTCGAGGTTGGCTCATTTCTTGATAGAGCCGGTGGGAAGCTTCATGAACCATTCAAAGGCAACCCACTTGAGGCTGCCGATGAATAAACGAGCCATGATGACATCGTTTGATACTACATTCCTTATTTGGGATTTAAAGTAGTATATATGCTGGTTCGGTGAACCTTTGCCATCGAAGGTGCACAAATTCGGTGCTTTGAACTTCAGAGGATAAGGAGCTGAATCCCACTCGACCGGGTATGGTCTGACCACCCCACTTCTTGAAGATTGCTTTGATTTGAGATAGCTTCCAGGCGTTTCTCAAGCCCGTTCATCTTCTTGTCATGATAATCTTTTGAATTCTCTGGTTCTTCAGAAGAAGAAGACTTAGGATTTTCAAATCCAAAGTATTCTCATTGCCATTAAAGTGTTCAGAGGTAGAGTTTTCATCCTCCTTCTCTTTACCTTTGCTTTTGCGAGAAAAAGCTATAGCCTTTGGACTCTTTATCTTCTTCTTCGAACTTTTAAGCAAAAGAGCTATCATCTTCTTGAGATCATTGATAGACTCTTGTTGGCTTGAAGCATCTCGTGTTGTGCCTGTTGCACTTGAGCTTGCTCCTCAAATTTTCTGGCTATCTCTTATGGAATGCTGGCCATATATGTGAAGGCTTCTTTCTCCACGTAGGAATTTGATGAATGAGACTCAATTATGGCAGAGTGCTCATCATTCGATTCAACTCCCTTAGCCAGGTTGTTGTAGTAAATTGGGGCTATTGCTCCTGTTCGAATCTGGGTATGTCTGTAAATCCCTTTGCGCTCGATCAGTATTTCTTTCAAGCCCGAGGAATATTCCACATCCGATTCCTCAGAGCTAAGAGCCAGTTGCTTCCAATTGGACTTACTTGGTGTGGTGTTTGGCCTACCATGTTGGAAGTCACCTCTGGGTACTCAGCATCGGAAAATAACTTCTTTTTGCGAGATCGGCGTCTCTTGGCAGAGTATGAGTTTGAAGCCATTGACAATCGGCTAAAAACCGATGGTTTGGTCATCTACAAGTTGCAATGACAATCAAAGAGCACCACCGAGATGAGCTGCTCGCAATGCAACTGAGGAGCAATTTGATGAGCACTCCTCTTTCTCGCCAAGTAGTCCCTCAGATCTATTGCAGGGGTACCTGAAGAACTAGCCTCAAACCTATGGAGGTGAGGGCTTACCAGTTCACATTTGAACTTGGCATCTTTGAGCTTGACGCGAACCTCATGTTTCTGAAGTGAAACGCAATGGTCGCATTTTGGCGCAACCTCCAGCTGATTGCGAGTCTCGCGCTTCTGAAAAGAAACCCGAAGGTCGCATTTTAACACTGTCAGCTGTTGAACGTGACTCTCGCGTTTTAGAATTGAAATGCGAAGGTCATATCCTGGAGTGGCCTTAGGCTGAACGCAGGTCTCGCGTTCTTGGAGTGAGATGCGGATCTCGCGTTTTGGCACAGCCTGAGGTTGAACACTAGCTTCGCGTTTTGGTGCTGTGATTGGTAGTGAAAAATGCATTTTTATCATCATATTTACCATCACATTTTCATATTTATTCATTTAATTCTGCACATTTATTAATATTTTGTAATTTATTGTGTGCAGGCCTCGAATTCTTATTTTTATAATAAATAAAGCTTAATGAAGCCCAAAAGCCCACAGTTGAAGCCCAGGTGTAAAAGTGCAAATATCAATTGTCAAAGTACAAATACACAAAGGGCTAAAGTTACAAATATCAAAAAAGAGGGAAGGATAGACTTCTATTCAACCCTAAACACTTGCAGATGAGGATAAAAGTCAAAGAGAGTGCAAAGATAAAAATTCAAAGAATTCGGATTCAGACTGTACAGGTTTTAGTATTCAGATCATAACTTTTGCTACAGATATGCAAATCCGATGATTCAAGATGATCCAGAAAGAAGACTTGAAGACCTACAACTCTTATGTTGATCAAACTTTCCAATTCAGTCCTTAGATAACCTAATTTTGGCGATCAACATGATAACAAGTTGCAGGACAGATTTAAACTTCTATGGATAAGTGCCACAAGTCTGGAGATAAGATTTTTTGGGAGAGTTGTACCGGGACTCTACCTCCTTCTGCACCTATAAATACCCCTGCAGATGCAACACAGAGAGCACACAGAAAAATCCAGAGGCAAGCCAAGGGCCAAAAGCTAGGGTTTAGTTTTTAGGTTAGATTTTATTTTCATTTTTATTTGTAAATTTTGTAACTGAGAGTGGAGGAAACTTTCATGGAGGATGGAGTCTTCGCTTGTACTGAGGTGACAGCGGTATAAGCCCGCTTATCTTCCATTGTTAATGAAATCCGTTTAAGGTTCGTTTTTGTTATTATTTTATGTTTTTCATCTCTTGTTTATTCTTGTGTTTCTGTGTTTCTATTTTCTTTCTTCTATTTGTTCTCTAATGCCTTGTGAACAATGAGACCCAACTGCTTCGAGACTGCCTAGCCAACGAAGATCCCTTGATGGCTTATGGCGATTAACTTTCTATACGCCATACTTGCAAGTCTTCCGAGAAAAGGTAAATCATCGCACGGATCAAAGGTAAGCAGGCTGAAGAGGTTCGTACGTGTTTTCTTTATTTTCTTTCTTTAGTTTTGATCCACATCTTCCACAATTCTTTTCTTCACTTCATTGTAAATACTATTCATTGTAAATACCACTGCTAATAATAATAAGAAAAAAAAGAGATAACTTGCTTAACGCTTCCATCGCAGTCCCTCCTTGAGGATCACGACCCGCATAGCCCTGCTACCGCGGATTAGAACTGAGAACCTCACACTATTATTTCAAAAATCTAATATCCTTATTTTTGTGTGCAGGAAAAATCAGTCAACAAATTGGCGCCATTGCCGGGGAGGGACGGTAAGTTTATCTGTAAAACAAAAATTTAATTTTTAACTAATTCTTTATTCTTTTCTGTTTGCAGGTTTGGAGAACAGGAAACAGAAACAGAGCAGCAGCAAGGACATACAGCAACCCAGTACCTCTGCCCTCGAAGGCAGAGCACGAGGGCCTGCAAGTTTGCCGTGGAAACGCGGCCAGAGCCGCGGATCCGCGGCAAGTGCAGTGAACTACTAATTCAGTTTTTTGCAGATTGCTGAAATTTGAGATTACTGCTTACTGCTCTATTCTGTTTTGTTCTGTGATATACCTGTAAATTGCTAATAATTCAACAGTAAATCATTGGTTGTTAAAAATAAAATTTGATTAGACGTTTGCATATTAGGCACGTGTCTTTTCAATAATTTTTATTTACTGTTGAAGAGTGCTGGAGAAGCAAGGTACGTACGCATTGCATATAGAATAGGATTCATCTCTTGGTTGATTTTCTGCATTGAGTGATTCTTATCTATTTATCTTGTACACTTGCACTAATTCATCTTAAGGGCATAACCCATTAACAAGATAAGGTGGGGATTTCATCACCCTTCCTTAGCCCAAAAATCATATCCCGAGCACTCACTAACCCAAGCCTAACATAAAAATTAGTAGACGTTGGCCCTAGGGACACTCGGACTCAATTAGGAGATTATCCTAAGGGGGAACGGTGTTGGAAGTTGACTCCTGCCAAATCAGTGTCTAGGAAGGGGATTGAGGGCCGAAAGCCCGAAGTGTGGTGGTTATTTAATTAAGGAACGTCTTTGACGGAAAACCTCCCACCACTCTTGCCCCGACCTGGCTGATTAACTTGTGGTCAAAGTCTACACCCTACCTCCCGTGGACAGTCTAACCAGTTAGGAGTCGTCTAGGTCTAGGTCTACCCTAACTTAGGTTAGAAATTTTTCTTTTTTTGTTTGTTTTTTTTTCTTTTGTTTGTGATTGTGTGATATGGCCTATAACAACAATTTTTTCAATTTTAATGAGGATCCATATTACACACCAACCTCTTATTCGGATATTACCAACCCGGCATATCATAACTTTGACCAACCTAGTGTGCCAGATTGGTCTTATCCGAATCATTACATGCCCCAGTCCCAATACTATGAACAAGATTGGAATAATCATCACCACTCTTCACAGAGTCAATGGGAATTCAACACCCCTGAGCCATATGGTCAACCACCTGTTCAACCATTATCTTCATATACGTCTTTTCCCACATCACCAAGGTTTCAGTCCTCCATTGATCTATTCGATGGGTTAGAAGAAAAAGTGGATCGGTTGCAAGATACAATGAATGATCAAATTTCTAGACTTTCAAACATTCTTGAGCATCTTGATAGGAACCAAGAATCATTCTGTTTAGAAGACCTTGATCAAAATTCAATTTCATCACATCAATATGAACTTGCTCAACCCCAATCCTTGGACAAGTTGGCTAGTTTTAATTTCAATGAGATTGAATTAGATTGTGAATGTGAACCCGATCCCCAACTTTGCGATTCAGTTTCCATTTTCGAATCTATGTTGACTCCAGTATCCTTACCCAATTTGGATCAATTTTCTGAGCCAACATTTATTCCCATACCCATAGATCATGAAATTGAATCACCCATTTTTGATGATCATATTGAACTTGACCAATTGTGCAATTTTGAAAGTCCCATGGAAAAATTGACAAGTTCCCATTTTTATGAGATTGAAACTAATGAGATATGTGACCTAGATTCCCAAATCTATGATCAAGTTCAAATTCCCGAATCATTATTGACTCCTGTTTTGTTACCCGACTTAGGTAATATTTTAAAGTCAGTTTTGATTCCCACACCTATCATTCCTGAACTTGAATCATTAACATTGAGTCACATTCCATTGTGGGAAAATGATTGTAGACTTGAGTTTCAATTTCTTGACTTGGACCCACCTCTTGATCCTAGCCCAACTCCTGAACCTTTACTTGATTTGAGTTTCTTTCCTGAGTCGGTATTAGATCCTGAATCTATCATTCTTGAGTCCAAGTCAACCATTTTACCAAGTCACATTCTTTTGTTGGACATAGGTATAGACCATGACTCTGTGATGATTTTCCAAGACTGGTCATGTAAAGGGAGTAAGTTTCACGAGAGGATCTTCCATGATCCTATTCATTCTGGGGACTGTAAATATGTAAATAAAAAAGAGGTCAATAAAGGTAGGTCCCGTGAACTACCACGTTATCTTGTTTGGGCCGCATTTCGTGGACCAATTAGACCACCTCCGGAACCACCACCCTAAGGTAACTTCCGCCTTCCCTTGTTCTGTTTCATGCATACATGCATACATTCATACATTGAGGACAATGCATGAGATAAGTGTGGGGGTGGGCTTTACTAACATACTAACATAAGTAGAAACTAACAAAAATTTGCTAATAAAAATAAAAAATTTAAAAAAAATTGTTATAAAAAGGACAGTATTTTGACTTATTTTTTTGAAAGAAATCTAAGTTAGTTTTAAGGATTAGGAAAATCATGATTAGGATTTCTAAAAACTTGGTCAAAATAAATAAATTGTTTAAATTTTAGGTATAGGAGGAGAAATTGAATAAATAATTAGTCTTGATTTTTACCTTAATGAAATGTGCATACCAAATGCATATCTAGGATTCTAAGACAAAGACCTTGTGCCTCATAAAAAAAAAAGAAAAAAAAAAAAGAAGAAAAAAATCACCAATTAAGCTGATACATGTGCCTCAAGAAGCATAAGTATTCATGCCTAAAGGTGAGTAAATAAAAATAAAGTCCTTAGTTTTGTGGCCTAATTCATTCGAATTTGAGTCCGCGGGGTGTTTTCTCACCTGGTGCCCTAAAGCCGACCGGTTTGGGAGCCACCGACTTTAAGTTCGCTACATGGGTGGATTAGAAAGCCTAAGAAAACTGAGAAATATTATACATGTATTAACACATCTAATAGTCAATTAGTTAGGTATGAGGGCCTCAAGAAGCCTTGATACTTACACAAAAGAAAATTAGATGAGTTATACATATTAAAAAAAATTATTAACACATCTAATAATCAATTAGTTAGGTATTAGGGCCTCAAGAAGCCTTGATACTTACACGAAAGAAAATTAGATGAAGTTATAAAAATAATAAAGAGGCATGAGAGTCCAAGTTAAGGAATTCCTAGTAAAAACATAAGGATGCATATGATTTTTGGTAACGAAAAAGACTATATTAGAAATTCAATTTTAATTCTTATCTAAAATCAAAAACAATTAATTTTATAAAGACCAGGTTTGAAGAATGAATAAAAATGATAATCCTAAAACTTATAAACTACTTAGTCTCTTCAAATATAATTCAAATATTTTCCTTGTTATGGATTTTGTGGGTGTAATCCGCTGAAAACCCTCACGAGACAACACTCGTCCTCTAGGGTAACCTAGAGGTTTAACGGCTTGTTGCACGTGCTAAGTGCAATCGTGATTCCTACGAAAGTGAGTTAGGTTAGATTAACTTTTCATTTCTTTTTCTTTTTCTTTGTTTTTACTCGAGGACGAGCAAAAAGATAAGTGTGGGGGTGTGATTGGTAGTGAAAAATGCATTTTTATCATCATATTTACCATCACATTTTCATATTTATTCATTTAATTCTGCACATTTATTAATATTTTGTAATTTATTGTGTGCAGGCCTCGAATTCTTATTTTTATAATAAATAAAGCTTAATGAAGCCCAAAAGCCCACAGTTGAAGCCCAGGTGTAAAAGTGCAAATATCAATTGTCAAAGTACAAATACACAAAGGGCTAAAGTTGCAAATATCAAAGAAGAGGGAAGGATAGACTTCTATTCAACCCTAAACACTTGCAGATGAGGATAAAAGTCAAAGAGAGTGCAAAGATAAAAATTCAAAGAATTCGGATTCAGACTGTACAGGTTTTAGTATTCAGATCATAACTTTTGCTACAGATATACAAATCCGATGATTCAAGATGATCCAGAAAGAATACTTGAAGACCTACAACTCTTATGTTGATCAAACTTTCCAATTCAGTCCTTAGATAAGCTAATTTCGGCGATCAACATGATAACAAGTTGCAGGACAGATTTAAACTTCTATGGATAAGTGCCACAAGTCTGGAGATAAGATTTTTTGGGAGAGTTGTACCGGGACTCTACCTCCTTCTGCACCTATAAATACCCCTGCAGATGCAACACAGAGAGCACACAGAAAAATCCAGAGGCAAGCCAAGGGCCAAAAGCTAGGGTTTAGTTTTTAGGTTAGATTTTATTTTCATTTTTATTTTGTAAATTTTGTAACTGAGAGTGGAGGAAACTTTCATGGAGGATGGAGTCTTCGCTTGTACTGAGGTGACAGCGGTATAAGCCCGCTTATCTTCCATTGTTAATGAAATCCGTTTAAGGTTCGTTTTTGTTATTATTTTATGTTTTTCATCTCTTGTTTATTCTTGTGTTTCTGTGTTTCTATTTTCTTTCTTCTATTTGTTCTCTAATGCCTTGTGAACAATGAGACCCAACTGCTTCGAGACTGCCTAGCCAACGAAGATCCTTGATGGCTTATGGCGATTAACTTCCTATACGCCATACTTGCAAGTCTTCCAAGAAAAGGTAAATCATCGCACGGATCAAAGGTAAGCAGGCTGAAGAGGTTCGTACGTGTTTTCTTTATTTTCTTTCTTTAGTTTTGATCCACATCTTCCATAATTCTTTTCTTCACTTCATTGTAAATACTATTCATTGTAAATACCACTGCTAATAATAAAAAGAAAAAAAAAGAGATAACTTGCTTAACGCTTCCATCGCAGTCCCTCCTTGAGGATCACGACCCGCATAGCCCTGCTACCGCGGATTAGAACTGAGAACCTCACACTATTATTTCCAAAATCTAATATCCTTATTTTTGTGTGCAGGAAAAATCAGTCAACATGCTGAAACGTGTAGCTCACGAACTCAAGCATCGCATTTTGTCACAGAAACGCGGGGCAGGATGTGAGCTTCGCGTTTTGTGCCAAAAGCACTGTCTTCAGCTTCTGTTTGCTGATGGCCAGCTCGACGTGTTCATCGGCGATCAGCAATCCGCTTGGCTCGTAGGAGTTGATGCGAACCCCTACAAACTGAGTTTGCTGAGCCTCGGGAGGAGTTTGGTAGCGAGATTGGCCTCTGCCACTCTGTTGGTCGTGAGCCAAGACACTGGTCTTGCGGGTCTCTTGAGAGACATTGTCGCAAATCGTGTACGCTCCACGGGAGGTTATCAAAACCTTAAGAGAGGTTGAGCCACTTGCTTTATCAAAAAGCATATGGGCTTCTCTTTGAGAAGTCTCCGAAAAGACTTTAGAGCGAGTCTCGCTTGAGATTTTGGGGCTAATAGAGCCTGATAAGAGAAGTTATTTGAACTTTTCTTGGTCGAATTTGATGATGAGTGATTCAACAGTTGATCCAAGAAGCTTGAGGTGGCTTGCACTATAGCCTTCTCATTGGTAAAGACCCAGTGGAGTCGCCATCTTTTGATTCATCAAAAAAATTGAAGGCGTGTAAATCTTTATTTAATTGTAAAAAATTATAACCGATCAATAATCCGACTATAAAGAGGGAAGAATGGTTGGATCTCCTCTTTGTTTAATGTTAGGTTCTTCGTGTAGCGGTGGAGAGTGATTCTTGTTCTCCATTGACGAGCCGAAATGAAAGCTTGATCTTTGGATCTTCTTACTCTCGTTAGAAGCGCACTGGTCAGGTATGAGACCTTAATCAGTGGCTAAAATCTCAAAGAGATTACTGAATTTGAACTCAACAAGTTTATAAAGAGGTTTCTCCTCAAACGCAATGTGTGTTCAGCAACCTTGTGCTTAGCTTTCAGCCTTCTGTAATTATCCAGCTTCAGGCGTCAAGCATTAAGTGCCTTTTTGGGGATTCTCCTCCTCTGGCCTATGACTTCTTGAGTTCCTCCTCTAGAAATCTCCCCTTTCCCCTAGCTATTCATAACTATTTATAAAGGATTCTGGGGTGTAACCAACCCCTTAAATCTCTCCATAATGAAAAAGGTGTAACCAACCCCTTAAATCTCTCCGTAATGGGAAGTTATTCCCCATTATGTGGAGAGAAAATGAGGGTGTAGCTGACCAAGTTCGTGGCTATCAGTTATAGCAAAAACGCGGGTCTCGCGCTGGACGCGGATCTCGCTCTGATATTGAGACGCGAAGCTCACAGGCTCGCATCTATATTGAAACGCGGAGCTCACAGGCTTGCATTGATGTTGAAACACGGAGCATCTCAGGCTTGTATTTGTGTTGAAATGAAAACTCGCATTTTAATGTTAAAATGTGACTCTTAAATCTGTGTCATAAATAGCAGCACGACCATCACGTTTGACAGAGACTGCGAGGTTGTGTCTGAGGTTGGAACGCGACCTCTGCGTTTGACAAAGGACGTGAGGTCTATGTTTGGATTAAAACACGATCCTCACGTTTGGCATGAGGCCCGCGTTTGAGGGTGGAATGCGACCACCGCATCTGCGAGGTTTACGTCTGAGGTTTTGTCTTCTGTAATTTTTAGACAGCCTATAAGTGACACCAATATAAGTTTTCTATTTCTTTTATAGTTTCTTTATTTAATCAAGGTTACATTTTTATTCTTTTGTTCTTTTGATATTTACCTTCCTTACTTGATTGTTTTATCCAAATGATTTTGATAGCCTTGAATATGCCTTGCCCTTGCAAGTGCCACTGATGGCTTATGATGATGGATATCTATTTTTAAATTGTGTAATAGTTTAGTATTCTTTTCTGCTTGCACTTCTTTTTGATAGACTGACTTGGAGTGGTAAAGATCCTATATGTCATTGTCACGCCCCGCTTCCCAAAATATACTGGAGCGGAGACGCGACATGAGTCATCGATGCATATACGCAGGAAAAATACTTTATGTATATGCGCTTAGCCTAAAGTAACCCAGAACAAGCTACAAAAATATACTACTATAAATCACGATCGCTAACATATATTGGTGTCTACGTATAATATCAAATGAAAGCAGAAAGAAGTAGCAATTGGATGCAATATAGAGAGAATGAAGAAATAACATGAATAAAAGAGCAGGGATACCGATAATAAAGAAGAGAGATACTCCAGCTCCTCACAATATGTACGGTCTCATTGAACACCTGAACAATAGAATAAAGCATCCAATCTGGATGTGCAAATTCATGGTCGTCAAAAGTAACCCAATGACTTTGTAAGAAAAAGGAAAGGTGCTCGTGCATATAAACAGTGTGTACATAATCAAACATAATAAACTGTAAATAGAAGATAACTGAATAATCAATATCGTGAATAAAATTGAAAAGACAACTTATACAACTGTACATTAAACAACTAATGTCAAAAGATATGTAACCTAAATATGTCTCTAATCTGGTTGGTTATTATTAACCTAACTAATGTAGTACTTAGCTATGTTCCATACCACAGCTGTTTTCTCACATTTCAAACAAACTTATCATTATTGTAATTGTCTATCAATGTAGTGCATGTGTTTTGAAAGGGTACCGTGCATGCTCTGTACCATGATGTAACACCCCTGGCGCTAGACCAAAACAAACCGCAGGCCCTAATAACTGAAGATCACAGCCCCACAGAAAAGACAACTAGTATGGCGCGATATTTCGGGCATAGCCCTGACAACTGAATAATTAGATAGCCAGTACTACCTTGGTTCCTCATAGTGGAACCCATAACTTGGTATACCATAATAAGTCCTTTAAAGACACATGACATGCATTATCAAGCAATTACCTCTTTTCCTCGGGTTATGGTTTCTTTTATTGACAAGCAACAATAGGTTATATATAGGATGTAATAGTAACCGAATATCTCCAAAACTGGAGATGTCAATACTAACTGATAATCTGACAACTGAATAACTAACAACTAATAACTGGCATCTGGTGTAGAAGGCTGGAGATATAAAGTCGCTAGTCACAACTGGGTCAACTACAAGATCAAGTCCGGTCTATAAGATGTATCAGTACTAGGCCTAAGCCAATCAATAGACTGGACAATAACACATGAAATAACACTGATAAGAACTTAGATAAGCTACATAATTAAAGCAGATGCTTATTGATACCTCATGAAGTGATAGATAATCATACTAGGAAAACATATCAATCGTTCACATGAAATGATACGAGCAGAATATAAATGCCTACTGACAATGATAAATAAGGAAATAATATAAGAACAAGCACTCACATGAAATGACGCAATTTTGGATCCAAATTGCCGTCTGGTCTTCACTGAATGAACCAATACAGATCTCCAGATCATCTCGTACATTGGTCATCGGATCGCTAGTTATTGGTCCACAGTGAACACCAATCTGAATCTCCCGTTATTGAGTTCGGATCGTACGAATGAGTCCGAAATCGATGTACCACGCAACCATTCACATGAACTCACGCGAACACAAATATACATACGTACTAGATACACCCGTACACATACGTACATGTATACTTACACACAAGCTTATACATACATAAATAAATGTGCGTGCGTGTGTGTGTGTATACAAACAACACTTACACATGCACCCAATACACACACGCACACACATCAACACACACAAACAATACATGCATACATACATTCCCATGCACAAAGAAATATTATCACCCCACACTCTTGCATTCACATGCACACAAAATAATAAACACACATATAATTATAACAACACATGCACACATATATATTTACAGAGAGAATAGAAAGACTCACGGCAAGGGCGCTCAGCCATGGCACGGGTTCCCCGGTGGCGATTGGTGGAGACAGAAGCCGCAGAGACTACGGCGATGCTCGGAGAGGCCGAGATGATGATGGCGGAGGCTGACAGTGTAAGCAGAGGATGTGGGAGAGGTGGTGTTGCCGGGTCTCACGATGAATGGTTGTGCTCTGTCGCATGCCATGGGTATGCTGCTGGCCAAAGATGAGAGGAGGGGCTCAGCTTGGTGACAATGGAGTGGGGTTGGAAACTTAACCCTTTTATCTTCTATCTTCTCTTCTTTTAACTTAACCCTTTTATTTTTTTTCTAAAATTAAGAAGAAACTATTTAACCGATATAAGTACTTGAAAGAAAGATTAACGCTTCTATGCCAGTCCCTCCTTGTGAATCACGACTCGCTTTGCCACTTGCTATAGTGATAGTTATGAGCAACCTAACACTTTTTATCTCTCATTTATAAACTATATTTTCCTGTATAGGTTCAGCCTCTATCAAATTTTGACGCTGTTGCCAGGGAAGGGACGATAATTTTTCTTTTAAATTACTTAACGGTTAACAGTTTTCTTCTCTATTTTTTTGTGTGCAGAAGCTTATTTAAGGAAAAGATTAGTTGCAATGGACATATTGCATACCTGAGCCTTTGCTCTAGAAAACAGAGCTCAGGGGACCTATTTATTGCTGCGAAAATGTGACAAAAGTCTCATTTGTGCGGCATAAGAGGGAGGACTATTAACCTGCTTTCTTGCAGATTACTTGAAATTCAAGGATTTATCTTCTGTAAATATTAGTTTTTCTGTTTAGCTTACTGCACATACCTTTCTAACTCAACAATAGCATGTGTTTGTAATTGCTTAAAAAATGGTTAAATTTTGCGTCTAGGCATTTGTTTAGTTCATTTACATTTTTTCATTACTGTTGAAGAGTGCTGAAGAAAAGGTATGTCTGCATCGCAAGTAGCATAGGAAACACGTTTGAGTTATATTTATTGCTTGAGTGTATTTTTTGCTATATACATGCACGCATTGCAATAAAATGAATTAAGGGCTTGTCCAATAAACAAGATAAGGTGGGAAAGTCATTACCCTTTCTTAGCCCAAAAACCATCTCCTCGTTTACTAATCCAGTCCTAACTTAAAATTGAGTAGACATTAGCCCTAGGAACATCTCGGACTCATTAGAAGATTGACCTAATAGTTGTTAGAGTTTGAATCTAGTCAAATCGGTGTCAAAGGTTGGGGATTAAGAGGTGAAACCTTGAAGAACACTAGTTTGGCATAATTAGGCCCGTTGCTCAGACATGGATACCTCCTACTAATCTTGCCCCTACCTGGCCATTTAACTTGTGGTCAGATTGTTGCAATATAACTTCCGTGGACAGTCAACCAGTTATGAGTCGTCTAGTTTAAGATCTACCCTAACATTGGCTAGATTTTTCTTTGTTCTTTGTTGGTTCGTTTGTTTTATTTTGTTTGTTCTTGTGTGATATGGATTATACGTATAATATTTTCCAATGCAAATGCAAATCCAAATTTCACCTCGACCTCTTTTTCGGATAACACCAACCCGGCATTACATAATTTTAACCAACCAAGTATATCGGATTGGTTTATCCAAATCAACATATGCCCTAACCCCAATATTATGAACAAGATTTGAATAATCATCACCACTTTTCACCGAGTCAGTGGGGATACAATTACCTCAAGTCATATGGTCAACCACCTTACCAATATTCAGCTTCATATACGTCTTTTCTAGAACAACCGATAGAGGAAAAAATTCTGATTTTGAAAAAAAAATTAGAAGCCTTAGTTCAGTCCAAAATGAAAAGATTCTTGAAGTCTTGCATGGGTCCAAGCGATAAGTTCAAAACTTGACGGACTAAATAATCTCAGAAAATTTCCAAATCCAAGATCCATACTCAATTTTTCAAGTCCCACCACAACAAGAACCTAGTGACTTCAAAAAGAGTGTGGAATACATGATTCAAGGCTAAAATTCTTTTACCCAGTATATCGATAGGTTAGAAGTAAAAATTAGTTAATTTGCCAATATTTAAAGGAATGAGGAACCACTACCTTATCAATATTTGACCAATTCTGATATCTCTAACTCTATTGGTCTGGCCCAAGAGTCATGTTGTTTTGAAAACTAAAATTCAATTTTATTACACAATCTTGAACATGACCAATTACTTAACCTTTGACAAATTGGCAAGTTTTTACTTCAAGAAAATTGAACTTGATTTTGAATGTGACCCTGATCCCTAACTTTGTGGTTCAGTTTTAATTTTTGAACCTATGTTGACTCTGGTATCATTACCCTATTTGGACCCAATTGTTGGCCCAAAGGCCCATCACTATAGTTTTAATGATGATTAACTCATGTAGTTATAGTTTACTAATGATTTTGTGTTTATATAGTTTCAATTATTAATCAAAATATTAATAGGTGTCTAGCTTCAAAAAAGGAGTTTTGGAGCTAACACATGTAGATTCAAGAGCTTGCGTGTTAAGATCGCATCTAGCACTTGGTTGGAGTCAAGTTCTTTGGATCATCGACTTGGAGAAGGAGTTCTACAAGAAGACTTTGCTTTGTGTTTAGTTTAGTCTGTTAAAGGGTAGAATATATTTTTGAAGCTAAAAAATTTACACACACAAAAATGCACGTTTTCAAACGAATGTTTTTTAACATGTTTGATTTTTGATACTTGTTCTATATTTTTCTAAATATTTCTATCAATGTTTAGAACTTATATCTCATGGATAATCATGTTTTCTATCTCCCAAAATCTAAATAAAAATATTTCAAAATTCTTTGTATCTTCTAAAAGAGCTTTAAAATCTGTCTTGGCCTAGTTGGTCGACCGGGCAGTCGACCGTGCCCATTAAAGGCCAGAACGGTCGACCAGAGTTCTAGTAATTGGAGGTGTGCACGTTGTTCACGTTCTCGGTCGACCGGGCGGTCGACCGATCCTCGGTTGTGGTCGACCGACTATAACCAGTTTTAGCCTCTATTTGTTACGGTCAACTGATCGGTCGATCGAGGGCTAGCGGTCGAATTTTTTGAATCTATCGGTCGACCGCCAGTGTGCCAGATTGGCAGTAACGGCTGATTTCTCTAATCAGTTTTTAAAGCATATTTAATTTTAAAATGTGAAAAGTTAATTTTTAGGGCAATTTCTTCCTCTTTTATCCTAGTAAAACAATACTATGTTTACTCTTCCTAAAACCTATATAAAGGGGTCATTAGGGTTGAGTTAATTACAACAACAATTCTATTTGAAAAATCAAGTTTTGGGTTCAAGAGAAAGAGCTTTCAAGTTTCAGTTTTGTGCTTTTATTTTCAAAATCTACTTTAAGTTTTTGGTTCTCAAAATCTCTCTTCTGATTTTGCTCTTACTTACAAATTCTTGATCTTCAAATTTATATATTATTCTATAGGGTTTTGTAAGAGAGTTTCAAGAGAAAGTTTGTGGTCTTTTGATCACTCAGAGATTGTTCTATTGTCTTTATGCTACCTCTGGTCTAGAGGAGTGTATTGGGGAGTTGTATACTCCGAGTGGTTGTAATTACTTGGTATAAGGTCCCTCGGTGGATGATCCTATAGTGGATTGGGAAATCCTCACGGTGGTGAAGGCGGAGACGTAGAGTAGTGGCTCGAACCTTGAAACAAATCTTCTTGTTTGCGATTGCTTTCTTGTCTCTACTTATTTGCTTCTTTTTCATTCATTATTGTCGATCTATACTCATCACAACAAGATAGCAATTAAGAACCTCAACTCTTATCTAGAGGAATCACGAGGAGAAGTTCAGAGCCCTTCACGGGGAATTCGGCTTCAAGTCTTGTTTTGAGTGATCGGTTGCATCATCTCATTTTATATTGCATTGAATATTTAATTGATTAACAATACACCTATTCACCCCCCTCTGGTGTAATTCCAATTGGTATTAGAGCTTTGATCTCTAGTTTTTTGCTTAACATCCTTAGAGAAATCCTTTTTTTTGCTAATCATTTCATTGACATCTTCTTTTTCATCCACTAGGAAATATGGTCAAAGGTATTAGGACCCCTCCCAAGTTTGATGGCATTAACTTTCCCATATGGAAGGTTAGGATGATCGGATTTTTGCAATCCCTAGGAAGCCGGGTTGCAAAGGTGGTGACTAAACATTTTAGTGTACCCACTGGTGATGAGGACACTTGGTCGGATATACCCACCAAGGAATTTGATGCCAATGAAAAGGCACACAATGCATTGCTTCTAGCCTTGAATGAAGACGACTTAGTTAGGATCATTCATTGCAAATCCACCTACGAGATTTGGTCACACTTAGTAGTCACTCATGAGGGAACATCACAAGTCAAGAGAGCTAAAATTGATCTCTTGCGTTCTCAATATGAAAACTTTATTATGCATGAAAATGAGTCTATTGATGATATGATTACGAAATTTACTAAAATAACTATTAGTCTTTCTTCTTTAGGTGATGAAATTGACACTGATCAAAGGGTCCGGAAGGTCATTCATGCACTTCCACCATCATGGAAAATCAAAGCCACTACATTGAAGGAGTTGAACGATAAAAAAGAGATGGAGCTCATTGGTCTTATCGGCAACCTTAAGACCAATGAGATGGAGAGGAAGGCTAGAGAAGAAATGCCATCACAAAAGAAGAAGACAATCGCCTTCAAGTCTACTCCCACCATCTCTGACAATGAAGAAGAAGAAGAAGATGATGAAGATATATCTCTCCTCGTAAGAAATGTAAGAAGGATGTACAATAAGTCAAAAATAAACCATAGGAGACGATGGCAAGGTAAGAAAGAAAAGAAAATCATTTGTTACAACTGTCGGAAACCTGGACACACCGTTGCCGAATGTCCGGATATTAAAAACAAGTCATCTTCCTCAAACAAGCCAAATAAGCCATTCATGAAGAAAGCTCTCAATGCCACATGGGATTCAGAAGGTAAATCCGAAGAGGAGGTGGACACGGCTAACGTGTATTTCATGGCAAATGATAACACACTCAAGGTAAATTCTGAACATCCCTTAATGATTGTGGGTTAACTATAAATGATATAGGAGATGCATTTGTAGAACTTTTAAATAATTATGATTTTTTAAAGAAAAATTATCTAAAAATCAAAGGAAAATGAAGTTCTTCAGAACAAAATTATCACTCTTTCTAAAGAAAAAGATGATTTGTCTTCCACTCTTTTATCAACTCAAAAAGACTTTGATGCATACAAGATCTCATATAAAGCAAAGTTTTCAGTGATTGATGAAAATGAAATTTCTATCTTAAAAACTAAAATCATCAATTTAGGAAGTGTTTTAAAGAAATGCGAGTTTAATAAAGCTAAATTAGAAGACATGTTTTCCAAGAAAATTTCTTCAAAAAGACAAGTTCATAATACACATTCTCACACTTCTAAATCACACACTAAGCATACTTATATACCACATTCTCATCATGCACATCATGCATTCATGTATGGTAGAATTTATACATGTACTTATTGTGGCCGAAAGGGTCACTTAGCTAAATTTTGTTTTGATCTTATAAATGCTTCTAATAATCATATTTGGGTTAGGAAAGGTGCTAACCGCATAGACCTAATAAGGTATGGGAGCCAAAGTCCATCCCTATTGCATTTGATGTAGGTGTGGGCTCTCATTTGACATGAGAGTATTAGTGCCTTGATGGTGAATGTGTATAAGCTTGATGGACACTACATTGGATGCATCACCTTTAAGGATGTTTGGTGGGAGACCACCATGGTTTGGAGACCTAAAGATTAGCCCTATTGGTTTTGATAACTATCTCTAACTTCCATTTTGTTTACATGCTCTTATTGATTGATTTTAGCATGTTTTGATTTTTCATATTCATTATGCTTAAATGCAATGTTTATTAGACTTGTGATATACATATGTAGTATTTGAGATACACCCATATTTATATGGACTATTAATTTTGTGTTCTCACTATAATTTAGCTATTGTGTATATCCTATCTCTAAAACACGTGCATTTATCCTAATGATCATGTTTGTTTATGGTTTGCACATTATGTATTTGATTACTTGTTTAGATGAAATTTTTATTAAACTTATGTTTATACTTGTACAACTAATGAGCCACATTTGTTTATCATATGTTTGCGATTTATTGCGCATTTGTACCCATTGGATGTACTTGCATAACCTAGTTTTGATGATTCTTACATATTTACTTGTTTTCCCTATTTTTATACATGTTTTCATAAAAATGTGTTTAGCTTCATATATATGTCAATTTTATCTAATACTATTAGATATACATGTCTATCCTAAAGTCACTTGCTTTTCATACAAAATTTTTATTGTGGACTCGTTTATTTTTGGGTATGTATGTATACTTTTAGTTTCAACAAAACATACATATACCTTATAGCGTATTTAGTTTTGATGATTTCTTACTTTTGATAAAAAGAAATTTCATATGAGCTTCATTGCCTATTTTCATAATTTTGTTGATTACATGATTCTTACCTAAGGGTGGTTGGATGGGCGACCATGCCTTGTATACGTTTATTGAATATCTTTTAAACTTGTGCATGAATAGGGTGGTAGGTATGAGTTTACACATGATCTTCATGAAATTTTATTTTTGTATACTCATATGTGTTTCTTATATATGTATGATTCAAATTTCAATTAGTATCAATTTCAATTGGTATTTTCTATTTTCATATATACATATATATGATTTGATTGTACTTGTTTTACAATATCTTTACATTCTTAAAGTACAAATTATGTTCCTGTTAAGCTTGATTTTATTCAAAATGTTAATTGGTATCTTCACCAGCTTATGCATTGATTTCAGTTGGTATTTAATTGGTATCAAAATATTTCATGTTTCACCTTCAATTGGTATCAAAATCTACTATTGGTATCTTAAAAAAATTTAACTAGTGGTACCAATATTTATTTTTTTCACTACTATTTGATTTCATTGATATCAAAATTTATTTTGTTGATTTAAGAAATTTCAAATTTTATTTTAAGTATCAACAAAATTTCTTTTAAAATTTGTTGATATGTATTGTCTATATGCAGTGGGTGCTTAACATCTTCTCTATATATAGATTCATGTTGAAGTGTATCTACACATATCTTGTCTATATGCAGTGGGTGCTTAATCTTCTCTTATATAGATTCATGTTGAAGTTTGTCTTGACCTCTCTACTTTACGTGATTCACGTGTGTAGGGGGAGCTTAACATCTCCATTTATACATTGTATATTATGTTTTATGTAGGTTAGGGTCTAGTCATCTGTTGGCCCAAAGGCCCATCACTCTAGTTTTGATGATGATTAACTCATGTAGTTATAGTACTAATGATCTTGTGCTTAATTAGTGACAGATTTATGATCAAGATCTTAGTAGGTGTGGAGCTTCAACAAAGGATTTTAAGACAAGTTTTGGAGCTAGCACCGGTTGATTCACGAGCCTATGCATCAAGATCACATCAGGTACTCTAAAGGAGTCAAGCTCGGTGGATTGCTTTTGGACCAAGTCAAGAAGATGACAGGACTTCAAGGGAAGACTTCTAGATCAAGACTTGTGTCTAGGTATAAAATTTTTGTGTTTTAGATAAAATGTAAAGGATAGAATAGTTGGTGGATTGCTCAAGTATATATCACACACACACTCTTGATTTAGTTGTATTTTCATAAAAGAATTTTTAGAAAAGACTTTCATTTTGAAAAATACTATTTTGGTTTTTGGTGTTTTCTTATATACATGTTTTAAACCAAAACCATGTTTAATGCTTAATGTCAAAAACTTAGATATTTCATTTATTTGTGTAGTGGATCATATCCATACACACTATGCTTTAATGAGTTCAAAATATCTAGTTTTTGTATTTAAAGGAGTTTTAGAAAAATAAGATTTTGGAAAATACAAGTTTTTATTTGAGCCAATATTTTCCTACTTACAAAAATAGTCCAATCTTTTATACATGTCTTGATTTTGTGCAAGCATGTTTGTTTATCTAAGTATATTGGTAAAACTATTTTGTAGATTTTCTAAGTATTTATGGGATTTTATTTTAACTAAATAGACCAAGTTTTAATCCCAGATTTTTTGTTCCAAGCTTCAGCCAAGTCGACTAGTCGACCTACCAAGTCGTCGACTAGGGCTGAAGTCGGTCGACCGGCGGCGCGATCGACCGACGTGCACGGACGTGCACGCCTTGACCTGGCAGATGGCCGGTCGACCCACCCAGTCGACCGGAACAGAGAGCAGTACTCTCTTTTCTTTTCGGTCGACCGAGCGGTCGACCGGAGGCTCCAACGGTCGGATTTTTGACCGTTAACGGTCGACCAGGGTCGACAGGTCTGACAGAAACCGAACGGCTAGTTTTTCAGACTCTATAAATTTGGGTTTTTTGGCATTGTTTTCCACAAGATTTCAGGAGAACTTTCAAGCCAGTTTTTCTTATCCTTTCAAAAGGTTTTCTTCACATATTTGAGAGCAAATATTTCCAATCAAAAGGAGAGTTTTATAAAGAGTGTTAAAAGTGAATTCTTTGAGTTTTCCTCCACCATCTCAATCCTTGTTTTCTCACACATACACTTGAGCATCCATTGATTATTCATTCTATAGGAGTGTTGTAGTGAGAGAGCTTTTAGGTGATCAAAGTGTTGTGATCACCAAAGATCTTTTCTTTGTAATTTGAGGAGGCGGGCAAGTGTGCTCGCGGTGGTTTAGAGTTCGGTTGAGAACTCTTGGTTTGAGGTGCGGCCTCGGCAAGCTAGTGGGCTTGCGTGTGTACGGGACTAGGGAGTCCGAGGGATTGTAGGTGTTGCGGCACCGAGGAGTGATCCATTGGGATCAAGCATAGTGGAAATCCTTCGTGTGTCGAAGGCGGGGATGTAGAGCAAGTGTGCTCGAGCCTCGAAACAAATCCCTTGTGTTTGCGATTGCTCACTCTCTCTCTTTGTCTCTTGTTTATATCTTGCATACTTTATTGTGTTTATCTTTATATGCATGATATACTTGTGTGCTTAATTGTTATACTTGCTTGGTTGTTTGCTAACACTTGTATTTAACCAAGAGAGCCAACGCGGCACCTCAACCCTTATCTAGGGGAATCTAGAGGAGTTTGTCCAAGCCCTTCACGGGGAATTCGGCAACACTCTTGTGTTATACGTGGTGTTTAGTGTAAGAGTTTTTTTTAGCTCATAATTGTTTTTAATTCCGCATCATTTAGCATCTAGTGACCATTAGATTAGCCATCACCTATTCACCCCCCCCCTCCAGGTGAACTTACAATTGGTATCAGTGCTAGTGCTCTTGATTTGGGTCTAACAACCTAGAGTTAAAGATCCTCATTATTAGGCTAATCACATATTTGTACACACACCATGGATTTCATGTCACCACCCATTTTTGACATTCTTAACATCCACATTTGGAAGGTTAAGATGTCTTTGTACCTCAAAGCCTTAGGTTATAATGTTTATCTTGTCATAACTAATAATGCATATTGTTTAAATGGTAAGAATTTTGAGGCAAATGCAAAAGCCCTACATGCTTTAAAGTCAACCCTAAATGATGATTATTTATCTAGGGTTTCTAACTTTGATTCGGCTTTTGTAGTTTGAAACACCCTCACCTCCCTTGGTGAAAAAGATCTATATTATGCCGGGAGCGATTCGGATGTTAGAAGCGACACCTCCAACAAGTGCTACATGGTCCAAGGGGATAACCCCCTTGAGGTAACTACCGAATCCGAGGATGAGGATAATAACATGTCATATGAAGAGCTCTCTACATTTTTTCAATTATTGCTTAAGAAATATGATATGATTAAAAAGGAAAATAAAAATTTGAAAAAGAAATTTGATTGCATGCATATAGAACAAGATTCATTTAGAAACAAGATTGCATGCTTAGAAAAAGAAAAGGAAGATTTGAAAAATGAGAATGTTTCCCTATTTTCAAAATTGAATGATTTGTGTGAAGGAAACAATACTTTGAAAAATAAAATTGATTTGGTGGAAAAACAAAAAGAAGTTGTTTTTCAGAAAATAAGTCTTTAAAAAGAAAATTTTGTGAAAAAGAAAAAGATTTTGTTTCGAAAAAGAAAAAGAAAATGATTCTTTATCTCATCATACTTTATATGCCACCACTAATGAGATTAAAATTTGAAAAATAAAATGGATTGTTTGAGTTCAACTTTGAGCTCATGTGCATTTAACCACACTAGATTGGAGTCCTTGTTTTCAAAGAAACAAGTTCCACATATCCATGCACATCATCATCATGCATTTGCTTATGTTGCACGCACGCCACGATCATACACATACACATTAGCATCCTAAGGTGTGCACATTGTGGCCGCAAAGGCCATTTAGCAAAATTTTGTTATGCCAAGTTACATCATTTTAATTTTGCTAATAATAAAAATTTTTGGGTTCCTTACAAGACTAACCCCAAAGGACCCAAGAAAATATGGGTACCAAAATCCCCACCCCATGTTTTTGATGTAGGTGAGGGATCTCTCAAGACGTGAGAGATTTGGTGCCTTGATGGTGGATGCAAGTGGATATGATGGACACACTTATTGATGCATCGCTATCAAGGAGATTTTGGTGGGACAACCACCTTGGTTGGAGCTTTGGAGTTGGTAACAATCTCTAAACTCCTACTTCTTATGTACATGCTTCTTCATATATCATATTCATAGCATGTTCATATTTTATGTTTTTATGTGCTTCATGTGGTAATAACATACTTAGATGTAGTTTTTATCAAAACTTGTATTATACATGTACAAATAGTGAGCTACATTTGTTTTATATATGATTGCACTTTATGCTCATTTGTACCCACTATATGCATATGTATGAACTAGTTTTGATGATTCTTTCATTTATATACATGTGTTGCCAATTTTCATGTTCTACTTCATGTATATGTATTATTAATTCAAATCTAATAAATATACATGTATACCCGTGAGTCTCTTGCTTTCATACAAATACATTAAATAGACTCTTTTATATTTGGGATATGTATGCATATTGTTAGAATTGGATAAATCATACATATGCCTAGAAGTTTATTGTTAAATGAAAAATTGTATTTTCAAGATTTGTTTTTGATAAAATGTTATTCATGTTTGATGTGAGCTTCATTGGTTATTTTCATGAAATTACTAATTACATGATGCTTGTACACTCACATTTTTTTTGGTATGATAGTCATGACTATGTTTCATGTACACATTTTATGGGCTTTATAGATCTTGAGTGTCAACTTTGTGTATCTAGTTATGTTTTATGAAAAACATATGCTTTGATGTATTTAAAGGATCTTTAACTAGTTTTTCAAAATCAATTTATACTAGTTATTTATTCTTCAATTAGTTTATAAAATATACACATGATCCTATTTTTATAATCTTATGGACAAATTCTTTTGTGTTCTCAATATTTGATGCTCATAATTTGAATATTAGTTTAAATGTTAATTTTTGTCAACACTAGGATTTATACTTGTACACATTGTGGGCCACAAATAAATCTATATATGGTTGTGTTTGATTGCTTATTTGTACCCATTAGGTATGCTAGTATAGCCTAGTTTTGATAATCCATATATTTTTAAACTTATATTCCCATTTTGGATTTATTTTATGATCATGTGTTTTTCATTTCATGTATATGTTTATTTTGCCAAACTTTAAGATATACATGTATACCTCTTGAGTCATTTGCCTTTCATGCAAATCTATATATATGGACTCAATTGTGTTTAGGGATATGTATGTATACTTCTTGTATTGTCAAACATACATATACCTTGAAATATTATTTTTTTATAAAAAAAAATTTTGTGATGATTTTCATGTTTTCAAAATTTATATTTAAAGGAATATTGAGCTTTATTACCATTTTCATGATGCCATGTTCCACATAACACTAGTGCACTCAATTCTTTTGAATATTTTCTCATGAGTATGGTTTCATGAGTTTTATATGGACTTTATGGTTATTAGAGTGTTTTAGTGCCAGGTGATTTACACATATTTCATGAAAAACATTTTTATTTTATTCCTTGATTGAAGGATTCCGTACTAGTTTTTTAAACATTTTCATTTAACTAGTTCGAATTCTTCATATGGTAGATTATAATGTATACACTTAAGCTTACTTTTCAATTGGTATCATTGGATATTCTCAATTGGTATCAATATGACTCCTTGTGTATATACTCATATTTGGCTTTCTATATATGTATACCTCATTTCAAATAGTATCAATTTCGATTGGTATTTTCTTTTTCATACATATATATGATTGGTTTTGTGCTTGAGTTAAAAATCGTTTTACATATTTTCAGCACAAAGTTTGTTGATGCTAAGCTTAATTCAAATTTCTATTGGTAATTCTTATTTTTAAATAAGCTTATGCATTGTGTTTTAAAATTGATATCAAAAACAAAATTTTGTTTTAAAGAAAGATCAAAACATTTTTGATTTGTATGCAAGGAGAGCTTAACATCTCTTCTACATATAGATTCATGTTGAGTGTATCTTGTACTGAGGAGCTTGACAACTCTTCTTTATGTGATACACGTGTGTAGGGAGAGCTTCACATCTCCTCTTATGCATTGCATAATATGTGTTATGTGAATTGGGGATTGTCATCCCTTCTTCATGCAATGCATATGTATAGGGAAGTTAACTTAGCGTCTTCCTCTTCATGAATGTATATCGCATATAACCTTTAATGACTTATTTGTGTTTACCCCTTATTGATCTCTTTGTTTATGACAAAAAGAGGGAGAAATTTTTTTTTACTTTTACCCCTTTGTTGATGATTGACAAAAAGGGGGAGAAGAATTTGAGAAGAATTTGAGATTTATATGTATGTTTTGTGAAAAAGATTGTTTATGCATATATGTTTTGTTTTGCAAATAGGAGAAAAAGAATTTGATTTGTTTATGCTTGATTGGCATGTTTATCTCCTAGATTTGCATACATGTTTATGAGCATTCATTGCATATCTTATTATTTTGTGTTATGCATGAGTTAAGGGGAGCTTCTTTGAAGCTTTACTTTAATCCATGCATATATAACTTCATGAGTTTTGTCATCATCAAAAAAGGGGAGATTGTTGGCCCAAAGGCCCATCACTCTAGTTTTGATGATGATCAACTCATGTAGTTATAGTACTAATGATCTTGTGCTTAATTAGTGACAGATTTATGATCAAGATCTTAGTAGGTGTGGAGCTTCAACAAATGATTTTAAGACAAGTTTTGGAGCTAGCACCGGTTGATTCACGAGCCTATGCATCAAGATCACATCAGGTACTCTAAAGGAGTCAAGCTCGGTGGATTGCTTTTGGACCAAGTCAAGAAGATGAGAGGACTTCAAGGGAAGACTTCTAGATCAAGACTTGTGTCTAGGTATAAGATTTTTGTGTTTTAGATAAAATGTAAAGGATAGAATAGTTGGTGGATTGCTCAAGTATATATCACACACACACTCTTGATTTAGTTGTCTTTTCATAAAAGAATTTTTAGAAAAGACTTTCATTTTGAAAACTATTTCTTTTTTTTTGGTGTTTTCTTATATACATGTTTTAAACTAAAACCATGTTTAATGCTTAATGTCAAAAACTTAGATATTCATCTTATTTGTATAGTGGATCATATCCACACACACTATGCTTTAATGAGTTCAAAATATCTAGTTTTTGTATTTAAAGGAGTTTTGAAAAACAAGATTTTGGAAAATACAAGTTTTCATTTGAGCCAATATTTCCTACTTACAAAAATAGTCCAATCTTTTATAACATGCCTTGATTTTGTGCAAGCATGTTTTTTTATCTAAGTATATTGGTAAAACTATTTTTGTAGATTTTCTAAGTATTTATGGGATTTTATTTTAACTAAATAGACCAAGTTTTAATCCCAGATTTTCTGTTCCAGGCTTCAGACAAGTCGACTAGTCGACCTACCAAGTCGACTAGGGCTGAAGTCGGTCGACCGGCGCGGTCGACCGACGTGCACGGACGTGCACGTCTTGACCTGGCAGATGGCCGGTCGACCCACCCAGTCGACCGGAACTGGGAGCAGTGCTCTCTGTTCTTTTCGGTCGACCCGGAGGCTCCAACGGTCGGATTTTTGACAGTCGCCGGTCGACCGAGCGGTCGACTGACAGGTCTGACAGAACCCCAACGGCTAGTTTTTTGACTCTATAAATTTGGGGTTTTGGGCATTGTTTTCCACACACGATTTCAGGAGAGCTTTCAAGCCAGTTTTTCTTATCCTTTCAAAAGGTTTTCTCCACATATTTGAGAGCAAATATTTCCAATCAAAAGGAGAGTTTTATAAAGAGTGTTAAAAGTGAATTCTTTGAGTTTTCCTCCACCATCTCAATCCTGTTTTCTCACACATACACTTGAGCATCCATTGATTATTCATTCTATAGGAGTGTTGTAGTGAGAGAGCTTTTAGGTGATCAAAGTGTTGTGATCACCAAAGATCTTTTTTTGTAATTTGAGGAGGCGGGCAGTGTGTGCTCGCGTGGTTTAGAGTTCGGTTGTGAACTCTTGGTTTGAGGTGCGGCCTCGGCAAGTTAGTGGGCTTGCGTGTGTACAGGACTAGGGAGTCCGAGGGATTGTAGGTATTGCCGCACCGAGGAGTGATCCATTGGGATCAAGCATAGTGGAAATCCTTCGTGTGTCGAAGGCGGGGATGTAGAGCAAGTGTGCTCGAACCTCGAAACAAATCCCTTGTGTTTGTGATTGCTCACTCTCTCTCTTTGTCTCTTGTTTATATCTTGCATACTTTATTGTGTTTATCTTTATATGCATGATATACTTGTGTGCTTAATTGTTATACTTGCTTGG
This sequence comes from Agave tequilana, assembly GCA_038442645.1. NCBI lineage: Eukaryota > Viridiplantae > Streptophyta > Magnoliopsida > Asparagales > Asparagaceae > Agave > Agave tequilana. The sequence continues at coordinate 297,695 of JAVJIF010031764.1, forward strand.
GTTGTTTGCTAACACTTGTACTTAACCAAGAGAACCAACGCGGCACCTCAACCCTTATCTAGGGGAATCTAGAGGAGTTTGTCCAGAGCCCTTCACGGGAAATTCGGCAACACTTGTGTTATACGTGGTGTTTAGTGTAAGAGTTTTGTTTAGGTCATAATTGTTTTTAATTCCGCATCATTTGGCATCTAGTGACCATTAGATTAGCCATCACCTATTCACCCCCCCTCTTGGTGAACTTACATCATCCCTTCTCTATGTAATGCATGTATGTAGGGGGAGCTAATTTAACGTCTCTCCTCTTCATGAATATATATCGCATATAAATCTTATTATTTTTGATTGTCCTCACCCTTTTGTTGATGAATGGATAAAAAGGGAGAAAAATTTAGAGAGTTTATATATGCATGTTTATATCCTTGTTTATACATATATGTATTGAATATTTATTTGTTTGCATGTTTATATCCTTGTTTATGCATATATGTTTGATTGCACACATTTATTACGTTATTCTTTATTACATTTCCACATTTATCATGTAATAAATCTGCTAAATTTCTCGTCTTAAATATGTATTTTGCAGAAGATAATCATGGGGAGAAATAGGATAAAACCAAAAAAATATCAGTTAAATTCAGATTTACTAGATCTTTTGGTTAGAGGAGGATGATTCCAAATCCAGTTAGTTAAATTCAGTTTTGGTGAATCAAGTGGTTAAAACTAAAGATCAACCGAGAATAACGTCAAATACAGAGTCCAAATCAAAAGGGATTAGTGGATAGAGAAGATCAACAAATGAGATGAAGCAATTTTAACTCAGATTCTGACTGGATACATTTTAGTATTTGAATCATAACTTTCGCTACCAAATCTTACATCTGATGATTCAAGATGATCCAGAAAGAACACTTAAAGAGCTACAACTCTTAAGTTGATCACTATTTTTAATTTTGTCATTTGATAAGTTATATTTAGCAATCAATACGCCAACAAGCTGCATATCAGAACTGAATATCCACATCAAATTAAGT